>JARHVA010008400.1:227500-310000 GCA_037957365.1 Torreya grandis
ATGTTAAAAACATAATATTGCAAGAAAACATTAGTAATTATAGACTTGAAATATAGTGAGTTTAACTTACCTTGGCATTGTGAAATTATGGATTAATCTTAATATGTAGTATTATTTATACAATTAACATTTGGTTAAATATATACAGTTGAAATTAATGATTAAATTTAATAAATTATAATATGAATTATTGTTAAGTGTATTGATATAAATCTTATGATTCTCATGGCTTAACTATTGGAAACCCAAATTGGATAGGTTGATTGTGGTAAGTTTTGATGTATCCTTTGAAACCTTGTTAGTGGAGTGTAAATGAATTTGAGACTTAATTATTATCATATAAATTACATAGATATATATATCATCCTCTAGAATTTTTTTTTCATGGTTGGATGATTTCATGCACTTTTATAAAATAATTATTTTGAATAATTTGGATACATACCCACTAAAGAGGAGTGGAGATTTTTTTTCTCCAAAAACAAATTTCTATATTCTAAATAAATTGGACTATTTTAAACCATTTGGGCATAGATTGTTTTGAATAAATTGGATTATTTTGAATAATTTGTACTTATACACACTAAAGTGGAGTGGAGAAAAATGTCTCTAAAAATAATTTTTCTATATTCCAAATGAATTGGACTATTTCAAGCCATTTGAAAATAATCAAATAAATTAGACTATTTTGAATAATTTGGATTTATACCCACTAAAGTGGAGTGGATAAATTTTTTTTCAAGAATAAGTTTTCTATAATCCAAATAAATTGATCTATTTTAAATCATTTGAGAACATATCATTTTGATTGATTTGAACTATTTTGAATATTTTGGACTTATCCTATATTCAAAATAAACTAGAATATTAAAAACCATTTAGATGAATATTATTTCAAATAATTTCAACTATTCTAAATAATTTTTACTATTCCAAATAATTTGGATTTATACACACTAAAGTGGAGTGGTGAAATTTTTATGCAAAAATATATTTACTATATTCCAAATAAATTGGACTATTTCAAACCATTCAGGCATAAACCATTTTAAATAAATTAGACTATAAATATATGATATTAATAATGATGGTAATTATCATCATTATAACATTTACATTCAAAATTCAAAACACAAATTGATTGATAACCTTAGAAACAAAATAAAAACAAGAAATATACATCACAAAGAGAAATTTAGAAAAACATTACATATCAAGAATGAATTTGGATCATGTTACTTTGCATGCAGGTCATGATTTACAATCACTAATCCATTACATTTACCAATTCCATATACACCACAACCCTAAAATGACCACCACCCTATGCCTTAGAATTTTTAACATCCAAAGCATCCACCAAACTCTAGATTTAACAAAAGGTGACCAAATAATAGGTATTGATACAAGGGCATATAAGTCAAATTTACAGATGAAGGGGAGTAGAGATGGTAATGATTTCATCTAGGAATGCATAAAAGTGGTAGCATCTTATTCTCCCTCCACCATAGCCATGGAATGATCATAAAACTAAACATAATGAGCTTATACATCATGAAATACACTTAGAGGAACCAAACCAATACAATGTGAACCAGTTACCACCTCAATGCTAGCTAGTCAACCAATGAGGCCACCTGAAAATTCTTTCCATATTAAGGCCTCTACCACTCAATGAGCTTACTCCCTATTTTGGACCACTCTAAGAAGGTTACTAGAAAATCAAGACACTACATCCACATTAGTTTTTTATGAAAAAAATCATAAAGGTAATACTCATGAATAATAATTTGAATTGACTCCAAAACCTCCACTTTTGGAAGCCAAAACATTAGATAGAGTCTACAATCTAAGACACTATCTCAAAAATCCATTTCATGATTCTTTGCATGGAGTGATAAAATAGGGATGGTAATCACCATAATTGATAGAATATAATACATCTTCATAGTATAGGCAATCTAATAAGAGGATAAAATCAAGAATGAATGTGATAAGGATAGACAAATTTTGGTAGTTGATCACTTAGAGTGAGTTCCCACCTATCATGACAAAACACTTCACACCTAAGGGATTAATGTGAAACCATGAAGTGAAAATATATTCACACATGTCAAATCTATGATATATCTAAAATTAAATGCAACAAGTCTAATGAAATTTTACAAAGTCCCATCAATAATTATAAGTGATGTCACATATCCACCAAATCAACTCCTGATTACCGATCATATACATTATCCATCACTTCATCAGTCACTTGGTCCACCCCCAATTCATAAGGAAATTTAATTGGTTATTAGCTTCTTTGAAGTAATGTGATTGTAACCAATATTATATTTCATCCAAGAGAGGATAAATTGGGTAGAGGATGTTGTTGAATCACCAAGCCTTAGCATGTCAATTATGAACTACCTCCATTATGATATTAGAATCTCCTTCAATTATCAAGTATTTAATTCTACATTGTCTTGAAATTTATATGCCTAGGACAACTATCTGGGATTTATCTTCATTATCAATTCTATTTAGGAGGTTTGCTTAGGTAGCACAAGTGATAGAACCAAAATAATCCCAAATACTACATCTTACTCCTAAGGCTACTAGATTTACCAATGTTGTTCCATCAAAATTTAATTTAAAGAAACCAGTAGGGGGCATTCCAAGGAGACCTAGCACATGGATGATATAAACCACTAAATACCCTTGACCTATTAATAGGTCATTATCTAAAAAAATTAATGATAGAGACTTGAGAATTGTTTGATGGTCATTGGGAAGATATTCATGAGCAAGCATCAATTTACTAATGGATCAAGTTGGGTAATTTCAAGTTAAACTGATGGAGTATCCACTTTGAAGGGGATTAGATTTCAAACTTGGACTAGATTTAATACTTTCAAGTTATCTCCAACTATAGATAAAATTTCACAAAGTGAGACCAAAGTATTACTAAATTAAAATCCATAAACTTCAAAAAAAATTGTATTACATTTAAAATAATTTAGATTTGGTTTGTATGAAATTGATGATAATGTTACTAAAATTATAGTTTTCAATCAATAAATACACTTTAAAAAAATCATATGGCAAAGTTACATCCTTCTGAATAATGTTTCACAGTTGATGACATGGATTTTTGGTTTCTCCCAAGAATGTGATGATATACATCATTTTGATAATTGAATCCTTTTCATCTTTCTAACTTCTATTTCCACTATATCTACTTGTTGTAACATAACTCATTTGTAATTTTTGTTTTATAACACATTTTTGAGAATTAAAATCAATGAGCATCATGTTGGCAATTGAAAAATCATCTCCAAAGGTCCCTTTAAAAATAAATTCATCAAATTTATTTATATTTATATTGAAAGTCTTAGAATATTTTTTCCACCAAACAAACATGAATTTTACGCTTGTGTAATCCATGGATTGAAGGATTAGCCTCAAATGATTGTCCTCTATCATTGACCAAAGGTAAACATGAGTTAAATATTGTAGTGCCACCTTTAACATTTATTTGGAATGATCTTGGATGTATTATGACATATTTACTTTTATATAATATTCTCATCTTCCCATAACATTCAATTTTATATCTTTTATTTTTTTTACAACAAATAATAAGTCATCCAACCCTAAAATAAATATTTTTTTATAAGTCATTTTTAGATCCTTTAAAATGTTTGCAATTTGTTAAAAAAGAAAGTAGTTATTTATTAACAATATTATATTATGAGAAATATAACATGGAAAATTTATAAGAAAATGTTTTACATGTTAGATTGATAATCAATACACTTTTGATTTGCATTTTATATTGTAACATATAAACACACTGTATTTTATTTTATTCATTTTTTACTTTAATTTCCTTAAATATTATAAAGATTCATATAAACATATACAAAAATATATACATGCTCAGGCACATGTAACTATTATCCTTATATATTGATCTACAATTTCTACTACTATTTTTGTAACATACATATGTATATACATGTTTATAATGAATCCTCATAATTTGACCATAACGGACACTTCTTATGAATTTATTAAAATACTTGTAATTCATCTTATTATGAAAAAAAACAAAAATTAAATTACTTCTAAAATCTATTTTTGACATTTAACACACACACACACACACACACACACACACACACACACACACACACACACACACACACACACATCCATATACATATATTTATTTATGCCCTTTTTCACCAAAGAGGCTTTGAAATAAAGATTATGTATAATCTGAAGACAATTTATTATCTTCAAGACATACAATATCACATATTGATTTATTTTAAATAGGGTGAATTCAACATCTAAAAAACATTTAAATGGGTAAATATAACTACATTCAAGTTGAAACAATAATAAAATGAACCCATACTTCCAAATCACAAGTCGATGCACTACATTTTATTGACTTCTATTCTTTCCTACGATAAAGAAAAATTAATTTTTAATGTGTTTAAACAAATGAAGTTAATTTATATATTCTAGTATATGAAATTGTATAATTACACATTAATTGAAAGGGGTTTTTCACCTTTTTTTCCTTTTTATAATTTGTCCATCTACATCTTTCATTCAACCTTTTATTCTTTATACCTTTCAAGGTATTATGTAATGTAGTAACTAAAAATTATCATCATCATTTGATTTGATATTTATATTTTAAAAAGGTGTTTTGTTATAGAGTTTTACCTTGTGTTGTTTTCATGGAGGCTTCAAGCTACAAAGCTATTTCTTGGGTTATTTTGTTTGAGACAAAAAACTTGTAGAGCTATGTTGTGAACTATTTTAATTGAGACATAAATAGTTTTTTTTTAGTATTATAAATAATTGATACATAAAAATATATATAATTATGAAAATATGCATGATATTTTATTACTTCTTCAACTTAGTGTTATCATGTTTATTGATTTTATTTTCCATTGTTATTACTTTTTCACTTTCATTCAATGCCATATTTTATATACACCATAATAATTCTAAGTTATTAGGTTTGAAAAATAAAGCATACACACCAAAATATTGTTAAGATGTTTTATTTTAAAAATAAATCATGATTATAAAATAAATTTAAAATCTTATGCACTTGGTATTGGTTGAAGGGGTTGTTCTAGTATTGGTTTCCATGAATGTGTCAAACATTTTTGAAATTCAACATAAAAAATATTTTTTATTCTATTTCTATAATTCAAGATAAATTCCTTTTCATTTTCATTTAAGCACACACCAATCTAGATCCTATATATACCCATAACACTTAACATGTATCTAAAATGTTGAAAGTAGAGATAAATCTCTCCAAAAATAAGCTATCTAATTCCATTTTAATGTCATTCCTATTTGTGTGAACTAATCAATGAAATTTTTGTACATCTTTACTAATTTCAATAGCTTTACCTAATTTAATTTTTTATGAATGGAGGATGAAATCTTCCATCTAAAAATCAGTGAAATTTTAAGAAAAATTGACACCTATAATATGAGTCTAATAAATTCCATTAGTGTTTCGACCGCAAAGTATGACACCTATATTTTTCATATAATGGAAAGGACAACACACAAATTTTTGAGAGAGTTTTGAATTTTATATAAATGGTCAATTTTGTGAATGATGAATACATCAAAATCCCCAACAATAAATTTACCAATCAATGCCTAAAGAAATAGGTGAATATGTTCTTCCATAAAATATTCAATGTCATTCAAAAGATCAATAATTATAAAATCAACATTCAAACCAATAATGAACATTTCAATAAAATATTTTAAAATGGATGACCAAAGATAGGGGCTATAATGGTAGCTAAACATTTATATATTTGTCCTAAGAAGATGACCTCCATCACTATCTAGATATTTTCTCAATATGTTTATTGAATATGGAGATAATGCTTACCAACTTTTTTATTTTTTAAATACTTTCATTCAAGACAAATTTTCAAACCTTTTCATTAAAATTCTATAACACTCCATTACTTCTTCAGTTTTGATTATTTTTTCTAATAGAAGTGTCAGATCATGATTGGTGAAATAATCTACAATTTTTGATAATATGTTACTTTCCAACTTTAGTTTTTTTCACCAAGTGTCCATGATGTTTCAAACAAGAGTTTTCAAGGAAAAAGACCCTTTTTTCAATAAATTTGCTAGTCCAATTTTTTTTGTCTCAAAGCCCTTGAGTATTTTTTAGTACTATTATACAAATTAGATTTAAATATTGTTTATCTAAACTTGATAAAGTACCAATTTAAAAAAATAAAAATCAAATGCCTTATCAAAACAATCCCAAATGGGTTATTTTATAAAAATAAACATTTTATTTTATGTAGTTATTGTGTTGATTAGTTCATTTGTGTGAACAAGTGTCTATCTTGTTCATGTATTTCTTATTTTTTACCTGATTCAATATTATTCAAACTTATTAGTTGGATAAGTTCATGTGAATATTGAACTCTTTCTATAAATGAAGCATTATAAATTTCTTCATTTGTTTCATTATATTGGTTACATATTTTTAGAATAATATGGAAAAGAGTAACTATTTTCATAAATCTCACCCTTCTAATAGAACATTTAATTATCAATGATAGTGAATTATACTATTCATATAAAAGAATTCTCTAATGTGATGTAATTATGTGTTGGCCATTTACCATTTTAAACCTTATGGTTTTCTTCTCCAACATATATTCAAAGACTTCCTTTGATTTCATAATACACTGAGGGTTATTTGGATCAAAATTAATTAACAAAGAATCCTTCATTAGAATCTCATTATGTAATATGAATGAATGAATTATAACATTCACCCTTATTTCATTCAAATTTATTATTTTTATATTAGCATCCCCAAATTCACAGAGCTCTGTAGGAATGTTCAAGGTGTAATTGATAGAGGAATACACTTTGTAGAGAATTCACTATGTTTGATCAGAATTTTGTGACAAAAAAATTATATCAACCTTCTATTTGATGTTATAGTTTTCCAAATGTGTGAGTAAATGTATAGCCTTTTTCAAATTTTCATACAAATATCTTACCCTTGCTTGTCTTATTTTATTCACTATTTTTTCTGTCACGATTGTAGTGTATTTTAAATGCATATTTATGTGGTGGCAAGTAGAATAAGTTGGTTCCCCTTGCTCATGTTTTTCTTTCAAAATATTTTGTATTATAAAGACCAAACTATCTCTATATATCAACCTAGACATTTCAAGGTTATCATAGCTATTCAACTGAAACCCAAAAGTTTCACAAGGAGAAACTTTAATTTTTGTCAATTTAATTTTACTAGGTGTAAATTTATTAAAATTAGTTGTAGCTTAATGGAGAATTCCCTCTTTTCCATTCCATACTTATAGTTAGAATTGAATGACATCTTCAAGTTCATCCTTATCATAAGTAAGGATTATTCCAATATGAGAATATTATTTTCTAGATAAAGTACTAAAAAATAAATATATATTGCATATTTTTATTACTAAATGAATCAAAATACCAATCAACAAGAGGAATTTTTTTGACATTATAAAATGGAAGATGCTAATGTGGATTTAATTTTAGTTTTGGTAGTTTAAATGGTACTATATCCAAATTTTATTTGATTGAGGTCTTCTACCTTTTAAGTGTAGAAATTTCTTTCTCACCTGAAGACATGGCTATATGTGATAACATACAGAACAAAAACATAACAGTAAAAATGTAGTATGAAAAAAATGTCATGAGGAAAAACATAGCAAATAAAAATGTATTGGTATTGGTAATGTCACAAAAATGTCGTGAAGAGCATAATTAGGACATTTTAGTGATTATCAAATTGTTTATTTGTTATCTACTTCATTTTGGTGATAGTGGTTAACATTTCATAGTGGAAAAGTTATGCACCAAATTTGCAAGAAAAATAATAGAGGAAAATGTGATTTTATGAGTTTGGACCTTTCGTTGAAAGTTATGTCATCTTCACGAAATTACCAATATCACTATGTTTTTTCCTCACTACATTTTGTCATCACGATGTTTTGTCATACTACGTTTTTCTCCTACTACGTTTTTACCACTATGTTAATTACCACTACATTTTTGTCTGATAATTTTTCATAGGATGCTGAAGACATTCTACAAATCCATTGAAATGATTTAATTATTAATCCTTTATAAAATTTAAGTTGCATATTGTATCACTTAATAAATTATTTTTTATTAATTAGTGATTATTTGTATATCATCAAATCTGAATTCTAATGTAAAATATTAAATATTTGTAATATATATACTAACTCAGACATAAACTAAAAATGTATGACCAAACTAAAAATAAATTATATATAGAGAAATGTAAAACTCATTCAAAGGGGATTGCCTAATAGTTGACTATGCATTTATAACATATTAAGCACTTATTAAGCATAACATAAAAGTATAAAACCTTACTTACTTAGGATTTTAATTTAGTGAACTATATGTACTTTATAAAAATAGTAACTTCTCAACTATCCTTTTCATTGATAATCATGTTAGAGGTGTCTCCTATTAGATAGCTTCAATGTCCCATTGAATTTATGACAAGGCCCACAAAAAAATATCATAGCCAAAGTAAGACTAATTAGAGGGAAGTGGAAGGAATTTTAAATACATGTATTAAGTGTGTTAAGTATTATAAGCAAATGAAAATGCCAACCAATATAAACTGATAGGCACATGAATCTACAAACATTTATTTTGAAGGAAAAAAAAAGAGGGGCAATTATGTTTCAAATATTCAATTTAAGGGGCCCAAGGTGAGGTGTCAAAACATTGGACAAATTTGGATGATCTTTTGTTTGAGGCTTCATAATTATTTCAAAAATATAATCTAACCTCCACATGTGAGATAAGGAATCAACATCCACCATTACTGATGATATGATGTACATATCTTGAAGTATGATGCATATCAATCAACACCAGATTATTACACATGATGCAAACCATGAGAATCTCTTGGCCATTTCATTCAAAAAATGTCTCACATTAAATAATAAGAAAAAAAGTCTAAATGTATTATAACAATTACTAACTTGGCTAAATTTACAAAAATTGTCACATCCACCACCAAGACCCAAGACAAACACTTAAAAAATAAAAAACATTACAACTAGTCATGTATCATAATTTCAAAAAAAATGGTTTTGGCCTTAATCATGGAGCAATTATCTTCTACATAAGCACATTTACTCAAATTTATGACCATTTCCATGACACATGAACTACTAAAGTACCTTTAATTCAAACCAGTAAAGGCCCCTTTTATGAAATGGTCTCAATGAGCCATAGAGTGAGGTTTAGTATACCTAGAGAAGGTGAAATAAACCTTTGAGGAGTTCCCTCACCCATTATTTTTAGGGTTGGGGGGAAAATATTTCTTTTAGGAGAGGTTTGAAATGGACTATTGGAGGTTATTGGTGGCCAAATTAAGACATTGACTTCCAATTCTAATCCAGTCAACTTTTAGACCAATAACAAGACATTATAATCAATTTGAGTAGTTTGTGCACAAAGTGCTAAATCATGCTTAAGAGATAATTAAACCAAGTTAAAGCCTAATTAGTAATTCAATGAAAACTTGTTGAAAACATGTTTTTATAAATGAATATTGAATATCTACATCATCAGGTGACCTCATTTCTTAGGAAGACATCCATAGGCCATAAATGCCAGAAATATTAAGATTCATGTTGTAGACACCATTATTATGTCACACACATGCATAAATCCTTGTGTCAAAACCCCCCTTTGATCCCCTTTTCAATAATAATAATTAGCCTCCATAACCCATGCTTTTACCCCTCACACATTTAATTAATTTAAAATATTTAATTAAGTTAATTAAAAACCATTTATGCCACGTTACCTGACCACCTCATCCTATGACTAATTCTCACCCTTTGAGTCACCTCAATACTTAATCCCTTTATCCTAACTACCCATGACTTGTTCTCACACTAAAAATAATTCATAACCAACTACATCCTTCTTAACCTCCCATTTCTACCATTTCTTTATAGATACCACACTTCACACGAGAAAGAATAAAAAATAAGATAAATATAGTTATTTTACCTATTATCATGCCATCGACATCAGTCAACCCATGGCCAATGTTGGTGGGATCATCTACATTAGTTATTTAATCCAAACTACAAACTAATGTTCAAGTTAGAAAAAAATAATAAAACTCATTTCTATTCACATATAGGCTTTGACATCAAACTTTCCACATCTTGGCTCAATGTTACCTTGCATAAGTCAATCTAGATCAAGAACCAACCTCTTGAGAACTAGAAACACATGCTTGTTTTCTCCATTCAAGGCATTGGTTTCGCAAGCCTGATAGGAGTAATCCATTCAGAACTTATCATTCAATCACCTCTGTAGCTAAGTACATCACTTATTTTGTAAGTCTTTAAGTACTAGCTTTATAAACACTTTATATCTACTATTTATTATTTTACACATTCCTAATTGAACCCTCATGATGGAATTATAAATCTTCCCTACTTTTTCCCCTTATTCTAACACACCAAACCTATGACCAAATCTATCCAAATAATAATCTCTCTCTCACACACACAACTCTCCCCAACCTTGTAGACCTGACCAAAACCATTTCCCAGACCCAAAAAAGCCTTTTACAATCCCCTAGGAAATTATTTCCCCTATCAACAATGGTCACCTAATTGATATTAGTCACACTTACTCACTGACCTCGATAGCCTAACTGACATCAATAGCTATATATTTTTAGTAACCCTTCTAAAACCTACCCAAATACAAACTAAATATACCACCTACACTCTATTACTCTCTACAACACTCAAGTTGTAAATAAAGGTAAAATAATCTCTCTTTTACTCTTCCTTTTCCAATTTATTTATTATTTATCACTCTTTTATTTCTCAAAAGTGAACTATCATCTATAAGGAATTTTGACACTTCCTAGGAAAAGTACATAGCTTGGTATCCCACTCATATATCTACTAACAAACATTTTTATGGTAGTACTTTCTTCCTTGCAAGTAATCCTCCCCAACCAAAGAGGAGTGCTCACAATGTCTGGATACGGTGTGCAAACCAATCCAAGTTCATTCTAATCACTTATCCCTATCCTTCTTCTCTATTTTTCTTTAGACTTGAAATAGACACAATTTTAGCAAAACATTTCTAGCACACCCGATGGGACCCTGGAGTTTTCCTTGGGTTAATTTCTTGTTTTAAGCATTCATATAGGGTCATTATAGTGAAAATTTCATTTATTTCACTTTATCCTTCTTTTCTCCCCCAAATAAAAAAAATCAACATTTTATTTTCTATTTAAGGGAAATAAAATTAAATTTATTCTTCCTTACCACTCTTCATTTCTCTTTTCCACTAAAAGCAATTTATCATTTTTCTTAAAAGTTAATAGAATATCTTCATTATTTATTTATTTCATGCACATTAGGATAATGAATATCATTCTCTACTCTTATTTCATTATTATTTTCATTTGAATCTAAACATTTCAGATTTAAGATTAAAAATTACTGAACTTCATTGTTTTCTTGTTGCATATTATCTCACCTAGTTAATTACAAGCATTATGAATGAACTGTAGTGCACCTATGTTACATAACCAGATCACACTCATGAAGACAAACATCTAAACTCACCTGAGATAAGGCCCATTAAGATTTCATCACTTGGTGGATAACCTTACCCTACCCATCTATCCTACTTGGATTTCACCACCATGGGGAGAACCCACTCTATTCTACAGCAGAGTATAAATTCTAGGCAAAAGGTATATTTTGGCTAAGAGGTCTAGCTTGGCTTTAGGCCCATGAAGTGAGGGGAGAAAGCTCCTATAACAATCCATGTATATAATCTAACATAGATTTCCTCTTGAACACTAAAACTAACTTGAAACTAGCTCTAAATTGCTTTATATTACCTTCGGTAACCAAATCCTCTTCTCACTATCTAATTAAGGCATAAGCCAACACAAGACTAAATTAATCTATAAGAGTTAATAATTAGTGGTTGTATGTTCTTTTTCTTCTTTTCTATTTCCTTATGTATTTTGGATTTGGTAAGGACATTTTTTGATTAATTCACAAAATCAACACAATTTGTAATACTCAGTTTGTAGAACCTATTATATAAAGTTTTTAGAGTGTTCTTTCTTCTTACATAGACCTCTTGCATCCTCTATTTTACCTAGATTATACCTTTGGGTTTATAAAATGTATTATACCAACATCAACAAACTTTAGCCTACTGACATCAGTTAATCCCATTGATGTTGGTTAACTTTTACTACTGACATCAGTCAAGTGACCAACATCGGTGACTATGTAATTTTAACTTGCTCAAAACAACAAGCTAAAATAACCTACTTACCTAAACCCAAACCTAGTTTTTCTTTATTCTATCACTAATACAGAGTATTAAGACTATTTTTACTTCTTCTTGAATGGTATTAACATGATCCCAAGAAAAAATTATTACTAATTATGCAAGATAATGACCAATAACACCTTCCCCTCTTGTTGTTGATTCTATCATGGATCATACTTCAAATACATAGCATAATCCCAGCTCCAGCTAGATTCCCATTGTGCCTAAAGGAGATCAATATTTTGCTAAATTTCTTGATCACAATGTGGTTGCCCTTCAACATTACCTTGCCATGAGTTGAACTTGCAATTCTTCATGTGACCAACTGTATGGTATGCCAACCTCTAATGGAGACAACTTTAGTTTTAGCTATCTCCACTACTTTCCCCATGGTTACTCAACCCACTACTTTGACAAGTAAACCAACCATAAACAATGTCCAAATTTTATCATCACCAACTACCCAATCCTACCTAAACCTTAGCATAACTTCCTTACTTTCACAACCACAAGTAATTCAGTCAAGTCTCACCCCATTTCAAAATTTGGTGGTACCTATTCCATCTACTCATGCACCTATAATTACCCAAGTTATGACTAAATCTTCATCTAGTCTAACCATGCCAATAACCTAACCTATAATAACAACATCCAACCAAAGCATAATATCTAAGCCAATGAGACAAGCCCCTTTACTTTTAGCCCCCTAGCCTATGACTCATTATCCTTATGTTGCACCAATACACCCTTAGAAAGTTATGACATACACTCCCTCTACTTCTTATCACATTCCATATAACTTAGGGGATATCTCCCAAACTAATCTCCCTCTAGACCTCACTAAGATGATGGTGGAGAAGATGTCTAATCTAGAGACATCCATTTCAGGTTCAAAGAATGTGATATCTTATGATCAGATATGTAATGAACCCATCCATCCCTATGTTCCTATCTTCCCTTATCCAAGCCAATGGGAAATCCCTAGATTTACTCATTTCTAAAGTAAAGAGGACCCATAACAGTGTTTGCAAGCATTTATACATCCTTGTTATTTATAGGGCATGATGATGTGTTATTACTTTGCACTTTCCTTATGTCTCTTTCAGGTGCTAGCCTGAATTGCTATAGATATATAACTCAGCACTCCTTTTTTTCATTTACCCAACTCACACAAATATTCCTAAACCATTTCTCTTTAAACATTTCTAAAAAGGTTTCTATTACATACCTTTATTCTATTAGATAATTTGATAACTAGTTTATCACATATTTTGTCAGTTGCTGGAGAGGCTTGATTAATCAACTCTCCTTACCCCAACCTAATCTTATTGAGCTCTTCTCAAGGGTACATGCTAAGCACATTTCATCCACACTCTGACTACAACTTTCTACACATTTGATGAGGCCTTTGTAATGGCACAAAAACTTGAGATTCAAGATATAGACGAAGGTAGAGTCAAGTTGCATAGTAAGAATGCTAATTCTAAATCTAATGACTCCTTTTTTTCTAAAACTCCTCCTTTTAACCAAAAATCTAAATTCACTACCAATGTGGTGGTTTTTAAATTATCTTGTTCCATAACCAAAAACCAACCTAATTCCTTGACTTCTCAAAATCTAACCAAGTAATTCCAACAATAGTATGAACAGAGACAATACACTCCCATTAAGGAGTCATATACATCCATTTTGGAAAAACTATTACAACAAGGTATCATAACCCTTCCTCAAATAAAACCTCCTATATAGTTTAACCCCTCCCATGTTATTCTATATTGGTACAAAGAGGATGAGTTGTGTGACTACCATTGAGTTAAAGGCCATAATTCTAATAACTATAAAGCATTCAAGAACATTGTTCAAGATATGCTTGATAGGGGACCCGATCTCATCTTGGATAATCCTAATGCACCCAAAAATCAAAATATGGATGTGTTCAAACATCCTTTTCCTAACCATTCACCCAATCAAAATATATTTTATACCATGACTGACTCATGTGATCATAATATCCATATGGTTAATATGGTCTTTCTGGTACCTCTAGTTCAATCTTTCCCTCAACAGGAGGCACCTATTACATCAACTCCTCACCCACAATTAGTGGCATTTATTTTGTCCATTCTTCCTCCCTAGGTATAAGATCTTCCTTAACCCATTCCACTCCTACATGAGGAAGAGCCTCCTTTACCATTATTTTTTCCATGAGAGGATCTTGTATTACTAGTTCCTTTTGCACTAATGTTACATATCCTCTTACCACTTGAAGACCACACCCTACTCATTCCATAACCACATGTTGAGGGGAACATCATTCTTGTGTTATACCATGTTTAGGAACCCTCTTTTCCTACCTCCCCTCCACTAATAGAGAGTAATACCCCATCCACTCCACCTTTGCACCTAAAAGAGTTAGTGTTATGTACTCTTGCATTAGATAAGAGACCTATCATGCCTAATCCAATTATAACACTTTTACCACTTATTTTACCTATGGAGGATCATAATTTACCTATTCCTCACCCATATGTTGAGGGAGAAATTATACCTATGCTCTACCCCCTCGAGGAACCCTCTTCACCTACCTCTCCTTCACCCATGGAAGACCATGCCTCTTCTCTTGTCTCTATTGAAGAAGAACCTATTGAAGCTCTTTCTCATCTTTGCTTAAAGTAGTAGTGACCAATAATATCCTTCTTTCTCAATCACCTCCACCTTATAGTTGGTGAAAAGTCTAAACCCTTCAATTTCATCTAAACCCTTCTTACAATTGGTGAAAAGTCTAGAATTTTTTGACTTTATGAAGTTAGATCACATGGTATTTTAGGACTGACATAAAACTCCTTATCCAACATGAGTATCAACCTTTACCACAAACACTCTCACTACCCTTTACCCCAAGGTCTTTGACAAATCCAGAGCTTCATCACCAAAATCACCAAAAGATCATCCATCTATGTTAGAACCCTCACCCTCATAGGTATCTACCACATTAAAGTAGATCAAGTCTTTAGGCATACACCCCATCTCTAATCTAATTCATCCATAGGTGAAATTAGATCTAACTCTCCAACCATGAGTTAGAGTTTCATGGCCTAAACTATAGGAAAATGTTAAGCTTCCTAGATCTCATTGATCTTTCCCTCTTCAACCCTCAACTTTACCATCAATTTTGGGACCACACCCCTCTACTTTAGTTGGAGTATCACCAATCCAAGTGAAATAAAATGTTAAGTTACCTCCACTACTATCTCTACCACTTGGTAAGCCTTTCACATCTGACATCATGATACGTAACACCAAGAAATTATCAACAAAACATGTAACTCCACCACCACCAAACATGGTACCATGCAAAATCACCCCTATGACTCCTAAACAAAAGAAGGTATCCACTCCTATTACCACAATAAGTGTAAGCCCACTCGTAGGCTCTTAGATCTTTTTCCTACATTAGTTGTTGCAATATTTCATAATAAATCTTCCTCCCATTAAGCCTTATAATCATCTTGGATTGAAGCCATCTTGGTTTAATGATACACAAGTGTGTCTATATCATAGCTCACCTAGACATAATACCAAGAGTTGTCAAGCTCTCACAATAGTTATTTAGCAACACTTTGATGTCAACACTCTCTTTGTTGATACTCCTATTAACCTTCATGTTATTACACCTCTAGCATCCATAATGCCTCCTACTGTTCCCCCTAAATTCAAACCCAAAGATGTTGTCATACCCTTTTTACCACCTCCTTCACCTATATTTTAGATCAACACAGCTAATGTGGCCATGCGGTCACAAAAACAAAAGGATAAAGGTAAGGAGAAATTCATTGCTCCTTAGGGTCATCTCTTTTCTAAAGACACTCCTCCTTTGAATCCCAAGATTTCCATCTTGGGTATCCTAGAACCAACAACTTCATATGTTATTCAAAGCTCAATGGTGAAACAACTTCACCAAACTCCTATGAAAGTGTCCTTGTATGAGTTAATCTAAAAATCACACCAATACCGTCAAGCTTTGATTAGTGCCTTATAAGTTACTAAGGTATAACCTAATGATCCCCAACCTCTTATAGCTTTGGTCAGCTCTCTTAATCCCATCTCCCTAATTTCCTTCAGTGATTCATAAATTCTACTTCAACACCTTGAAGATCAAGATTCCACCATAATTATTACCATATATATTGATCAAACTCATGTCAAGAGAGTCATTGTTAATGGGTGGGATATTATTAATATTATTTCCACCCATGCCTAAAAATAGCTAGCTCTTCCTGACAATTGCATGTCTTAAACCATTGTGGTGCTCCATTATTTTAATAATACCACATCTACTATAGTGGGCATTATTGTCTTACATATCTATGTAGGTCCCCACACAATTATTAAGCTATTATATATTGTAAAAGGATATTTATAATATAACATACTACTTGGATGACCTTGGAGACATGTTATGGCATGTGTACCCTCAACTTTGCATTATTGTGTCAAGTTTGAGCACAATGGGCAAGTGCATGTTATACCCACTGACCCACCTCTATTTAAAACATGAAACATGAATTATAGTGATAATTATGTTCTCATTCCATTAAAAACATCATTTTATCTACATGATACTTTTGAAGCTTCCACAAACTCCACTAACTTGGTTACATAGATACTGGCAACACAAATCCTTGACAAAGATCCCGTAGATGAAACTTTTAAATTTTTATCTCTTAAATAATATAATCTATTGATTCTCAACATGTTCCATACTCCTCAAGAGTATGTAAATCTTCATATGCACCCAAATTATGATCCCCATATTGTAATGGTCATCCCTTATGGGCCACCAACCTTCAAACTAATTACACATATGGGGGAATTGATTAGGTTCCCACTATTAGCAATCCATCCTATTTGCCACAGCCATTTATTTGTGACTTCTCTTTCTTGAGCAAGCCTAGTTTATCTCACACCTATATTTATAGGTGTGCCTAGAAAGGATTTAGTTTATGTCATTATGATCAGGGTGTCTATATGCCCATTGAATATCCCACTAGATAAACCATTGAAAATGACTAAAGAGGCATGGAGTTGGTTATGATGAACTAACTAAACTCATCAAAACTTCCCATGTACCAATTATTGAAGAGCTAGTCTCTCCTTCCCCATCTTATTCTCCACCATCACCTACCAAATCAGAGGTATCTATACCTCCTAATTTTTTTCAATAAATACCATCCATTTGGGGCCTCTCACCTATCATGAGGGTAAGGAAATAAGGTCCCTTCCTCTCATTCATCTTGAAATAATTGATGAAGAATCTACCACTATTAACAATATCCAATGTCAAGATGATGATGATATTCTCACATACATGGGTGTGGATTATTCCTAAATCTAACATTTTCTCCCATCCAAAACATAAGCTATGTTAAATGAATCAACCATTGACATCAATTTTCCATCTCACGATAACCCCTACATCCTCAAGATTGGCCAATATTTAGATGCCTCTAAGCAAGCTGATTATGCCACATTTCTTAATAACCATATCAAAGCCTTCACTTGGTCTTATAATGGCATGCTTGGTATTCACCCCTCTAACATCACCCATAACATTGTCACCAATCGAGATGTTAAAACTGTTAAGAAGAAGCTTAATAAAATGCCTCCTCATATTGCTCTCCTTGTCAAAGAACTCCAATGCCTCATTTCTTTTAACTTTATCCAACCCATCAACTACCCAAAATGGATTTACAATATTATTCCTATCAAAAAAGTCATAGAAGGAATCTACATTTGCATCGAATACAATGACTTAAACCATGCTTGTCCACAAGATGACTTCCCATTGCCTAGTATCGACTAGCTTATTGATCTAATAGCTAACCATGAGATGTTATCACTTATGGATGGGTTCTTTGGATACAATAAAATCCTAGTTTGTCCTGAGGATCAACACAAGACAACCTTCATTACCCCATGGGGGACTTTCTATTATCATGTCATACCTTTTAGTCTAAAGAATGCTGGTGCCACTTACCAACATGCTATGACTTACATCTTCCATGATATCTTACACAAAATTATGGAAGATTACATGGATGACTTACTTGGAAAGTCTAAACTTTGCCAAGATCACTTGATGATTCTCAAAATGATATTTACTCATCTCCTCCAATATAAAATTTGACTAAACCTAAATAAATATGTCTTTGGTGTCCTTTTAGTTAAGCTCCTAAGCTTTATCATTTATCTCTATGGTATTAAAGTTGACCCTGTTAAGATTAGATAAATACTAGAGATGCCTCTACCTACTGATATCAAACAATTCCATAGCCTGCAAGGCAAACTTTAGTCAATATACCACTTCATCTCCTAGTTTTTAGATCATTGCCAACCCTTTCACCATATCCTCAAAAAAGATGTCTCCTTCCATTGTAATATAGATTTCCAAGAATATTTTGATGCACTCATATAATATCTCCTTTTGCCACTTATTTTTATTCCACCTAAGGAAAATCAGCCTCTCTACCTTTACATCTCTACAATAGCCCATTCTCTAGGTGTTATGATTGCACATCAATATAATCACCATCAATAATAGGTGGTTTACTACATAAGCCACACACTTATTGACTATGAGACTCAATATACCCATACTGAAAAGCTTTGCCTCATATTGATCTTTTCATCCTTTGATTTTTGCTATTATCTCCTAAATCACAAAACCTACATAGTCACCCATATTTATCCCCTCAAACACATGTATTTCAAGCCATATCAAAACCAATGTGTAGCTCGGTGGCTCATACTCCTTACTAAATTTGACTTAGAGTTTATTCAACAAAAGTCTATCAAGGGGAAAATGATCCTTGACTATTTAGGTATCACCCTTTTACCTTACAACCAACCTTAAAACCTCAAATTCCCTAATGAATCCATCATAATTCTCTCTACCGATGACATCTCCTATTAAAATAATGGTGTTCTTTGACAGGTCTAAATGTCAATATGGTGGGGGTATGGGGGTCATTCTTATTCTTATAAATGGTGAGCCTATGCCTTTGTCATTTAAACCAGATTTTGAATGTAGTAATAATATGGCCAAATATGAGGCTTTGATCTTAGGGATTCAAATGGATATCTTCTTGAGTATCAAATCTATAACCATTTTTGGTGATTCTCAACTAGTGGTTAATTAGGTTAATGGTTCTTACCTATGCAAAAATGAAATTATACAGTGGTATAAACATCATGTAGATATGTTATTAGGATCATTTAAATCTTAAATATTACAAACTATTCCTTTATCTACAAATAAGTTTTCTAACACAATGGATTCACTTGCTTCACATATACCCTCTTCATCTTCTTCCTCAAAAATCTATGTCACAATGCATCGCGTAACATTACCTTCCTATGTATCAACTAACATCCTTTTTACTAGAAATGTAACATCCAACCCACATGACTTATGGTACAAACAACTCATGGATTATCTTTCCTTTTCTATTACCCATTTTTATCTCTCCAATAATGAGAGATGTGCCTTCATAAAACATGTCACTTGTTACACTATGCTAGGGGGACTTCTGTACAAGTAAGGTTTCGATGGTCCCCTCCTTAGATGCTTAACTAATACTGAGACTCCCTTTGCTATTAAGGAAGTCCATGATGAGATTTATGGGGGACATTTCAATGGTCATGTAGTTACGAAGTGTATTATTTGACTCATCTATTATTGGTCAACACTCCATCAAGATTATGGTGATTACGCTCGATGTTGTATCAAATGTCAACAACACACTAACCTCCTTCATTTTCCAAGTCATACATTACAAGTTACCAAAAACTTCTAGCCTTTCTCCCAATGGGGATTAGAACTAATTGGTGAGATTAACCCTCATTCTTCCCTCCATCACCATTATATCATGACTTCCACTAAATACTTCACCAAGTGGGTCGAGGCCATTCCTTTCATCTCCACTAAGCTAACAAAATTACTGACCTTATCAACCATCACATCATCTATCATTTTGGTGTCCCACATAAAATTATAATAAATAATAGAAAATCTTTCAAAAATAAGACTATGTAAAGTCTTTGTGATACATTTGGAATCAAATTAAGCTTCTCATCACCATACTATCCATAAGAAAATACATAGGTAAAAGCTTCTCACAAAACATTGACCAAAATTCTCATGAAGATAGTCAATGATATGGGCAAGGATTGGCACACACACATTCCCTTTACTTTATGGGCTTACAACACTAGAATTCAAACCCCTACGAGTGCTACACCATTTTCCTTGGTGTATGGTATATAGGTTGTTTTGCCTCTTAAGGTTTAGATTCCTTCTCTTTGCATTTCACTAAAAGACATACTTACTAACCATGACTTTTTCCAAGAATGTTTGGCTCAACTTGATTTGCTTTATGAGCACCATCTCATAGCCCTTAACCACCTCCAAATCTATCAAGAGCGTATAAAATGCACATATAACAAAAACCTCAAAGAATGAGATTTCAATATTTGAGATCTCATCTTAAAATAAAATCAACATGTGATGAACATGGGAAAAAGCAAATAGGGTAAGTTTGCTCCTAATTGGCTTAGACCCTACATCATAACTCACAAGTATGGCTTAGGAACTTATCACATATCTTCTCTCAAAGGAAATCTAGAACTTGAGCCCATAAATGCCTTATACCTATGACCATTCTTTTATTAACCAAGTAACACTTCACCTCATGTTTCACTTGAGCTCATCCCTTGAACACTCCTATTACATTCATCTCCCTTCCTCTTAACTCATTCTCCTACATACTTAGTTAACTTACAAAGTGCTATGGTTTTACCCTCAAAGTGGAAAACTCCTAAGCCTCTATAGTCTTGTCCATGACTAAAAAAAACCTGAAATAAAAATAAAAAAATGGGATGTGTAGATAACTTATAATCTCTTAGGTCATGATTCTCAATATAGACTACTCCCTTGAAGGATAGTTACATAGCTTCTCTTTGCTACTATCAATAGACTGCTACCTTGAAGGATAACTATTTAAACTCAAAAAACAAATGCTTAGACAACTCCCTTGAAGGATGGCTAGGCCAAACTTTGTTATCAAATGGAAATACAAATAAAAAGCTTCTCGTATTGATCAACTTCATACAACCTCAACAAAAACAATATCCCATTATATGCTTCTCGCATTGATCAACTTACACATATAAAAAAAACCTTTACATCATGGACTTGCCTATAGTAGCTCTCAAGTCACCCACAATAGGGGCATATTTTCCCCACTTTGAAGGTTATGCTACCCAAACACTTTCACTTATTTTACCCTTTTGCCCTCATAATATGTTAAGAGACTTTGAACTAACATAACACAAGGTGAACATGATGCTTCTCTAACAAATAAAATGGTCAAAGGATGCAAAGCATGAAAGAGGCTCATATTTATGAGCCTATTTATGTTATGATTATGGTCTTTGCCAATAGATGAGCATTTCACCTCTTTATTTCCCATCCAAATCACATGTTGATCTCTATAATAAGGTGAAAACTTAGTACAAATAATAACATAAACAACCTATCCATTTTAAGCATACACCATCACAAATATGTAAAAATGATAAGATGAACCTAACAAATCAACTATGTATATACCATCACACATATGATAAATGCTAGTCTAACTCAACTAACATGCTAAACATAAACATAAATAACATAACATTAAAATAAACATCTACATCAACATCATCATCACTATCACAATAAATGCATCTCAAAATAACAATAACACATCTCATATATATATATATACACTCAACATAAATGTACATCAATACATCATCACAATATCATCTCTCCCTCAAAATATACATCTCTCATCTTTGGTTTGTAGGCCAATGTGCATACAACATATATAACACTAACAAAATTTGGCACTCAAAGTCCTCAAGGCTATACGTGTGGTCATGAAGAAGTAGTGTCATCACCACCTTCCACCTATCTATGTTTGTGTGAGCTAGAAGCCATGGCATGTGTCACTAATCTCTCCTACTATCTAAAATTGGAATACCTCTAAATCTATGGTAACTCCCTAATGTCCCTCTCATAATAAGCAATATCATCAAGGGTAGTGTTATACCTCACAAGAGATATAGTCTGAGGTAGTCCCATCAAACCTATTGAAGGCCCGACCTATACTCATCCCTATAGAGGAGGAGAAGGAGGAGTAGTAGCCTGACCTACTACTCTAAAACTATCCATCTCTACTATCAATATAGTAACCTGAACTTGTAAAACTTTGACTTAGCCCTACAATGCCCCGAATTGGCCCTATAATGTCACCACCTATCCTTGTAAAACTAATACATGTGCCTGAGTTGCATCTCAAGCCTATACTACCACATCTCAAGCCTATAATACTACATTTTATGCCTATATTGCTACATATTGGGCCTATATTGTTGCATCTCTCTCATCAACCCTTGAAAATATAATGGTGGCCTTTTGACTTGAACCATGGGATGCAAACCTATCAACTAGGAAAGTTATGCCACTTTGTATCTAGGATCTACTACACCTGACGCTATTAGTAGCCCATCAAAATCTAGCCCATCTATCTCTTATGGCAAGGGTAATCATGCCTTTCTATCATCCCTCCTATATTGAGGGAAGGTAAGAGTTACATCTTGTAGCAAGGTGAACTATCTCTTGACCCTTTAATGGGTACCATTTCTAGCTCACCAACTCATCTCCCTCTAACCCATAATGTGCTATGTAAGAAAACAAGATTATCTACCTATTCTCTAAATTTATGGTATGTTAATTAAGGTCTCCACATAATATATGTAAGTATCAATGCATCTATCATGCACCTATAATGATCAATATCTCACACTATGCCATCTACTCAGGTTTGGGCCATACCATCTCTCCACTATCTAAAACTAACCTTGAAATTGGCTACAATCATGGTAGGTAACCCTAATGGTTATGTCACCATGATATGATCATATGCCCAAAAATGGATTAAATGATTGACATAAACTATATCATTTTCATAGTCTCAACCCCCATAGATCTTTGTACAATTATGCCAAAAAAGCTTGTGTCCATGCAAATATAGTTTGTTACTCAACTATCTATTCTAGAACATCTGTCAACACAATAATAAATCTCCCACCATATACATCTAGTAGTGCATACACTATAATTCCTATCATCATCAAGATGCTCAGTTAATGTTGCTCTTCATCAATCATGTACAATGGCTCGTAGACAAAGCTTGTTGAGTGATAGGTCACCTCACTAACATGATCTCTAAATAATACCACCATGTGAATATCATGCTCATTTCTCAAACATGAGAAGAGCTCCTCACCTTAGAGTGGCAACCATAAAATCTTGTACACATCCTCCTATGTCACTATCAACTCTTTGGTTGGTAAATGGAAGGTGTTGGTGGTGTAATCCCACCTCTCGATTAATGTTATCATCAAACTCATATCCCATGCAACTTTGTAATATCATCGCACTCCCCCTAACCATATGGTTACCATGTCATCCCACTCATTTAGGGTGACATCCCTCCTCATATATATTGGTAACATTGATAGGTGAGATCATAGTGTTAACTCTTACCTAGATTGCATCCATACACACACCTCAAGTCACATACTTTGTAATATACCCTACCACTACATTTTTCCCTTCTCATTAGGACAAATACATTGGTCTAAGGCCCTCAATTAGACTATGTAGGTAGTATTCAATTGACATGGGGTCTTCTAAGGTTAACTTAGCCATATACCCACATAACTATCTAACTTGCTCTTCCATCTCCATCCTAGGCTTCACTACCTCTCTCTCCACCCTAGGCCCAAATTCCTATCACAACTCTAGGCCTCATAGTTTATATCCCTAACCCTTGACCTTATGACCCATATTCTAATCCCTGGATCTTTTGACCTATTTCAACCTACCTTTTCTTAGCCATTTACCTTAACACACTTTTAACCATACATTAAATCATTTTCCCTACACACTGGGAGAACTACATTGGCTTGAGGATCTCAACCAAGATATGTAGGTAGTAGTCAGTCGACACAGGGTCTTCTAAGGCTATCTCAGCCATTAGACTTGTTGACTACTCCAATTGGGGATCCAAAATTAATGTTTTCTCCTATTTTAGGTTTTTCAAGGTCATTGACATCACTTTTGAATGCCAAAATTGGTGTTTTGTGTTGATTGACATCGATAAAACCCTACCAGCATTAGCACCTTATCAACCAACATTAGTGGACCCCACTAATGTCGATAAATATTTTAGCCCTAGGGCTAAATTACCCATCTCTTAAACATTAAATTTTAACCTAAAAAATACCCCCAAACTCCTCCTAAATTCATCTAAACTTACCTTCCCCTCATATCCTACCCCTCTACTAGAATTCTTTCCCCCCAACTTCAAAATTAGCCTAACAAAAGCAAACTAATAAACTCAAATTCAAAATAAAATCAAAGGGGATATTACCTCATCTCTCCATATACTATAAGCTACAATAGTTGGCACTTGTCGTGGCATGCCTCCCACTAGGTCCCCTTCTAATTCTACCATCTCACTTGCACTCAGAGCTCTTTTTCTCTCCAATCAAATGTTGAAAATGAGTTCTAGTGGGCCACCAAACCCATTTTTATTAGGTTTGGTCACCCATAAATGTCAACATCCTTGACTTAATCCATTGATAATAGAACTATTTCCCATGGATATCAGTAACCTTGACCTAAGCCACTGACATTAATATTATTTCTTACCAACATCAGCAACATAACTGATGTTGGTACCCTTGCATTGGAGTTTCCATTGATAATAACAATCCTTTAGACTCTACCCCTAATCTACGATAACTTGGAGATCACATATATCTCCTTGACCATGGAAACCACCCTTGGAGATCACTTAAATCTCTACCCATGATGACTTTGACTGGAGACCATGACTATCTCCTTGATCATTGACCCTTTTACACCAACCTTGCATTTCCTATCTTGACTGCTTATGTTATTATGCTATAGTTAGATCTTGTACACATGTATGTATATTAGGTGTTTTAGATGGTGACAAATCTCATCCTATTACCTGAAACCTTTTGTGTTTTCTAGGGGGACTTCCTATCTCATATACCTAACACAGATGGACCATTAGAGCTATAACTTTGATTTTTTTAACCTTATCATCTATCACTTACAAGCTATGATTTGGTTATTTCTATTTGAGTTCTCCTCCACCTTACCTATTATTTATTTTTTTGAATATAGATCATACTAGTATGTATGCAAGCAATGATACCATGTTCTCATCCACTCACCTAGTTCACTTCTTATCAAATAGGTATCCAATTTCAGTTCTCCTCTGTTGATTCCCATTTCGAGAGGGGATACCTCATCGAATACCTAGAGCATCTAACCCCATTTTTTGTGTTATAACTTATTAGTGAAAATTACAAGATAAAAATGGGAAAATGTAGACACCAAAATTACATCACACATGTCCATAACTCCCTATGTTGAAACCCCCTTGAGACCCTTTTTAATAATAATAATAATAATAATTATCCCCCCAACCCACACTTTTACCCCTCACACATTAAATTAATTTAAAATATTTAATTAAGTTAATTAAAAACCACTTATGCCACCTTACTTAGAAACTTCATCCTAAGACTAATTCTCACCCTCTGAGTCACCTCAATACTTATTCCCTTTATTCTAACTACCCATGACTTGTTCTCACCCTTAAACTAAATTCCTAACTAACTACATCCTTCTTAACCTCCCATTTCTATTATTTCCTAATGGATACGACACTTAGCATGAGAAAGAATATAAAATAGGCTAAAAATAGTAATTTTACCTATTCACATGCTACCAACATCATTCAACCCATGGCCGATGTTGATGGGATCATCGACATTGATTGTTTAAGTTAAACTCCAAACTAATGTTCAGGTTAGTAGAAATTAAGAAAACACATTTCTATTCACATACAAGCTTTAGCATCAAAATTTATACATCTTGGCTCACTTTTACCTTGCATAAGTTAATATAGATTAGGAACCAAGCTCTTGAGAACTAAAAACACATGCTTATTTTCTCCATTCAAGGCATTAGTTCGGCAAGCCTGATAGGATCCATCCATTCGGCACTTATCATTCAATCACCTCTGTAGCTAAATACATCACTTATTCTTTAAGTCTAAAATTATTTACTTTATAAACACTTTATATCTATTATCTATTTTTTTACACATTCTTGACTAAACCCCCATGAAGGAATTATAAAGCTTCCCTGCTTGTTCCTTATTGTTCCAACACACCAAACCTCTAACCAGATCTATCCAAATAGTAGTCTCTCTCTTATAACTCTCCCTAATCTTCTAGACCTGACCAAAACCATTTCTCCTACCCAAAAAATCCTTTTTCAAGCCCCTAGGTAATTATTTCCCCTACCAACATTGGTTTCCTAATTGATATTGGTCATACTTGCTCACTGACCTTGAGAGCCTAACCAATGTTGGTAGTTGTGGATTTTTAGTAACCCTTCTAAAACTTGCCCAAACAACTTCCCAAATACAAACTAAATATACCACCTACACTCTGTTACTCTCTATTGCACTCAGGTTGAGAATAATGATAAAATAATCTCTCTTTTTCTCTCTCTTTTCTACTCTTTTTGTTATTTATCACTCTTTTATTTCTCAAAGTGGACTATCATCTCTAAGGAAGTTTGACACTTCCTGGAATATACACGTAGCTTGGCAGCCCACTCATATATCTACTAATAGATTTTTTTATGGTTGTGCTTTCTTAATTATAGGTAGTCCTCCCCAGCTAAATAAAAATGCTCATAACATCTGGATATGGTGTGCAAACCAATTTGCATTCATTATAATCACTTATCCCTATCCTTCTTCTCTATTTTTCTTTAGACTTGAAATAGACATAATTTTAGTGAATCACATGCCTCCCATGCCTCATTAATGCCATCTATGCCTCTTAATTGCTCCTCTATCCCAAATATTGATGATCTTATTTATGAATTTTAATTACATAATTATATTAATCCTTATCTACACATCTCAATCTTTAGATGGATCGTTCATGTTGATTCTAGCCATTTGTAAAAATCTATAAATAAAGAGGCCATGAACATCATTTCTAAGTCTTGATAATGCAAAGTTATAATGCACAAATGATTCTAAAAGCTATTGAAACTAGTTGTACCATGCCAAATTGATTCCAATCCAAGCTAATCCAAAGATAAATGTGCCAAGGAGAAGAGGAGATAGCCAAGCTTCCTTTGATGAAGACTTCATGAGCATAAGCCAAGCAATCCACTACTACAAAATCATTTGAAACATACAAAGAAGGTGAAGGATTCTTGTTTTTCCTTACTTTTTAATTTTGTTTGTCATTTATTTTTGTTATTAATCTCACCCTAGAAACTAGGCATGAAGGTGTTAGTTTAGTGTGTTGTTTGTCAATTTGCTTTGTTCATTTTGTCACTAACACGATACTAATCTCCTCTTCATAGTCAAATTCCTAGTTCATAAATGGCATGCATGGTGGGACATAAATAACTTCAAAAATTTGATCACAATTCTCGCTAAAGTAGCTCAATAAAAAAATTTATGCATAATCTTGGAGTAGGAGACTCAAAACAGTGAAAAAATCAAGAAAAATATGTTTTTCTAATAACTAGTGGGTTTGACTAGACATAGTCATGGGATTGTCCTAAAACTCATAGTATTGTCATTCAAACTCATAGTATTGTGCTTATCCATTTTGACTAACTTTGTGTTTTTGTGTAAGGTTAATAATACCACTACTTTAGAAGTCACATTATTGCTTTATAACTCATGGGGTTGCTTAATCAAGTCATGGTGTTATCTAACTATTAGCATTTAAGTGATAATATCACAACTCATGAAGTGGAGGAATTGTCCTACTACTAGTGGGATCATCAAACTAAGTCATGGTATTGTGACCAAACCACCTATGGCTTATAATACCATGACTTTTATTATTGTGGGATTATCTTACAAGTAGTGGGGTTGCCATTCAATGTCACGGTATTGTGACTAAATGGTTAGTGATTAGTTACAATACCACAACTCTTAAAGTTACACAATTGTCTTTCAAGTAGCAAGATTGCTCTGTCAATTAGTGAATTTTAGCATTATGTCAAAACTTGATACTTCATTTTTCAAATTTCATTATCTCAAACTTAATGTAGCTTCAAGGCTATAGGACATACTAACATTTTTATTGTAGGACCATCTTAGAAAATTATTAAAACATGTTTATATCATCTTTTACATGCTTTACAATAAACTCATAACATTATTTTGGTGCTTAATGTAAAATTTAGGCGCTTAAGTAAGTTTTTATCATTAGTTTTCAAAGTTTATAATTTTAAAACCAAGGGGTCAAATGAACACCACCAAATCTTTCATTTGGGCCTAAAATTGAACACACTTGTCATGTTTGTCTTCAATAGTTACTTGATCTAGTTTTTTTTAGCAAAGAGAGGCATGTTGTGTGTATGATCTTCTATTTATCCCCTTTAGGGAACCCTTAGAATCAAAAGTGCCATTCCTATTACAAATTTCCTAGTACAAGGCATAGAAAGAACATCATTTAAAGCACTCCCCAAAAAATCACAAAAGTATTGGGTGACCTTGACAATAACCCTAAAGTCTTTCTATTTTATGATTTCTTTATTTTATGCAAACTTGTCTTACAAGGGAGATGTCATTACCTCCCATGACTTATTTATTGAAGCATTGACATAGGGTTTCATCTCTCAACATTAACTTCATTTGGCTCCATATTGGAGTTACACATGGGACATAGTGACACTTTGGACATCGTATTACACTGAGTGAATAGTAGGATGTAGTGGTTAAAAAAAGGAATAGACCTTTTTTTAACAAGCCAAGTGATATAGACCCAAAATATATGATTTTTTTTCATTGTTTGATGTGAAAGTCATTGTGTAATTGATTCCCCTATAACATTTAGAAACTTTTAGATCTTAGACAAATCCTCACTCATCATAAAAGTATTATTGGTGTAAGGTGCACCTCACGTCCATGTCATAGTAATATCATTTGAGAGAATGGGGGTTTAAAAAACCTACTATATAATGCACATTTACTTTAGGATAAACACTTAAAATCCTCTCAAATGATGTATATTAATGGATTCCAACAATACAAAGTAACCTTGTTACTTTAGGATCTAAGAGTTATTAACTAGTTGGTTTTGTCCTAGATTAAAGTTTTATTTAGAGTCAAAACATGGTGTAAATAAATGATTCAAATGAAACACATGATCCCCAATTTTGTTTTACCAAAGAGGAATTATAGTGCCCACATGAAATCATTAATTTACCTTGTTCAAAATTCATCAAAACTTGGAGTCATATCATCCACTTTGGCATAGTTATACTGCCCAATTAAGTCTAGACCTTTGCCCAAGTTGTTTAAGTCCTTCATTTATAATCTAAATTTTAAATTTTACCTTTATAAGTTCATAGGGTTTATGTGTTAATTGGCTTCACCATTTGCACTAAACTTGAGGGAACTTAGGTTCAATTCCCAATTTGGGTTTAAGGCCACCTAAGACTCATGATCATCATCACCACTTGATAGACTTATGTCATTTTGTGCTAAACACTTGAACTTTGAGTCTATGTACCATAACATTTTGAGTTAAGAAAGGTTGTGTTATGCTATCAAACTTGTGAGAAATTATCTTTGCCTTAGAGATTTTTTTAAACAAGCATTGTCATATATTTTGGGTAGTCTAGCACTATTACACTGCCCAAAATACTTTAGATATTATTTCATAGGCACTCTTACATAGAAATCAAATATTTTCCTACATTTTCAAAGAAATCCAAGTATACATTTTTGAACCTTTGTCTATCAAAGTTACGTCATTCACTTTTATCTAACTTATTTATCAAAATAACTTGGTTTTATACCATTATTTGTGAGAAAAAAAAACTATCTCTAAAGTTCCTTTTGTTTCATAACTTATAACTATTTGATCGATTCCATGTACAAGAATCAAATTCCTAGTGTTTATTAGAAGTGTTTCAAATCCTTTAGATTAAAAATTTCATCTATTTTAAAGTCTAGCTTTTGACGTTGTTTGGTGAAGAGTCCTAGCACATGCCTTGTTTGAGCCTAGTTTTTGATGTTGTGTTTGGCCAAAAGACCTAGCAGCTTTTACTTTTCCTAGATTAGATTGATTTGAAACACTTTGACCTTAGAGTTTTTCATTTTGATTTTTTTTTTCAATTACTTAATCTTTTTGTGTAAAATGTGTAACGTTAGACACTTAACGTTAGCTTATGTTATCACAAATCTTTGCAAAAAACTTTTGATCCTTTTGATGAATCTAGACCAAGTTTCAACATATTATTTTTAGACATTGTCTTTTTAGATTTTTTATAAATATTTGACCTTTTATTGCAAAATCATTTACTATGGATCCCAACATGTATTCCTACACTCATAGTGGACTCATATACAAACTGGGATTAGTAATGTGGTTATACAAGAAGAAATAGTGCAAGACCCCTATGTAGATAATATTACTTATGAGATGGATCCTTATCCTTCTTATAATACTCAATTAGGGGCGCAAAGCCAAGATCCATTGTCTAACTATTTTTTTAATACACCACCTTATTCATAACAAGACCAAGAACAAATCATACAATACCTAGCTATAATACTCATAATTGATGAACCAGTTCCTCAACAGTCATGATATACTAATAAACCTTCCATGTATGATCCATGTTTATTTGAGCATCATTTATTGGAGAAAAAGGATGAGATTTTGGTTTTATCCATAGAGATAGGGTCCATGTTTCTAGTAGACTTCCCCCATGAGAATTCACCAAGCCTAGTATGAAAGCCCCATAACATAATTTATGATCAATAGGCTTCTTCTAGCAATCCTTTGGCTCTAGTCCAAATAAATTATTAGGATCAATATGCCTAACAGAGGAAAAAAATTCATGGAATACCACTTTAACTAAATTTATATGTCATATCAAACCTATCTAAATCTAGTATGTAATTTCAATAAGATGACCATGGTGAGCAAACCTCTTATTGGCATAGTTCTTTCAATAGGAGTTTTTATAAAGTTAACTAGTCAAGAAAATCAAAGTTATAATCCATTCATGCAAAACACTTCAATAAACAACTTGATATATATGCCTATTATTGAAGAAGTGTCTTCTACTTCTAGACAAAATAATGAGCAAAATATAGTGGATAATGTGCACGCAATGTCCAATCCAAATCAATGTGGTACTAATGCACAAACAACTAGTCAACAGAATGTGCCTTTAGTTAAAACTACAAGTAGTTCTTCAAATCAAGGAGTAGGAGTTTCTATATCCCAACCTCAATCAGTTTCTTCATCAAGTGTACAACCAACAAGAATAGGTAATCAACCAATAACTAGTGCAAATCCTTAACAACAAAATGTGATGAAGCCTACTCCTTCTCAATAAATGATGATTCATATCCCATAATAGCAAGCACAATCTAGTGTAGCAATGCAACAAAGGCCAAATGTATTGCCACCTTAACAAGGGGAAATTAATGTTCCACCTCATTAGGTAGTGACAAACATACCTCTTTAGTCATAGACTAGTGTACCAATCCAAAACCAAATGATGACTAGCCAAAAATGTATAAATATTGGTCAACTATAGATGTTTAATTATTCACGTGCATCCATTTCCTAATAGAGATTCATGTAACAAGGAGGCTCCAATGTTTCTCAAGTACCTACTAGACAACAATTGGTTCAACATGTGCCATAAGTTTAGAGATAGGGTCTTGGTCCATAAGCTCCCACTCAATAACAAGGTTTAATTAGTTGAAAGCATGTCCCTTTTCAACCAAAATAGACATAGTATAGTTATATCCCTCCATCCTAACCATAAAATCCTCCAATTCAAACCTTCATAGCCAACCGAAACAAGAATATCACACAACCAAATGTGAAATTTCAAGTACATCCTAATCCACATATACATATTCCTAATCCATTTCCAAACCAAACCAATATACCCCAATATCTCCATCATACCTTGATCAAAGTGTCCCACTTGTGACCTCTCAACTATTTACCCAAACTAATGTTTTCCCTCAAACTAATGTTCCTTCCAATTTCCTATCCTAAGAATTGTAATAGATGAAGGATGTAATTACTACCATTAGGTTGGGAAATAGACTAAATTTTTTAATTTGGATGACATATATTCTTATCTATTCAACATGGAGTACTTATAGATACCATTTCCTTTAGGATACGAACCACCAAAATTTGATAAATATAAAGGGAAAGGTGACCCTAAGGCCTATTTAACTGAGTTCTTTGTCATATGCTAGCTAGTGGCATATAGTGATATCTACCTTTTGTTGTTGTTTCCAAGAATCTTGGCTAGAAAAGCCTTATAGTGGTTCTTAAAGTTGCCCAAGAATTTAATAACAGGTTTTGATGATCTTTCTGATAAGTTTGTATAACACTTTTCCTATAATATCAAACATAAGATTTCATTTGTTGACTTGACATAAGTAAAATAAAAAGTTGGTAATAGTTTTACAAGTTATCTATAGTGATGGAGATACCTTGCAAGCTGATTCGCCCATAGTTTACCAAATAGACAATTAGTCACTATGTTTACTAAAAAATTGCATAGTGAGTTAGCTTATCATCTGGAACTACAATATACACATGATTTCAAGGAAATCATGAATACAGGCTTGTTGATTGAGTGATCCCTTATTAATAAAGGGATCATCAATCTTGTTTTAACTAATTAGAATCAAGGTACTAATTAGGTAAGGGGCCAAAACCAACATCTAATACAAGAAACAAGCATCACAACCAACATAGGCCAATAACCAAGATAGACCAAAACAATTCAACCATAATAGGAATGTTATGGGTAATGGAGTAACTGAGTCACATCATGTCCAAATAGTACAAATATTGTCAATAAATTTTTTTAAGCTTATTCCTACCCAATAACCTCTCCAACCAATGCTACGGACACAACCACCAAAACCCATGCAATAAATGCAACAACCCTTACCATTGAAAACCCCTCCTCCAAGAAGAATTGCACCTACTCATCATGTATTTAGTGACTTGGGAGAGCTTATTGAGTCTATATTTTTCAAACTTTCTACTGCTAATTTGATTAGTTGGCCTATATCAAAGAATTATATATAAGGCATTCATTATCCTCATTAGTACCATGAAAATGAATTATGTGAATATCATTGGGTCAATGGGTATAATCTATGAAGATGTGTGTAAATCAATAATTTTATTAAGAATATATTGGATAATGGGGAGATAACATTGGATAATAGTGCTTACACTTCTAATCAAACTCTTGGGATTTATCAGAACCCCTTTGCTCAACATAACACCCAACAACAACAACATCAGCTAGTGCAACAACAAACTCAATAGTATCAAAATAAAAGGCTAAACTAATAAAATTAATATTAGAACCCATAACATCAAAATAATGGACAAAACCAAGGTTAGAATGGTAACAACCAACAAACCTACCATGCAGTTACATGACTACAATAGGGTTGTAGGTCATATTGTAGGGGGTATCATTAATACCATCTCTATTAATCCTAGACCAAACAATAATCAATCTAGACCATTGCTAAACAATACCACTCAACCAAATTACATGGATAATACTTTGTTGACTTGAGATGGAACACAAACAAACTAGTAAATTTGGACTTCCACTTTTTGACCTTATACCGATAACTCACCCTTACCACGTAACCACATACAAGTGCACCTGTAACCAAGACTTGTATTATCTAGTCCCACACCATTCCCAACATTTGTTAGAAATTATGGTCTAACATCTAATCTTGATTATGTAATCACAACTCAAAGGTCAAAGATTACTATCCTCGGCCCATAAAAATCTACCACTTTGTCTGTTATCCAACCAACCATTTAGCCTCAAAATAAACTATTCACCATTAACCAAGAAAATAAATAAGATATTATGTAACAATTGTAGAAGACACTAGCACAAGTTTCTATTTTAGATTTGTTTTAAATGTCAACAATCCATAATAACATTGTGAATGAGTTTTTAACCCAATCCACAATTGTTAATGACATATCTCTTGATAAATTTCAAGCTTTGGTTGGACAACTAGCTCTAGACCAACAAGTCACATTCAACCAAAGTGATATGTCTTTCCATGGCCCACTCCATATTAATCCATTACACATAGAATTTTATATAAAGTGGCATATAATGAAATGTGTCCTTATAGACAATGGATCAAACCTCAACATAGTGTCTCTAAATCTCATCAAGCTCCTTGGGTACAGAATGGTAGATCTCCAACTAGAAATGATAACTATCAAAGCCTATGATAATTAGGAAATAGAATTACAAGGCACCATTAGCTTACCAATTATCATTGGGCCTTTGAACCATGATACACTTTTCCATGTGCTTAAGTGATCTTGAGTTTTAGCTAGGCCTTGGTTACATGAGATTCATGTAGTCTTGTCAATGCTACACCAATGTATCAAGTATGCCCACTCAAGGATGGAAGTGAATATTCTAGGAGCTTTACACCCAAATAAACACTGTAAACATCTTGAGGCCAAGTTTCAAAGCTAAAATTACCACTATGACATGAATCTAAGTTCCAAGAAGGATAAAAGAAAGGCCATACTTATTGATCTTCCACAAAATAATTTCATAGATCCTAATACCTTTGATTCCCTTTCTCACATGCCACCTCCTAAGGCTTTCAATCATTTCACCATTTTAGATAATGGCCTAGGGGAGTATGTGACCCATGATATCTTCCATATTTCCAACCTTCCTTAGAATCCAAAGACCTTTGGATGACTTAAAAGTACCCCACACATGCATTGGCAACAAAGAAACAAAGATAAGGGACTTATCATGTTTATAGCAACATCTGGCCTAGAACTAGACCCTCTTAAAGGGAATGAATCATTATTGTACAATGAAAACCAATCTAATTGTTATAAAAGTGCAAAGTATCTTATTTCCAATAGGATCATGGAGCATCAATATTATGAAAGAAGAGGCCTTGAACTAGATTAATAAGGAACCATTGAGCTAATTTCAATGACTAAGTAAAAAATACCTTATGGACCAAGATTTAAACTACCTATGGGTGACCCCACATATATTATTCAAGTTCCATCAAAAGTGGATAGTGATGATGATGATGACAGTGAATCAGAGTTTGATCATAGCCTCACCTTTGATGACCTAGCTAAGACTAACATGTTCAATAAAAATGCCATATGTACTCTTACCCTAGTCATTCATCATAACCCTTTGCCATTCTACTATCCCTAACTGATAGATTGGGACCAATAAGAATCTAATTTGTTGATTGATGAGTTTCAAAATGATGAGGCACTCTATGTTTTTCTAGGCCTTAGAGAGAATGTTCCATTGGGAGATCATAAATCGATATTCTCAATTAAATTGGGTCTTAAAGCCTATTTTGGAAAGTGGGTGAACACCCTTAGCTAAAATAAAATGAATAAAACATTGAGGTCCCAAAGTGAAAAACTCTTTGAGGTACTTTATGACTAGGGAAATAGTAAAGATAAAGGCTATTCTAGTGGTGAAAATTTGTTTCAGGTGCCATTAGATGGGGGTGTTCATTCTTCTTCAAATTTAGACCAAGAGTCCACCAATGATGAACTTGCCTATGGATCTAAGTTTAGTTAATCAAAACAACAAGTAGTTGATCAAAAAATTTAATAATTTACAACTATTTTTGTCACATGGCTAGATCTCCCATTAGGGGACTCAGATTCATCATGCCTAGGAGATGTTGAAGATCAAGTCCTAAGAGAGGACCTTGATATAGTCCAATAGTTCAAGTCTTTGAATACTATCCTAAAAGATATTTCAACCCTTCTAGTTGAAGATAAAATAGAAGTAAACATCAAGACTCCATCAGACCTAAAATGGATAAAATTAGGCATGTCCCTCACTAAGGAGGAATGTGAAGTCTTTATAACTTTGTTGAGAGAATTTATAGATATCTTTGCATGGGCTTATTTTGAAAAGCCAAGTTTGGACCTTCCCATGGTTTTTGACCACCCTATGGTCAATATTGATGCCAAACTAGTGAAACAAAATTATGTAAGATGCATCCTTGCATTATTGTCTTGGTAAAGCAAGAGTTGGAAAAAATCTTAGAAGCAGGATGTATCTGGTCTATTGACTACTTAAAATAGATATCTAATGTTTTACCTATTAGTAAAAAGCCTAAAGGAATTAGAATTTGTACTAATTTCTAAGACAAATAAAGCTTATCCTAAGGATGAATTTTCATTGCCTAATATTGACATGATCATTGACTCCACAATAGGTTATGAAATGCTTTCACTCATGGATGGCTTTTCAGGATACAACTAGATTAGATAACACTAGAAGACCAACATAAAATAACATTCACAACTCCATGGGGAACATTTTGTTATCAATTAATGCCATTTGGTCTTAATAATGCTAGAGATACATATCAAAGGGACATAACTATCATATTCCATGATATTGTTGAAGACTATGCCAATGACATATTAGGAAAATCCAACACCAAGGCCAACCATCAAACAATGTTACATAGGATATTTGAAAGATTGTGAGAGTACAAAGTTATAATCAATCCAAATAAATGTGTGTTTACTATAACCTTAGGTAAATTACTTGGCTTCATCATGTCTCGTAGAGGCATTGAAGTTGATCTGACCAAAGTCCTTGCTATCACCAAGATGCCACCACCAACTAATTTGAAGCAACTCCATAGTTTTTAGGGTAAGATCCAGTCAATCTAAAAAATTATCTCTTAGTTAGAAAATAAGTGTTATCCATTTACACATATTCTAAATAAGGGAGTTATATTTCACTAGGATGATCACTGCTAAATAGCTTTTCAACAACTCAAGGACTATCTAGCTAATCCACTTGTTTTGTTACATCCTATATGAGGAAAGCCATTCTTGTTGTATATATCAGATACAAATAATGCCTTGGGGGAACTTTTAGCTCAACATGATGACAATGGAAAAGATCATGTAGTATACTAATTAAGTTATACCTTAGTCATATATGAACAAAACTATGCACCTATTGAAAAATCTTATCTAGCCATGGTCTTCATAGATTATAAACTACACCAATTACATGTTAAATAATAAGACCATGGCCATTTAAAAATTAGATCCACTCAAGTATCTACTATATAAAATATATTTACAAGGTATAATGGCCAAATGAATCATCATTTTTGGTGAGTTTGACATAGAATATGTCAATCAGAAGGCAATCAAAGGACAAATCCTTACATATCAACTTGCTAAAGCACCCCTTGTAGATATAAAGCCACTCACATTTCATTTTCTTGATAAATCCATAATGACTATCATTGACACACCTCTTTAGGATCAACACTGGAAGCTATATTTTGATGGTTCATTTACTACACATGGATCAAGGGTAGGCCTCTTATTTATTACACCATAGGGGATCTAATCCCTAAATCATTTAGAATGAGTTTTCCTTGTAAAAAAAACATGGTTGAGTATGAAGCACTTATCATAAGAATTTGATAGGTAGTACACTAGAACATATCTCATCTCCAAATTTATGGCGATTCTTAGTTAATCATCAATCAGGTCACAGACCATTTCCAAACCAAAGATGATAAGTTGGTTCCATATAAAGCTGTGGTCAACACTCTCAAGCAACAAATTGTTGACATTAAATTTGAGCACATACCAATGGATAGTAATAGATCTATAGATGACATGGCTACTATCAACTCTCTTATTTGATAAATAGATAAAGCTAGAGAATATCAATTCATTGTTGAGAATTTGTTCACACCAGCTCATGAACCTTCAACTATTGTAATGATTTATGATATTATTGGTATTAATTTTATTTGGTACTAAGAAGTTTAAAACTAACTTCATGACCATGTTATACCACCTAACCTATCTCAAAAACAAACCAAATCCTTTATTCATCATTCCAATCATTATACTCTACTTGGATCCACCCTTTACCACCACAATTTTGATGGAACTTTACTTCATTTTTTAAATTTTGTAGAGTCTACACTAGTGTTAAGAGAAGTTCATGAAGGAGTATGTAGAGCTCATTATAGTAGGCTAGTCCTATCTAAAAAACTCTTGTTTACTAGTTATTATTGGCCCATGGTGGATGAAGATGCAATTGCATATGTATAGAAATGTGACAAATGTCAATGGTATGCTAATCTGATTCATGACCCAACACAAACTCTAAAACTAATGTTGACACCATGGCCATTCTATAGATGGGGACTTGAAATCATTGGGAAAATAAACCCCACTTCATCTGATGGCCATAAGTATATCCTTACTACCACTAATTACTTCACTAAGTGAGTTGAAGCTATACCCCTCACTTACATGACTAGAAATCAAATTTCCAAGTTCATCTTCATCTCATTTACCACTATGGTATCCCATTCAACATTATATCAAATAATGGAGGACCATTAAAGAATAAGGATTTTGACAAGCTATGTCTCAAATATAATATTACATAACATTTTTCTTTAGCATATTACCCTCAAGGTAATTCCCAGGTTGAATCATCAAATAAAACCATTATCAATATTCTCAAAAATATTTTAATTGACATCAATCATGATTGGAACCTTTAGATATTCCCTACCCTTTGGGCATACTGTACTAATCACCATACCCCCATAAGAGCCAATCCATACTCACTTTTGTGGTACTAAATCCATATTTCCCATTGAGGTCAAATTACCTTCACTATGCACATATTTCAAGCATGTCCTAAATGGTCATGACTATCAAGTAGATCACCTATAGAAGCTAGACCTGCTTGATGAAAATGCATAGCTATGCTCAATAATCATCAGGCATATCAGAATTGACTCAAAGGCCACTACAATTAGCATGTCAAGTAAAGAACATTTAAACTTGGTGATTTTGTTCTTAAAGAAAACCAAAAGAATACCACAACAGAGAAGAAGCATAAAGGTAAATTCAAACCAAAATAGATAGGACCTTTCATCATTACTATATATAATGGATCAAGAGCATACAAGATTGCCACACCAGACAGAGATGAACTTCCTAAGCTAAAGAATATTATTCACCTCAAGTAGTACTATGCTTGAGTAATAAGGTTTATTATCTATAAGAACCATTTCAATTGTGCCATTTTGTCTCTATTTTTATTTATACAAATATCATGCTTATCATTCCTTTTATCCCATTCCATATACTTTACTATCTCATTCTATCAACCAAACATGTTTTAAATCCTATCCTATTTGACCTTAGTTTTTGCCATTCATTATGCATTTTTAGCATCAAGGAATCTGATCAGTTTCATCATTTGTTTCAAGTACTTCAGATAGAGATCATATTATGGAATAGTATGATAGAAGTTTGGATAGTTGCATCTTTTATTTTATATTTCTTTCTTATCACCGGTCTTGCTACTAATTATAATCACCTTAGGGAAAATTAGTACCATTAATCCATGACATTGTGTCCTAGTTATGACTACCTATGGGAAAACTAGGGGCAACATTTGTTTATTGAACCTTTACATACCAACTTGCCACTTCCTATGCCATACTATGCCTTTTTACCAACTATGCCTATTTTTTTTGAATTGACTGCTACACTAGTTAAATTCCTCTATTATAGGGTAGAACTATAGTGGCTTAAGGTCTTACTCATGGAATATGTAATAAACACTTGATACTTATTGAGGTCAGCTTAGTCACCCTTTCTACCTTGCTCTTACCATTTTATGAGCAACCTATGTTTGAATGCTCTCATCATTTTTTGAGCAACCTAAATTTGAACACTCTTGTCATTTTACAAGTAACCTAAGTTTAAATGCTCTCACTATTTTGTGAGATTGAACCATTTAGTGTTTCATCATTCTTGATCAAGTTGAGATACTTTAAAAATTCTAAAAACATATGTAAAATTGTTAGAAAAAACTAAAAACATTGACCATTTCTTTGCCTTAAGGATTCTAAGATCCCTTACTAAATTGTAAGCAAACCACTTGTCACTTAGTTTCCCCATCCTTTTTAGCCTTTTCTTTCACACACTTACCATTTTACAAGACCATTCCTATTATTATATCACATCTATTCTATTTGTTTTCATCAGTATTCATATTCTTCTCATTCCCTGGGAGAACTACATTTAACTTCAAGTTTTTTATTAGAAGTTACATCCATAAAACTATGTAGGTAGCATCCACTTGCCTAGTGCATATGGAGACAACTCAGCCACCCTCTTCCATTTATTTTATTCCCCTATGTTGTTTATTTGTTAATTTGTCACCTATTTTATAGGGGTAATGTCTATTTGGTTTTTATTACATTATTTATTTGTTTGTTTACCTATTTGTTTATTTTTAGCACTATTGCCTTAATTAAGTTTATGTGTGTTCATTGGGTGATTCTTTTCCCACAATTATAATTTAATTCATCCATATTCATATGTTTACATTATCATCATGGTTTCTATCATTGGTGCATTATTTTCTATTGAGTATTGGATTATGAGAGTCAGTCCTTATGCTTATTTTGGCCAAGTCCTCATGATCTTATACCCTGATGCATATCAATACATGCTACAATAAACCTTAGCTTCAAGAAGTCTATTTAGTAATGGTGACATCAACATATCTTCAACACTGACATCCTGATTTAATCTTGATCATATCCTAAATAGATTAATTAACCATGAAATAATTTCTTCCTTTATTAGTTAAAATGAGCATCTCCCTACTGTAGGTTATTCTAATTCATCATTACCCTCTGTGTTAAGTTATCATCATCTTCAACCAAGTTTATCATGTTTGTCATAATCAAGGTCCAATGATTATAACCACCTATGGGAAAATCATTACACACTATCTCACCTACATTTCTCAATAATTATAACTACCTTTTGGTAAATCATTGTGTTATCACCAAATTTACTTTTCCCACCCAAACAGGGGAATGTTGTTATCTTGTTTGTCTACCCTAATTGGGGTAGCATTGTATTTTTCATCTGTCCTAATTGGGGTAGCTCCATATTCTCAATGATTATAACTGCCTTTTGACAAATAATTATTTTTTCATACCAAATTGCCACTAGTAGGTTACAATACTTATAGCACCTTTGGGAAAACCATTGTACACCATCCCACTTGTATTTTTAATTATTTTGACTACTTTTTCAAAATCACTATATTTTCACCCCATCATCTTTCCTTTCTTTGGTCCCCTCATTTTGAAAGAAGGGACCATTTATCAACCTACTTGTGCTAATTGTTCCCTCAAGGGGGTATCTTACAGTTAGTTTATCATCATTGTATTTGTAGGCATGTAGGACCTTTTCATTCTTTGAGAAGATGTTACTATTCTTATAGCTTATAATGCCTTCCTAAATAAGGGCATACTGTAGATTCCTAAATATGGCCACCAATAACCTCTAGTTAGGATTTTGACTAATTTCAACTTAAAATGCACAATTTGGCCTAAAAACACTAAAACATGCTAAATGATGTGAAACTGACATATTCAAGTGCTAATTTTGGCTAGAGTATCATTAAATGGGTTAATGCAATTTATGGGCTAGCTAACTTTGATTAGATCATTCTGAGTCAAAATACTAATTTTATACCTAGGTGCCTTAGATAGCTCTTTTCTATCAAATATCTTGCATGAGACATGTGCCTTTGTTATTTATTTTTTGTAACATCCTAAATGTGATAATAGATCCAATGCATCTAACATTGACTTCCAATTCCAATCTAGTCAAATTTTAGACCAATAACAAGGCATTCTAATCAATTTGAGTAATTTGTGCATAAAGTGCTAAATCATGCTTAAGAGATAATTAAACCAAGTTAAAGCTTAATTAATAATTTTATGGAAACTTGTTGAAAACTTATTTTTAGAAATGAATATTGAATATCTACATCATCAGGTGACCTCATTTCTTAGGAAGATATCCTTAGGCCATAAATGCCACAAATATCATGATTCATGCCTCCCATGCCTCATTAATGCCATTAACACCTCTTAATTGCTCCTCTATCCCAAATATTGATGAGAATATTTATGAATTTTAATTACATAATTAGATTAATCCTTAGCCAAACATCTTAATCTTGAGATGGATGGTTGAAGTTGATTCTAGCCATTTGTAAAAATCTATAAATAGAGAGGCCATAAACTTCATTTCTAAGTCTTGATAATGAAAAGTTATAATGCATAAATGATTCCAAAAGTTATTTAAATTAGTGTTACCATGCAAAATTGATTCCAAGCAAAAGCCAAATGTGCGAAGGAGAAGAGGAGATAATTAAGCCTCCTTTGATGAAGACTTCATGAGCACAAGCCAAGTAAGCCACTACTACAAACACATTTGGAGCATCCAAGGAAGGTGAAGGATTCTTATTTTTCCTTAATTTTTAGTTGTGTTTGTCATTTATATTTGTTATTAATCTCACCCTAGTAACTAGGCATGAAGGTGTTAGTTTATTCGGTTGTTTATCAATTTGCTTTGTTCATTTTGTTACTAATACAATACTAATCTCCTCTTCTTAGTCAAACTCCTAGTTAAAATAAGGAACTACTTGAATTTCCTTGTACTACCCTCAAGGGTACCTTCAAGGTATCTCATAATAGTTACCTTCAACTTACCCATGAAGGTATTACATAGGTTTCAAACATTCTTAGATAAACTTAAAAGGCTTTACACCTTGTATTTTGATTCTCCTAGATTCCTAAAAGTATGACACTTAGAATACCTTTGTTAAAATGGGATCATGAAAGATAACCTAAAGGGTGTTTTCATATTTTCCATGGGAAATTTAAGTTATCTCCTAGGATATACCTTCACCATGAAAATGAGTGAAATTTTCCTTCACAATGAAGGCACTAATGGTTGATATCTTGAAGTGCCTTGTAATAACTTCAAGTGTACCTTTGAGGTATATCCTAGGAGATACATTTAAAAAAAATATATATTGGATTCAAGGTATATCTCCTAAGATATACCTTAAATTTACCCATGAATGTATTATAAGGAAGTAAAAAATTTAAGTGTTTTGTAATCCCATGATCTATGGACCTATCACGTGGCACTCCCTCAAAAAATATTTTTTGTGATATTAATTGAAAAATCCCTCTGACATATTTCAGTCTTAGATATTATAAACTCTACATACCCTATAGAAATTTATTTTTTTATTGTTTCCTTTATAGTATTTGTTTAGAATAGAGTATTCAATAATTTAAGGTAAAAAAACTGAAGGTACACATTTTGGTGTTCAACAAATATGTTCAAAAATATTGTATTAGATGCTCATAAATAGTGTTATAGCTTGACTCCTAACTTACAACTAGTAAGAGGTTTATTATTTGGTAGACTAAAGTTGAATAAGTGATAAAACAACACTTAGAAAAGGGCAATGATGTGGCACTCCTACTAAACATCAATAGTGCCTACATGGCATACCTACCAAATGAGGTCGCAAAGTTTGTATTAAATAAACAAAATGAATTTATAGGTGTTGAAAATTAATGCCAAAAAAACTATAAATCAATGTTGAAGCTATATAAAAGTAGATCAAATGATGACATGTGTTGGCTAGATATTACGTAAGCTAACAAAATTACATAGGAAATCATGGGATTAAATCCCCTTCATTTAATGATGAAGCTCCCATATGATTATGTCTATTTACTTGTAATTATCTACTACCCTTAGTTATTCACAAATTATATAGATTATGTGTAAGTTGTCTTATTTTTGGGGGTATTACTTTAATCATAGAGTTCATGAACCATAACAAGGTGAGTTTTTAGTAAGTAAGCAACTATTTTAGAGGATGTGAAAAGAAGTTTTGGGAAATTAAGAGTGGAAAACTAGAATATTTGAGAAGAGAGAAGTTTTACTTCATAATAAGTAGTTTTACATATTTTATTGAATCCGTACAAGTAAATAAACATTCAAGAGATGGTAATATTTTCAACAAATGACTAAGAAATACTAGAATTCACATTCAGATTAAAGATAACACAAATTTTACCATTTTAATCTTCACAAATCCTCTAAATGATCTCCTAAGATGAAAATTTCCACAGAAACAACTTATTTCTCATTCACTTTGAACCAATTTCATATAAAAGAAAAACTTAGAAATCTAAACACAAAGTTCTAGATTTATTAAATTATCTTGCTTCAATTACAATCGCTATGTAAAAATTACAATCATCCCCAAGCATGTAGGCTTGCATTTATATTTATACAAAAATAGATGTCAAAATAAAATTGCAAACAATTCCTTCAAAACCCATGTGCTATGCTAAAAACTAGGAACTGTAGAGAGGTGGTCTCCTCAAATTTCTCTTGTGTGGCATGCAACAACTAGTGACATGTAAAACCTCTTGGTCTCACTATTTGGATTAAACACAACTAATTTTCATGCCTAGCAGTGTTCACATAAGTAATTTACTCTTAAAAAATGACTTTAATTAATGGAATTTATCCAAGTTACTTGGGTCTTACAATTTTATGACAACTTAATTTTACAAGTAATCACTTAAATCAAAATTACTTAAATAAATTTCAAGTTTCAAGAACATAATAGATGAAGTAGAATAAATATTGAAATAATTACAATTAATTTTGTTTTTGTACTTCTCTCTTTATTTGATATGTTGAGGCATCATGGACTGTATTGTTGTATCATTTGGTTTAGCAAATGATTGCCATTTATTCTCAAATCTTAGCATTTATCTTTACAACCTTCTACTATGAGCTTTCACCTTTTCAAGACTTGGTTTAAGCCTCTTAATTTCATGTTTATATTTTATTAACTCCTTTACATATTTAGTTGTGAAAGGATTTGTGGCCTTTCCCATTAATTACTTGAACTATTGATATAATTAATCAAATGTCCTTGGAACATTATTAGACTAAATGTTAGTAAGACCATAGAGATAATATTCTAGATTCACCTTTTCATTATGAGCTTCTTCTTCTAAAGTCTTAATTTCTTCATACGTTTCTTCAATAATATGCATGTAAAAATACAAGAGATACTCTTCTTGTTTTACTTTCTTTATAGGTCCTTTTGGAACAATATTTTCTTAAACTAAAAATCTCACTCAAAGTACTTATTCTTCATAGACTCTCCTATTGCAACTTGGAATTTCCATTCTCATTCTCAATTTCCTTCCTCACTACCTTTATCTCTACTAATTTATTTACAACATCAACATGAATACCTAAAACTTTAGAAAAGAGCTTCTTGACAGTTTGATTCATCTTCTCCATCCATTCATCAATAGCCTTAGCTTTATCTCTAGTTTCTTCCATCTTAGTTATTACTTGGTGTCTAATTGAATCTCCTAAACTAATAGATTATTATGGAATAGACCTAGCAACTTTGGCTATTATTTCACATAACTAGGCATTTTGTTCTTTCAACTTGGCTTTAGCAACCTTCTCCTCATCAATCTTCTTAAAGAGAGTGTCAATGAAGGTGTGGGTATCCTAATTCTAGCCTTTCATGGTAAATTCTCTAAGGGATATCTTTTTAATTGTTAAGTCAGCTTCAATGAATTCACTTTTCCTCATGCCCTGTAGTAGAACTAACATCTCTACAAACTTGTGCCTTGTAGGATCAATTATCAATTTTGCATTTACCTTAGTGGATTTATCCTTCTTTACTTTCCTATCAAGGATTTCAAACAATTTCAAGTCTATTTCCTCAATATTTATTACTTCTTTAGATCCTAGAGTTATCTACATTACCAACTAAGATGAGAAATCTATACTAGTGGAAGTGTTTTTATAAATTAACATTTGTTTTTGATTATTCAAAACCACTAATTCTTGAAAAAGAACTTATTATGTCTTAGGAGTAACTTTAGAAAATGTGGAAGAAATTTTTTCATATTTTCCCTTATCTACTTCCTTCTCTTTCTTAGCATCCTTCTCCTCTATTTTCTTAGTCACTTTTTCTACCACTTTTCCTTCTTAGATTCTTTTTTATATTCTTTCTCTTTTGTTTCCTCTGTTACCTCCTTCTCAGGTTCAATTTCTTTCATTGTCTCAACTTCCTTAAAATTTGTATCCATTACCCCTTCTATGGATTCCTTCTCAAGTTCAATTTCTTCTTTTTGTTTTTCCTATAGTGCCTCTTATGATGGGGTTACCTCTTCAATAATTAATTTTTGAGGCTCAATTTTAGTGGTGGGTTGATTTTCTAAAGGAGGTGGAGGTGGAGAAGTAGGTGGAGAAGATGGAGGAGGAAGAGGAGGGAGATCATTGATTTCCTTTTGAATGGATTTCTTGGAAGGATTAATGCCAAGAGACTTTAGAGGTGGCATAAGTATTGATGGATCTATGGTATGTGTAGTAGAATAAGGAATGGTATAAATAGTAGGAGTAGTGATGTCAATAGAAGACACTAATGGAGGTGTGAAAAAAATTGGCTAAATTGGCTCTTTATCCTTTAATATAGAATATATGTCATCACATTTATTTTCAACTTTAACTTATTTGTGGGTCCCTAGCTAATTTTACCTTGCACTATTTCTTTCTTATTTTGACTTACATGAGTAGTTTCTCTCATCAACTCCTTTATATAGTAGCCTTTGTTTAAAATCCATGTGAAATTCATCACAAAACATTTGAAGTTTTATCTGTAATAGTATTCACTTGGTTTTTACCAAAACTAATCACTGGGAGTGGGGAATTATCCCCTCTCATGACATGATAGGAATCACTGATTAGAAGTCCATCATCCTCCATATCATTATAAATTATGGCTGGATCAAAAGTATGATTTTTTTCAATAGTTAACCTACTATTTTCCCTTCTTTTCACATCAAATTCATCCCTATAATCAATCCAATAGTCCTCAAGTGTATAAATATGCATGTATTCTAGAGAAACTATATTTTAAACTATACCTCTATAGTCAAAATTGGCTCTATCTTCATAATATGTCTGATTGTAATTATGGTACATCTCCTTCTGTACATTCCTATCCTTATAAATATTGGGACAATGGTGATGATCAATAACAATAGGAAAATTAATAGTGGGATGGTGAGCCTTGGACTGTAAGTCATGTAACTCAATAAGATACCTACATAACTCTATAAGAATCCACTTATCACAGTGGTATCTAGGTAATTTGATCATTATACTTGAAAGACCTCCAATGCTAATATGTGTGAAGTTGAGTAACTGAATGCAAATGCACCCAAACTATGAAACTACATCCCATGCTACATTTGACAATCTCCTGTGCTTCATAGCTACATTTAACTTGTAAATGATTTCATAGAAGAATCCATCATTCACTATCTTATAATACTTGTATTACTTAGAAAGGACCAACTGAGGATAATATTCATATATTTTTTCAATTTCTAGAATCCTCTTTGTAGTTATCCTTAAGAAGGATCCATTTGAAGCTACAACATATAGTATATATGAGGTCATCTTGAAATTAAAAGTCTATAATACATTTTCTAACTACTAGTCCATGTTATCACTTATCATCTTCATCCATTCAATCATTGTATAGCTCTTGGTGGCATCAATGGTTCTAATGTATGCATACATATATGTTGAGAAACACTTGGCATTCTTTTCACCATTGATTTTGCATAACAACTAAGTAATGTCATCTACTTCCTGAACCAAGTCTGATCTTACTATTTGCTTTAGAAATCTTGAATCTTGTTTCACTTTTTTTAGGTAGTTTGTGTTCACTATCTTAATGCACTCTATTGAATTTGTCTCCCATTGTCTCTTACATTTATTCATCATTATATCAATCACTTTGTATGATGTTGGGATATTTAGATAGTATTTAAGATATTGAACATCCAATCTTATCACTATATTACTAGTTACATCTTTCATAGTCCTAGTAAGGGAGTCATAATACATGGTACATGCTAGGAAAAATTCATGAAACTGATCTAAGATTTGGAAAGTTTTAAAGTTTGTAATCCCACTATTAGTCATTTCCTACATGAGTGGAGTCTTAACTATATCCTTGGATCTCTCTAATAACTTATTCATGGATACATGCCCCATATCTATATCACTTATTTTTTTAACTTGAAAGTGATGCATGATTTAATAAGATACCTCTTATACTGATACTTCATCTTTTGATATTTATTTTTGGCTCTCTTATCTTTTTTTTACCTTTCCTACTTTACTCAGATATTTCCTTAAGTGCTAATTGAGGGACTTCTTCAATTAGAGTTATTTATACTTCTTCTTTAGCTATTTCTTCCTTTGATCTCGACATTTATGCTAGTTAACTCTGAAAAAACTTTGACAAGTGATCTTGAAAGTTATGTGATTTCTCTTGTTGGTTTAGAAAAAGTTGAATAAATGAATCAAGTTGTTATCTCAAACAATATCTCTAAACTAGCTTTAGATTTCAAGCAGTATAAAGTCTTGAAAACCCCAAGTAACTCATAGTAAGTAATAGGGTATCACAATCCTAGGTTGATATAGATGATATACAAGTCTTAATCATTCAATAATCTAGGTAAGTAATAATTAAGAGGCATGGACAACTTCAAGTTTCTCTTAGCTTGTGACTTCAAGTTTATCCTAACTAGTTACTTGAGTTTGAGACTCCAAGTAAGCAATGAGTCATGAGAAATTTAGGTCTCTTGAGAGAAGATACTTTAGTTTTGTTTTGTCAAGTAAATTCACTTAGAAAACATGAAGTAGCAATAAAAAGTAATTATGGGTTACACTTGGGTAGTTCTACATGTTTCTCAAGGTTCCAGACTTTAGATTTACTAATGCAAGTAACTTGGGTTAAAAAACCTACAAAAGAATAATTAATGAGAAATCATGAGTCTAAGAAAGTAATAGGTTAAGGAAAACCAAGGTTGGTAAGGCACTTTAAGAGTCTCAGGTTTATTGAGATGAGTAACCTATGATCGAAACTCCAAAGCAAGTAGTAAGTAACGGAAAGTTTGGGTTTCTCATCTAGTTTCAATAGTTAAGTTTTTAATCTAGGGCTCAATCTTTGTAATATTTTGATGGGGTTTTTACATGACAATTATTTGTGAAAACATTGACATAGTTTTTACAACATATAAATAAGTAGAATTGATAAATAAAATGAAGTAGAATGAACATAGACAATGATACATCCATGGTGGTCAGTGGAAAATTACTACAGAGAAATGAAAAGAAAAAAATCAATATGAAGGCATGAAAAAAAAAAATAATCTAAATACCTTAAACACAAATGGGTCATGAAGAGTTTGATCAAAAATCACTCTAGAAGATTGAATAACATAGCTCAGGGTTTTTAGGTGTAATAAATTAATCAAACAACTTGAATTATAGGTGGGAAATAAGGTGGAATTCATTAATACTTATATTTTTCAATGCATTAATGACATGTGGACACATGTGAAGGATCCACATAAGCCCTTGTCTTTCTATCAAGTTTCTCAAATTGATTTACTTAATTTTACTTTTGGGAGTTAATCATCTTCATAATCCCAAGTTGGTCTCGACTATTGAGTACTTTGGGTTTGTAAATCCTCATTACTTTTACTTGTGGATTTAGGTAAGGCTACTTCAGAAACCTGGTTTGCTTTATGTAGTGTTTTATGGGTTTTTAGGACTACTTTAATTATATTTTGATTTGAATTAATTCTATTTGGTAATTTTGGTTTGAATTATATAGTTTAATTTAGACTTGTGGGCCTACTTTTCTTCTTGTTTAATCATTTAAGTAACTTGGAGAACCCGAGTTGTATTAGAAATGAACCCAAGCACTTAGCTTTTTCTGATCTTCTAGGAAAGATGAGTAAATGGGTTTTTAAGTGATGGCCTTTGGTAGATTTTTTCAACCTTCTAAGGAAATTTTGAGGCAATCAGGAAGATAAATCAATCAAAATAAAAACTACTAAAGACTAAGAATTTATTCAAGGAAGTATTTAAATAAGGACAACTGACCGACATAAGACAAAACACAAAATTTTAAATCGGGGTAACCCAAAATTTCTAAATGTGAAATTTTAGGGACACTAGATAGATGCATGTAGGGACACCTTTGTTTGTATCAAGAAGAAATAAATAAGGATGAGATATTATTATTTCAATTTTTGAATATTATCTATTGGGTATAAAGTCTTTGCAAAAACTCAATCACAAAAAGTAGAAAACAAACAAATCAAAAAAGAAAAACAACTAAACAAAAGAAAGACTAAAAACTTTATTTATATACATACAAGTGTTACCCTACTACATTTTTGTAGATCTTCAAGTTCTTCCCATTGAAATGCAAAGGTAATTCAATTCCATCTTGATAAGCTAGGATGAAGCTATCTCTTCTAGCAATATTGTTTATAGTAAAATCCCCTTTCCATAGTGCCTCAAAATTACCATGCTTTATTTTTTGTTCATTCTATTTATCCTATACGAGGACCAAGTCACCAAATTCAAACTATCTATCTCAAGCCTTGTTATCAAATATCTTCTTCACTTTCATCTAGTGGTCAGTCAGTCGATCAACACCTTGAACATGAATCTCTTGGAGGTCAGTGAGGAACATGATCCTCTTATCAAGTGAATCTTGATATGTCATATCTCTAATAGCTTTGGATAATTGAAAATTAGTAAAATCTATGGTGATTGGTATCTCAACATTTGTCCATACTATAAATGAAAAGGTGACATACCAATGGCTTTCTTTGAGTGATCATGTAAGCCCACAGTGTATCAAGCAACTTTTTGTGCTAGGTTCATTTATTATTATCCTCTAGCTTATGAATGAATGTCATCAAATTATTATTAATTGATTCAACTTGACTATTTCCCTAAGGATAGTGATTTCAATCAAGAACCAAGTCTATTCCATATGAGTAACAAAAATTAGTTAGTTTTATTAAGGAGAAGTTGGATGCATTATCTATTACTATCTTATGTGGGAAATAAAACCTTACTATAATGTTATCTTTGATGAAATCACATACAACTTCATAAGTGGCATGGTTGATAGGAATGACTTATACCCATTTTTTGAAGTAATCAATTGTAGTTAAAACATAACAATGTCTAGCACTTGAAGAAGGATTTAACATGCCAATAAAATCCATACCCCACTGTTGGAATGGATCACTTATAACAACTATTTTTAATGGTAAAGCTGACAACTTTAAATATCCCACAAAGTGTTGACATGTTTGACACTTATAAACTCAATCATAAGTGTCTTGGAAAAATGTATGCCAAAAGTAACTTGATCATAACATTTTGTGTGTTGTGACTCACACTGAGAAGTGGCCTCCACATGCTTTACCATGAAATTAATTTATAAGTTTTTGTTGTTGTTATTTGTTCAAATAGTGAAATAAAACACCATCAATTCCTCTTTTATACAACCATTATTTGAAATGACATAATCCTTTGACTTTAGCTTGATAGTATGCTTTTACTTATGTGTTATATCTATTAGGAATTCTCTATAAGTTAAGAAGTATGTAATCTTGTTGTACCATTCATCCACAAGATTAACAAAAATCACCATAGGCAAACATTTAACTAATTCAGCTTGGAATGAAGATGTTTTTGTATCCATGTCATTAGGTTTTCTCTTTATCATCAAATGGCACAAGCATCTCCCTTTCACTAGCTTCATTAGTTTGATTTTAAGATAAAACTCTTTCACTTTATCTACCTAGGTGATTCTTAGTAATCCTAGTTCCTATTGTGTTAGAATTTATTTGACTGTAATGTTAGGTACATAGAATTTAGTATGTGAAGATAAAATGTAGTACCTAAAAACTTTGCATGCCTTGACTATAATAAAGGCATCTTTCTCCATCTATGAATACTTTAGAATAGATATTTTGAATGGCTGACTCATGAAAGTTATTGGGGAATCAATACCCTCATCATTATTTTTAAAGAGTATGGTTGACATAGTATGCCTAGAGGAATAATAATAATTAATTAATTCTTTACTAAAATCTATGAAAACCAACACTAGAGATTCAATTATAGATACTTTAATCCTTTCAAATGAAAAATTAGCTTCAATATTCCATTTGAAGTCTTGCCTCTTTTTCATCATAACAAAGATGTGGTGAGTCAATTTAACAAAATTAGGAATGAATCCTCTAAGGAGATTAACTTTACCAAATAATGAATGCACTCCTTTCTTGTGAATAGGCATAGGTAAACTATAAATATCTTTGACTTATTCTAGATCAATATTTGTTCCCTCCTCTAAGACCATGTGACCAAGAATCTTTCCTTTAGTTAGAAAAAATATTGGTTTATTGGGATAAAAATAATACCCATGTTTTCTACACTAGATGAGTACTTATTCTAGATCATCCAAGTGATTACCTATTTTTTAGAGAAGAATTTCAAGTCATCAAGTTATACCTATATACTCTTATTCTTAAGATAATCAAATTCTAGATCCATTACATGGAAAAATGTTGCTCTAGAATTGATAAGCTCAAAAGGCATCTTCTGATAACCAAACATTCATCATGATCTTGTGAAAGTTATTTTTTATTGATCTTCTTCAGCCACTTTTATTTGATTATACCATGAGAAATCATCTAACATGGATAAAATCGCTAAACTTATAAATACTTAGAGGGTGTGGTCCATAATGGCCAATGGATAATTATCTTTAAGAGAGACTTGATTTAGATTGTGAAAATCAAGACATAAACATATTTCTCCATTTTTATTTCTTACTGGTATGATATTTACTAACCATTTTGAATGGTGGATTGGATAGATGATCTTTGCATCAAGGAGTTTTTATCTCTTATCATAAATGGTACTTGAGATAGTTAGGTTATGATGACTTAACTTTTGTTTAAAAGTCTTTACTTCTGACTGAAGTTGAATATAGTGATGCACCTCATCTAGATGGAAGGTCTTTAATTATTTTTAGGACCAAGAAAACACATGAATGTATCTTTTGAGAAGATTAATGAATGTTTCCTTTTCTTATTTAGATAAAAAAATTCCAATGTTAACTAACCTAGTGTTTTCTTCATTTCCTAGATTAATTTGTTGTATTTTTAGAGATAAACTATCACGATATTCTTTCTTTCTCTTTAGAAACTAATCATGCTTATCAAAGATTTATTATAAATAAAATAACCCTTTAGGGATCTTATTTCCCTTTAATTGAATTATATCTTTACTATTAGTAAGCCTAGGGTCAGGAATACCTGCTATTATCTAGGGTGGAAATGAGCTACTCCCTTTAAAGTATAATTCTTCAAAGTTATATTATTTCCCAAGGATTGCAACTATTTGTTTATCATCATTGAAAACTTGCCACTAGTCAAAATTATCTAGAACTTTTGGATCATAAACCATCTCTATATTATAGTTACCTTCTCAAAAAAGTGTAGGTTGTTAATTTGGCCTATGTAAAGATGAAGTAGCTATAAGTGAATTAGCTCTAGAGTTCTGATCTTGAGGAACTAAGTTGACTAAGAAGGCTACGAAGTTGAGTGTTACACTTATAACTTGATCATGGTAGTGCCTCAACTTTTCTGTATTCACCTAATATTAACCATGCATTTGTCTTACTATTAACTTAGCATCACCTTGCACTTTTAGGAGTCTTACTCCTTTTTCCTTTAATTGTTTAAGTCCTAATAGAAGCGCCTCAAAATTTTTCATGTTGTTATTATTTTCAAACATGAGTTTATAGGAGTAATGAAATATTTTACCATTAGGTGATATCAATACTACTCCTAAACTAGATCTAAGAAAACTATAATTGCCATCAAACTTTAGTATCCATATCTTTTCTTCTTCTTCTTCTACTTCCTTTAGTTATTGTATCACCTTGCCCAATTTGAGGTTGTAAACTCCATGGTCTTATTCTTCAAAAAGGATATATGACCTTGGATCATCATACTTGGAAAATGTGTACTTAGACTTCTTTTTAGGCTTCAGTTTCTGATTCAGTTCTTTGATTGGAATGTGAGCACATGGCCAATCCATCTTGAATTTTTCACCTAGATCCTTGAAAAAAAATTTACTTAATAAAATTATGTTAGAGACAAGAATATATGATACCGAAATTGTCATTTTGAGTCCTTTATCTATGAAAGCTACCAAAATAGTTTGGGCATCTTTTGTCTATCTAATGAGGTGAACTTGTCTCTCCATTGAGTAAAATCTACCTATTTTTTTAGTCAAAATGAGGTTGAGGTCATCAACTACTTTAGTTGGCATAAAATTATCTAAGGTTCCAAAGTCTAAGATACATTTTCTTAACTTAAACCCATTGATCAAGAGAGACACATAGAATGCCTCAATCCTTTTAGATGTAGAAGTAGACATGAGGGAAGAAGTTACAACATTGTTTTAAGATGAGGCTTGTTTAAAGGTAGGCAAGATACCTTTAGAGGTATTGGCTGAATTGTTTGACCCTTTACATTGAACATACTTGACTAATCTATTCAACTAATTTGGATAAGACCTCAAGTATTTAGCTTCTAACATTTGAATTTTGGTTTTATTTATGTGATAAACTATGTCAAAAGAGGGTATGGATGCAGATAGAGTAGGATTATATTTAGTAGTATGAGTTATCGATGTATGAATTTGAGAAGAAGAAGCTACATACTTATCTTTTGGAGCTAAAGCAAAAGGTAAAGAACTACCTCCTTTAAGGATGCTTACATCTAATCTAGAGTCCCCTTTCTATTTATCTAGATTCTTAGATGAATTTTCACCATCTTGCTAAGTTTATGACATGTTAAACACTACAAAATAGTGACTATGGTCTTCAAATGTTTATTTGTAGTCACTTTTTGACTAATATTAAAGATATCCTAAGTTGGAGTTGCTAGTAGGATCTACAAATTCATCTTCATCAGAAAGAATTTGATGAGTATCATTAGTTATCTGATCTTATTCATTCATCTCAATGTGATTTATAGGAGAATCTTCAATTACCAATCTTTGTGTAGGACAAGTAATGCAATTCCAATTCTGATTATTGAAATTTTGTGTAAGTACATTCCTAACAGGGGAAGCATGAGTACCCTGATAAATTTTTCTTTTGACATGTAACATGTCCTTATATAAATTATGAAACAAGGGATAAATAGTCTATGATATGATTAAAGTATTAAAAACTCCATTAGAAGTTGTTTTCTTGATTTTTCCATCCATTATTAAGTCATCCTCAACTTTTGTAACAAGATTTTGCGTGGTTTCTAAATCAACAAGATGTGCTCTATGCATTTGATAGGTAACCTATGGTAACTAAGAATTAATGAAATGTCATTTTTGATTATCTCCAAAGGGTAGGGTATCTTGAGGAATTTTATAGAGTAATCTATTCAACTTGGTAATGAAATCTTGCATGTGCTCACGTAGTTCCTTCTTGAGCTATGTTAGTTGTGTAAGAAATATATGTGAATCTTTTGTAACTTTGAACCTCTTTTCAAATTTCTCATACATCGTGGCCCACTTATTATATTTCCAAGAGGTAAATGGTAAAACCATTCTATATCTAAGTCATGTAAGGTCTCAATGAAGAATTTGACTAAGACATCTTCATGCTCAATGGCAATTACTCCACAAGTTACAAAGAAGGTAGCTGAGTGCTCATCTAGGCTTTATTTTCCATCACCAATAAACATTATAAAATTATTTCTTGACCCATTTGTCAAGTCATGAAGAGGAGGATTTAATTTCAAAGGACCAATCTCTTCCCCCCAAGGTGTGAGAAGTGGTTGTGCCATTCTTCTGTGAATAATGAATTTAGGATTTGTGAGTTGAGTTATTCTCTAAGAAATATGTTGTAGCGTATTTATAATAATTTGTGTTTGTCTCATAGGTGAAAGATTATCTCTTCATGTTCTAGCTTAAACATGAAATCTAAAATTGAAATGCTCTTATAATTCAAAGAAATCATCTATTTGGCCTTGATCTCTCCTTGCTCTTGTAAAAGGTCAATTTACTAATTTGAGGCACAAAAGTTCTTCTAAGGATTACTCAACCAATTTGGTTTATATAAAAATACTTGGGTAGTGGTTAACTAACATGCAATTAGTTAAAGATAAAAATGGTGTTAAATAAAATGTTGCTTGTATACATGTAGTAGTTAAATAAAAAGTGACACATCTATTCTTAGAAAGTGGAGTTAACTTCAACAAGGTCGCACTTTACTTAGAGGTGCATAACTTACTCTACATGCAACACTTAGGATGAATGGTATGAAAAACATTTAATTTTTTTAAAAATAAATAATAACTACACCTATATCGACTTGAAGGAGTAATATATTTTTATATCTAGGAGTTTAGTTCGTTCCTTCTCCAACAAAGTTACTAGAAACTATTGGATAGGTATTTTACAGGCTAATAAAAGTACCTAGGTAGTCGTGGGATTAAATACCCTTCATTTAATATTGAATCTTCCATATTATTATGTCTATTTAATTCTAGTTATCTACTACTCTTAGTTATTCACAAATTATATATATTATGTGCAAGTTGTCTTATTTCTAGGGGTATTACTTTAATCATAGAGTTCGTGAACCATAACAAGGTGATTTTGTAGCACGTAAGTAGTTTTTTAGAGGATGTGTAAAGAATTTTTGATAAATTAAGAGTATAAAAATAGACTACATGATAAGAGATAGGTTATACTTCATAATAAGTAGTTTTACAAATCTTATTATATTTGTACAAGTAAATAAACATTCAAGAGATGATAATATTTTCAGCAAGTGACTAAGAAGGATTGGAATTTACATTTAAATTAAACATAACATAAAGTATACCATTTAATATATAAAAATACTACAAATGATCTCTAGAGATGTAAATTTCTAAAAAAAACTTCTTTCTCTTTCACTTTGAACTAATTTCATACAAAATAAAAACTCAAAAATCTAAACACAAAGTTCTAGATTGTTTAAATTCTCTTTCTTTAGTTACAATTACTATGCAAAAATTACCATCATCCCTAGGCATGTAGACATGCACTTATATTTATATACAAATAGATATCAAAATCAAATTGGAAACAACTCCTTAAAAACCCATGTGTTGCACTAAAAATTAAGAACCATTGAGAGGTATTCTCCTCAAATTTATCTTGTGTGGCATGTAACAACTAGTGACACTAGTTTGTAGCACCTCTTGGTATCACTATTAGGGTTGAGCACAACTACCTCACATGCTTGGAAAAATTCACTTAAGTAATTTTCTCTTACAAAATAACTTCAAGTAATGGTATTTAGCCAAGTTACCTGGGTCTTACAATTTTATGACAACTTACTTTTACAAGTAATCACTTAAATTAGAATTACTTAAATACATTACAAGTTGAAAGAAGATAATAAAATAAGAATTAGAAGAAATATTAAAATCATTTCCATTTATTAACTTCATTTTTGCACTTCTCTCTATATTTAATATCTTGAGACACATGGAATGTATTGGTGTATCATCTGGTTTAGTAAGTGATTACCTTTTAGTATCAAATATTAGCATTTCTCTTTCCAACATTTTACTATGATCTTTCACCTTCTCAAGACTTAGTTCAAGCCTCTTGATTTCATGTTGATATTTGATTAACTCCTTTATAGATCTAGATGTGAAAGGAGTTGTGGCCTTTTCCATTGATTTCTTGAACTACTGATATAATTACTTAGATGTCCTTGGAATGTTGTCAGACCAAATGTTAGTAAGACCATAGAGACAATCTTCAAGATTCACCTTTTCATTATGAGCTTCTTCTTCTAAATTCTTCATTTCCTCACACATTGCTTCAATAATATGCATGAAAAAAAGATAGGAGATACTTTTCTTGTTTTGATTTAATTATAGATCCTTTAGAGACAATCTCCTCTTCAACTAAAAATTTCTCACTCAAAGTATTTTTTCTTTGTAGACTCTCCTGCTTAAACTTAGAACTTCCATTCTCATTCTCAATTTCCTTCCTCATAACCTTTATCTTTGCTAATTTATTTACAACATCAAAATGAATACCTAGAACTTTAGGAAAGAGATTTTATGAGTTTTGATGAATCTTATCCATCCATTCATCAATATCCTTAGCTTTATTTCTAGTTACTTCCACCTCAGTTATTACTAGCTAGAAAATTGAATCTACTGAAAGAGTAGATTATTTTGGAATAAACCTAGCAACTATGGATATTATTTCACATAACTGGGCATTTTATTCTTTGAACTTGGATTTAATAGCCTTCTCCTCATTAAGATTATTAAAGAGAGTGTCAGTCAAGGTCTATGTATTCTCATTCAAGCCTTCCATGATAACTTCTCTAAGGGATATATTTGTTATTGTTAAGTCACCTTCAGTGACTTCACTTTTGCTCATGCCCTGTGGTGGAACTGATACCTCTACAAACTTATGTCTTGTAGGATCAATTATAAATTTTTAAGTTACCTTAGTGGATTTAGTCTTCTTTCCTTTTTTATCAAGATTTTAAACAATTTCAAGTCTATTTCCTCAATATTTATTACTTATTTAGATTTTAGATTTGTCTATATTTCCAACCAAGATGAGAAATATGTACTAGTGGAAGTGTCTATATGAATTACCATTTGTTGTTGATTATTTATCACCATTTTTTTTTGAGAAGGATATTATTGTGTCTCCAAATTAACTTGAGCAATAATGGAAGAATTTATTTCATCTTTTCCTTTCTCTACTTCCTTCTCTATTTTTATAGTCACTTTCTCCACCACTTTTCCTTTCTTAGATTCTTTTTTGGACTATTTCTATTTTGTTGCCTCTACTACCTCATTTTAAAGTTTAACTTATTTCATTGTCTCAACTTCCTTCACCTTTTCATCTATTACCCCTTTTTTGGCTTCTTTCTCAAGTTTAACTACTTATTTTTAATTTTCTTGTAGTTCCTCCTATGATGGGGTTACCTCTTCATTAGTTACTTTTTCTAGTTTACTTTCAATATTGGGTTGATCTTCTAAAGGAGGTGGAGGTGGAGAAGTAGGTGGATAAGATAGAGGAGGAGGAGGAACATCAATTTCCTTTTCAATGGATTTCTTAGAAGGCTTGATCCTATGAGACTTTTGAGGTGGCATATGTATTGATGGATATATGGTAGGTGCATTAGAAGAAAGAATGGTGGAAATCGTAAGAGTAGTGGTGTCAGTAGAAGAGAGAAATGGAGGTGTGGAAACAACTAGCTAAATTGGATCTTTATCCTTTACTAAAGAGTATGTGTCATCAACATTTATATTCAAATTTAACTTCTTTATGGGTCCCTAGTTACTTTCTCTCCTTACAATACTTATTTTCTCTTTTGACTTACATGAGTAGTTTCTTTCATCAACTCCATATAATATACTTTGTTGAGAATCCATGTGGAAGTCATGGGCAGAACATTTGAGGCTTTATTTATAATAGTCTCTACTTAGTTTTTACCAAAAACAATCATTAGGAGTGGGGCATTATCCCCTCTCATAGAATTATAGGCATCACTGGTTATAATTCCATCATCCTCCATGTCTTCAAGAATTGTGGCTAGATCAAAAGTAAAAATTTATTCAATAGTTAACCTACTATTGTCCCTTTTTATCACATAAAATTCATCCTTATAATCAATCCAATAGTCTTTAAGTGTAATAATATGTATGTACTCTAGAGAAACTATATTCTGAGCTATGCCTCTATAATTAAAATTGGCTCTAGCTTCATAATGTGTCTAATTTGTAATTATATTACATCTCTTTATATACATTCTTGGCCTTGTAAATATTGGGATAGTGGTAATGACCAATAATAATAGGAAAATTGATAGCGGGATGGTGAGCCTTGAACTATAAGTCATGTCACTCAACAAGCTACCTACATAACTCCATAAGAATCCACTTATCACTAGGGTATCTAGGTAATTTGATAAATGTGCCTAAAAACCTTTAACTCTTATGTATGTGAAATTGAGGACCTAAATGGAAATTCACCAAAATTATGAATCTACATTCTATGCTACATTTGACACTCTCTTATGTTTCATAGCTACATTAAACATGCAAATGATTTCATATAAGAATCCAACATTCACTATCTTATAATGCTTGTAGTACTCAAAAAGGAATAATTGAGGATAATATTCATATATTGGCTCAGTTGCTAGCATCCCTTTTATATTTATCATAGAAAAGGATCCATTTTAAGCTATAACATATACTAGATATGAGGTCATCTTGAAATCAAAAGTTTGTAATATATTGTTTAACTATTGGTCCATATTATCACTTATCATCCTCACCCATTCAATCATGGTAGAGCTCCTAATGACATCAATGATTTTGATGTATGCATACATCTAGGTTGAGAAACACTTGACATTATTTTCACCATTAATTCTGAATAACAATTGAGTAATGTCATCTACTTCCTAAACCAAGTCTGATCTTACTATCTACTTTGGAAATCTTGAATCTTGTTTCACTTTCTTTAGGTAGTTTGCATTCATTATCTTAATGCACTCTACTGACTCAATCTACCATTGTATCTTAGCTTTCTCTATAATTATATCAATCACATTGGATGATGTTGGGAACTTTAAAAAGTAGTTAAGATATTGAACATCTAATATTATCACTACATTACTAGCAACATCTCTCATAGTTATAGTAAGGGAGTCATAATAATTGGCACACTCTAAGATAAATTTAGGAAGTTGAGCTAAGCTTTGGAAAGCTACATCTTTTATAATCCCACTATTAATCCTTTCTTTCATGAGTGGAGTCTTGACTATAGCCTTGGATCTCTATAACAACTTAGTCATAGATACATTCCCCATGTTTGTATCACTTTTTTTAGTTAACTTCAATGTTATGCATGATTTAATAGGATACCCCTTATACTAGTACTTCATTGTAGGCTCTTGATATTTGGCTCCCTTAGATTTTGTTCTATCATTCGTACTTTGCTCTAGGATTTCCTTGAGTGCTAATTTAAGGTCTTCTTTAATTAGAGTTACTTACACTTCTAATTCAGCTATTCTTCCTCTGATCCTTCTGATCCTAACATTTTCTCTAGTTAAATCTATAAAAACTTTGATAAGTGCTCTTGAAAGTTCTATGATTGCTCTTGCTAGTTTATAAAAAGTTTAATAAATAGATCAAGTTGTTATACCAAATAATATCTCTAAACCATATTTAGGTTTTAAGCAATATAAAGTCTTGAAAACCACAAGTAACTCATAGTAATCAATAGGGTATCACAATCTCAGGTTGGTCTATATGATCTACAAGTATTAAGCATTCAAGAATTTAGGTAGGTAATAAGAGGCATGGACAACTTTAGGCTTCTCTTAGCTTGTGACTTTGAGTTTATCCTAATTAATTACTTGAGTTTGAGACTCCAAGTAAGAAATGAGTCATGAATAATTAGGGTCTCTTGAGAATAGCTACTTCATGTTTCTTGAGTAAAGTAAACTGGATTAGAAAACCTAAAGTAGCAATAATAAGTAATTTTGGGTTCCACTCAGGTAGTTATATGGGTTTCTCAAGGTTCCAAACTTCATATTTACTAAAGCAAGTAACTTGGGTTTAAAAACCCATAGAAGTAGAAGAAATGAGTATAAAAAAGCAATAGGTTAAGGAAAACCTAGGTTGGTAAGGCACTTTAAGAGTCTTAGGTTTATTTAGATGAGTAACTTGGGATTAGGACTCTAGAGTAAGTAACACATAATGGAATGTTTAGGTTTCTCATCTAGTATCAACAATTAGGTTTTTAATCTAGGGTGAAATATTTATAGTATTTTGAGGGGGTCTTACATGAAAATTGTTTGTGAAAACATTTACATGGTTTTTACAACATATAAATAAGTAAAATTTACAAATAAAATTAGTTAGAAAGAGTACATACAATGATACATCTATGGCATCAAGCGGAAAATTACTAGAGGGAAGTGAGAATAAAATATTCAAGATGAGGGAATGAAAATCAAAGGAAAATGATCTAAATACATTAAAAATAAATGAGTCATGAAGAGTTGGATAAAACATCACTCTAAAATATCAAATAGTATAGACCAGGGTTCGTAGGTGTAATAACATGATAAACAAAATCAAATGCCAAGTGGGAAATGAGGTGGAATTCATTAATACTTATATTTTCCAATTCATTAATGACATATAGTTGACACATGTGAATGAGCCACATAATCCCTTTGCATTTTATTAGGTTTTTCAAACTGCTTTACTTAATTTTACTTTTTGGAGTTAAGCATCTTTGCAATCCTGAGTTGGTCTTGACTAGTGAGTGCTTTGGGTTCGTAAACCTCTATTAATTTTAATTATGGCTTTGGGTAAGGCTATTTTAGAAACTTGGTTTGTTTTATGTAATTTTGATAGGTTTTTGGGACTACTTTACTTATATTTTGATGTGAAGAAAAGATATTTGGTAATTCTAATGTGAATTAGATAGTGTAATTTAGACATGTGGTACTACTTTTCTTCTTGTTTAAAATGTTAAGTAACTTGGAGAACCCGCATTGTATTATAAATGAACCCAAGCACTTATCTTTTTTTGATCTTCTAGGAAAGATGAGTAAATGGATTTTTTATTAATGTCCTTTGGTAGATGTTTTCAACCTTATGGACCAATTTTGAAGTAATTTGGAAGAGAAATCAATCAAAACAAAAACTACTAAAGACTAAGACGGATTGATTTAACAAGGAAAACTGACTCACATAAGACAAAATGATTTTTTTAAAATTGGGGTAACCAAGAATTTCTAAATGTGAAATGTTTGGATACCAACATGCCCATTTGATCTTGAGCTAACTTAAAAATTTAGTTACTCTCCTAAAATAAATACCTAGCCACCAGTGTCTTTGAATTAATAACATACTTATGAGACCTAAGTGATTAAATTAGAAACCAATACCAACTTAACTATAGAACAATTTCATCCTCATCTAGGGCATTTTGGTGAACTCTCCTTCCTTCAAAGTTCTCCATCAAGGATTTTAATGATTACATGGCCACACTCTTTAAACCTATTGTATTCAATAATGACTATAATAACTACTCAATTTTGTGGGATACCATACAAAAATGTTGATGTGCATACACATCAAGAGAACCTAATTGCATCCCAGTGCCAATTAGGCATAGACCTCCTCCCACTAAAGAGATAATGGATATAATTTATAGCTTCGAAGCCAAAAGTCATGCCCTATACCGACCTCTTATGAGACTTGTTATTCATAAGTAAAATATCAAGAATGTACTAGCATCACCTCAAACAAAATATAGTTACAACAATCATCTCCGGTTATGCATTTCAAAGTTACCTCTCTCTTCCCATCCCATATGCCACCTATGATACACATAATAGTGGCATGGAAGAAAGATAAGTATTCCAACAAGTCTTTTAGAATTTGGATGCTCCTCGGAGAGACAATAAACTTTAAATATTAGTATCATACCCTAATAGAAAAATTTAGAATGGAAATTCAGATTGGTATGGCCCTATTGAATAGGATATTTAGATACCCTACCATCAAATTCCTCTAACTAGAATGGGTTTCATTACTATATTTTCTAAGGACATCATAATTGACCTTTTCTCTAGGAGAAGTGATTGGTTTAAGGTTATGAAAATAAATTCTACATAAATATAGAGGCCTCTAGGAGACCACTTTAAAATGATGTCTTACATACTTAACATAGTTTTAGGGATGGTTGACATCATTAATAGATTACTCTAGAGCCCCACCTAAACTATATAAATAACAAGATATGTGAATCTTATTCTTTCAAGCATAAATATTCCTACACTCACAATAGTGTGTACATTATTGAGGATGTTTACCCATAGGTATGTATGGCCATCCATGATTCCCCTTTTCCTAGGATATCAAAGAGTATTATAGATACACTAATGATTAGGAGAGACTACTAGTTATACCCTAGCTACATAGTCATCATGGTGATTGGCCATAAGGTTACACCCCAATGACTCCCCAAGTATGTCCCAAACAAGCTAGTGGAGTAGTATAATAGCCTATTAGCTATGGTAGAACATATGAAATGTAAACAAATGAACACAATAGTAAAACTATTACTTGGAATGAATTTATCAAATTCAATTATTTTCTATTTGTTTTTCTCTTGACTAGCCATTGCTATTTTCTAGGTCAAGTCTCTTTGTTCAATGCGTGATTATCCAACAAATTGGTTTTATGATCAACATTATCAATGTTGTCATAAAAAGGATTTTCACTATATATATATATATATATATATATATATATATATATATATATATATATATATATATATGTGGAAGAAATAAACCAAGGAGTGGTCCCCTTATTTTTGCATATTTAGACCATCAAGGAGTTTATATCATGGAAGAATTAGGTTCTTCCATTAAAACAACTTCATTTCTAAGGTTTTAAATAAATTCCTCCTTATTGATAGTTTTTTGGTATTTTTTGAGTCTATGCCCATTTACCAATAAAGTATTTTTATTCCCATCTATTACCAATAATTTTACTAATCCATTATCAAAGACTTTTTATATTTTATGTGGACCTAGAAATATAATTCTCAACTTTCCCTTGAATTGAAAAAACTTGGATTCAAAAAAGAGTTCATAGTCTTCTTAAAATTTTCTCTATTTGATGTGGGAATCCTGCCACACTTTTCTATGGTGTTCCATCATTTCTATTTGATGTAAATCTTCCATATTTATCTCATAAAGATTATTTAGTTAGAGGATCCTATAGTTTTGTGCCTTATCCAAATCAAGGCCTACTTCCATTTCTTTTTTTCAATGTTTGCAATTCAAACTCAAAGGAGACTAAAGGTTTCTTACCATAAACCAAATCATAAAGTGAAAATATAATGGTTGTGTTGACCATTTTTATCTCAAAAAAAAATGGGCCAACCCTCTATAGTCATAATCATGTATACTGGCTTCTTATAATGTCATAGGATTTTCATGGTGACCAAGCAGCTGCAAGAACAAGTCCATAAAAACCTAAGTTTACACTTAGGAAATATTTAAAATATTGGCTAAGTGTTAGAGGGAATTCTTTTTCTTTTGAATAAAATGTTTGAGATAATCTTTTTAAAGACACATTTTTTTGGAAAAAATGTCCAAAGCAAAAGATCCTTGTCAAAATCTTGAAGTCATTTCTTCTAGACATTTTGTCTGATGAAAAAGGTTTGAAGAGATTATTCTTGCATAAGAAGTGTCCAATATAAAATGTCCATGATAAAATGCTCATGCAAAGATCCAATGGAATTAAAAGGTTTTAGATTAATTATTTGTTTAAGCCTTCAAAATTAATCCAAGTAGGATCTCATAACATTTATAAGATGATAGGGAAGTGAAATAGATTGAAAAACTATTAGAAACTCACCAACACCTTGAAGGATTGAATCAAAATGACATGGGTAAGTCTATTGAACTAGACCATCATCAGAATGCCATGAAGAACTAGATTGGATAAAAAATTTATGCATTTTACAAATGAGCTCAAGAATCCTTGCATTACCATTAGGCTATGCATAATCAATGTCCTTAGTGTTAAGATCATTCTCTACAAGTTTCATGTCTTGATGAGTCTTCCACCTCAAAATCTAAGCCTTTAAAGTTTATCTTGCCGAGTATAAGAGGCTAGGCCATCCTACACATCATATGGAAATGAGTAGACCATCCTGTTTAAGAAAATTCATCTTCCCTTAGACATATGTGGGAGCCAAATGATTATAGCTCCATGGATATCTTCATGCCGAGATCATATCCTAAAAGTTTCAAGTCCATGAAAGCTTCCTATTTCAAGTTATGAGCATTCAATCTTAGACTTATAAAGTAATATATTAATGTAAGTGTCAAATTTAAGCCTTATCGAGTAGCCATTTAGATTCAAATGATCATTAAAAGGAACATCAACATCATGTAAAACATGCAGGTCAACTTACTTGAACATTTTATAAATGTACTTAGAAAGCTCCCAAACCCGGTGGGTCAAGTGGGCATAATCCTTTTAGAATTAAGAACATCTTTTGCAAATTTGGTACCTCCATGACCTTTTACTTCTAGATCCAAACTTTTAAAGTTGGTCAAATAATGTGAGATGTTTGTGTTAATGTCAATTTTGAGCTCTGTAAAGTAACCATTTATGTTTAAAAGGTCCTTAAAACGTGTAAAGTTGATCAATATCTAATGGTTCATGTGATCTTACATAATGACAAATGAGATATAATGGTTTGCACTAGGGTCAAACTAGTCAAAAGTTCCCTAAGTTAGATCCCTTAAAAATCTATGAGGTGGACAATATCCTATGATGTAGGTTCATCGAGCGTAGATCTGATGGTGCATGTTCACTGACAAGAAGGTGGACCGAAGTAAAATTAATGATCAACATTCATTCATACTAATGATCTAATAGTACATGATCACTGATAAAAAAGTGGTCCCAATGAGATCTATGGCTCATGTTGATTCATACATCTTGATCCAATGGAGCAAAAACAAGTTAACATTTCAAAGGATCTTCATGATAGGAGATCAAAGGCTAATGTTCACTCATATATTTTGATCCTATGGTGTGAAAGAGGTCAAAGGTTCAAGATCTTATAGTAGGGATCTATAAGGATGATGTAAATAAAGATAGGGTGGAATGTTTTTATTGGCTTGAGCAATTCTCAATATACAAAGTCAAACCAAAGGAGCAATTTTTGACAAAGATAAAAAAGGTATTACAAGGTCATACCATCACCATTAGATCTCAACTAAACACCATTAAAGAGACACATTAAGGTGTTAATGTTAAATAACACAAAGGGATGCCATCTAATATTAATATAAACCTTTGTTTTGAGGGTTTGTGTCATGTAGAGTTTATTTTATGACTGTGTGAAACATTATTAGAGGGACCTATGTACATGATGAGTTCTCAACTATATGGATGCTCAAAGGAAAAAAGGGTTATATATAATGATTATAAGAAAACCAATAGTCTGAGAGTGGTTTTCCATCTATAATGGACTTATGAACATGTGGGTGAGTTTGAACATGATCTATTTTGAACCAAAGCTAGCATTTAAAAGGGTTACACAAAGGCATACACCTAGAATCTAATGGCTTTATCTCCAAGACCAAATTCATGAAAAGGACCCTTCTCTCCACTTTTACATGTCATGACAAATAAGTAAGGATAAGTTAGAACCAAGAAAAAATCAAATAGAAGTATCAGATGGTCATAACTGCATTGATGTTGTAACCCAACTTGGAACAACTTGACCCCGTTGTTGTAACCATTAGGGAATATGAATGAGGGAGTAATGTAATTGTATAATGGATTGAAGTGACCTAGATCAATAAAAACTTTTGAATGATCATAATTTGTAGAAATGGTTATAATAATGGTTCAAATGGGGTCAAGCTCTTTATTTCCTCTTTGAGCTCTAAAGTCTCTCTCTCTATAGGCTCTTCCTTCTATAAATATAGCCTTTGAGCTAATGTTATGGATCCCTTAGGTTGGTATGACTAGAATCTAATAGAAAGTGTATTCTATACCTTTTTGAGTAATAAATAGAGCATTTTGTAGCTATTTACTAATCTATGATTATTGTTTTGTATTTATTTGATATGAATAAGTGGTTTTCATCTTCCCTTTGTAGGTAAAAGTTTGATCTAAGTTCTAATAAACTTTTCTTGTAGGTCATCTAGTGTGTCTTAAGCTTGATGTCTCATGTATAGAGTAGATAGTTTATTTTAAGTGATTTCAATCAATCCTTACCCTCATTTCCCTCCAACCTAAGCCCACCAAATTTACATCTAGGTGAAACACTATTAATTGAAAACCATTATAGACACTACATTTGTCCTACTCATTGTCTATTAGTGTGCTAATGATTTCAATCTTGAGAGTAGATATTTGAACATTCAGTGCATCACCTTCTTTAGAGGAGGTTCAATTCATCCATCCTCTAATTCTTTTTTCCATTAGTAATTATCTGGCATAGATAAGAGCATTTCAGGATACATTCAGGGAGCTAGCCCTTATATCTAGAGGATCATTTCCAATATAGGTACACCCACATACCTAGAAATGTTCCCATGTTTCCTAAATATATAATAATCTCGAATGACTTCTTATAGGGTGTAATATTTGGTGACAATATTCTAGCATGCCTAGTGGGACCCATTATCTTCAAGATAACTTATCAAGGTGAATGTTGGTCTCGATAACATTAACTATAAATTGGTGTGTTAATCAGCATTTCGTTACTCCTTTAAGGTAGGTTTAAGGCCATTATTTTATTATAAACTTGCCTTAATAATTCATGTTACTCATTAGGTCATCTTATATTATAACATTCAATCCCATTAACCCACCCATTCAGCCTAGAATTCCTCTTGAAGTTTAGTATCCACAACCTAATATGCCCTTTGAAAAACTAGTAAATTTTGCTAGAGACGAAGAGGGTGAAGAGGTTAAACATATTGAAAATATTAAAGAAGAAGACATGGATAGCCTTCAGGCTTTCCCTACCTTCAATACTAAAAATTCAATTCAACTTCAAGTATGTGATGTCATTCCTCCTAATGCCACTAAAGGTGTGCCCACATTCAATGGTGACAGTCATGTCACACCTAGTGAGCACATTATAGATGTTTATAAATTTTGTAGTTTACATAGTATTGTTTAAGAGAACATTGACATAAAATCCTTTCCATGTACCTTAGAGGGAAGGATATTTATTGGTATAGGACTCTTGAAGGTGGATGCATTATAATATGGGATGAGTTTGGAGTATTGTTGACTTCCAAATTTGGAAATGAATGTGACCATGTATCTCTCATACATTAGCTCAATGTGATAAAAATGGGACCCAAAGAAATAATGCATGACTTCAACAAAAGGTTTTAGAAGACTTAGCATAGATTACCTCCTCCCATGAGACAACTTACCATATTTTTTTTCCCTAACTACTTGAAATCCATAGGGACTAAAATTGTTGTCATGCTTCAATCTATGGGAGGTTCCACTCTTCCCAAAGTGTATGATCTTGCTATCAAAGTTAAGAATAATGTCATCCAAGATGGAATATTTCATCCTAATGTTTTTATGCCTCATTTGTCTCATACTTTTGCTATCCCTCTAGAAGTGGCTCAAATTTTTAATGTCAATACCAAGTCTAAAGTTGCTCATAAGTAAGCAAAAAATAATGTTGATTGGAAATCAAAGTTACTAGCCTTAGAGGCTCAAAATATGATATCTAATATGTAACAATGTGTCCATAATAATTCATATCCTTATCAACAATAATGCATTCAATAATAGGGAAGAGGAAGAGGCCAATGACGTCCTAATCCCAATAGGCCTACCGATGTATATAGTCCTAACTCTACCACCAATGTAGGGGAGATCATACCAATTCATAGCAATTTGGTGTAGGGAGAATATTGGAAGCAAGACAAATTCATGGATGTTGATGAGAATATAAAGCAATATATAATGTCTCAAAGAGTTTTTACTCCCCTCCTATCAAATGAGGATGAGGTGATGATGCAAGTTAATGATGATTGGTAACCTCAAGGAGAGATCTTCATCATTTTTTTATTTGAATACACTTTTGTGATAATTAATGGAACCTCTATCATATAAAATAAAAGGGCCAAGAGGAATTCTCTAGGATGTGGTATTAAAATTACCATAGTCTCACCCAATCCTCTTACAAGGCAATAAGACATATCTGCAAGTGAGACAACTGTAAAAACTTCTACACTTCTATCAAGTCAAAATATGGCAAGCATGCTCCTATTCCTCAAGTTAAAAGTAACTATCCACCTAAAATATCATAATATAAAGTAGGTGTGGCTTATTTAAACATTTTATATTCTTTGAATAACACTAAAACATCCATCTCTTTGGGATGTTCTTCATATGCATGGTCAAAAAGAAATCTTATAAAAATAGTTATCTGTTATCCCTGCTATTGCCTTACCCTCAAATCAAAGTCATGGCCATGTTACTTGTAACATTTTTTAACCATACATTGGGTTTGAGAAACCTTCACCATTTTACCTCACCCTTATTATAGGTGACAGTTGGTACATAATTACATAGTTGATAGTGGAGCTTCTACTTTTGTCATACCAAACATTGTAACTGATAAGATGGGCTTGAAATATGAGACACATAACAAAGGGGCCATTAAAATATATTTTACACCTACTAGGATAATAATATTAACAAAATTATTGAAGGTTTTATTGAATTATTGTCCTAGTTTTCATATCTTTCAAGACATAGTTGTGGTTGATCTCCTAGCCCACTTTTCAATATGCCTATTAAGGGACTTCACAACCAAGATAGGTGGCTAACTCTCGACTAATTTGTATGTATTGACTTTAAAACAAGTTATGGGGCCAAGGTGATAATTAGGACACAACCCTTTGAAAGGTTCTATATTGAGCCTTATATTGAGACAAGTTCCAATCTAAACTATGTGGCCTATGAAGAAAAGAACTCTATTGTAGATTATGGCACTTCTTCCAAGATTGAGGGTATTTATATTTATTTCTTGATGAATATGGAACTAATAATTATGATTAGGATCCACATGATTTTGTGGAGGAAATTGATTTAGGAGTATATTGTATACATGATTAAGGAGTACTAACACCTCTATTTAATAAAGAAGAGGGTGAAGATGATGAGCTATGGAAGATGGTTTTTGATGGTTAAAGAAGTAATTTTGGTGTTGGATATGGTTTTATATTGGTCTCCCCATATAAATAATAGTATTAGGATTCCTATTTATTTCATTTTAGTTGTCCTTATAATGTGGATGAGCATGAAAATTTAATTAATGGCCTTTAATTGGTAAGGAGAAAAAAAATCAAGAACTTGAAAGTATATGGAGAGAGTGAATTGGTTGTGTATCAGGTGAGGTATGTGGTTTTACCAAGAAACCTTTAATAATATCTTATAATCATAGGGTATGGGAATTTATTGAATACTCCAATCCATTCAATATTCAATCATTCCCAAGGGACCAGAATAGTCATGCTAATAGATTATTTACCATAGGAACTCAATTTGATACTCCCACTACCATAAAAGAGGAGGGGAAATAGTCTCATATTTAAATCATTATCATACCTTATATACCTGATAATTAAGTGTCATGTAAAGTGTTTGATAGTGACAGACACATTGCATGTTTCTTGAAAAATAAGATTAAAATTTCTTCAAGGAATCAAAGGAGGCTCAAGAATAATTGGGTGATCAGATTTTGAAACTAAGAACCAATAAGATACCTAAAGGTTTAGTGACCTTATAAATTATCTTCAATGAGAATGATCAAAATAATAAGAATAAGGTGATTATGTCTACAAAAGAGGATAATTATGAAAGAGTCTTGATCTTCAAGGAAAACTCCTCAAACTAGGCAAGGTATGTTCTACATTAGAAAAGAAAGCATTCATTAATCTATGTAGACAATTTCAAGATATATTTTATTGTGAATATAAGGACCTTAAATTATTTTCATATACAATCACACCATACCATTTATTTGGAACCTAGAGTTAAACTAGTTAGATAAGTGCAAAGACCCATCAACCCCAAGGTTGAATAACTCATGAGGTTAGAGCTTACCAAACTCCTTAAATGTGAGATAATATTTCCCATAAAGCATTAAATGTGGGTATCTAGATTTTTTATTTTTATAAATAATAATGGGGAGATAAGACTTTGTGTTGACTTTAGAGATCTTAATAGAGTGTCATTCAAAGATCACTATCCTCTACCCTCAATGGAGTAGATTTTGAAAATAATTTTAGGTTCTCAATGTTTTTCTTTTCTAGATGGATTTTCAAGATATAATCATATTTTAGTCAATGAAGATGATTATTTTAAAATAACCTTCACTACTAAATGGGGAACTTTTCCTTATAGGAAGATACCCTTTGGTTTGTCTAATGTTGGTGCCACTTTTCAAAGAGAAATGGACATGGCTTTCAAAGGTTTTATCAATGAGATGTCATTCGTTTATCTAGATGATATAATATTGTTTTCAAAAGATGATAAATAACACATGAAACACTTGAGATAAGTGTTTTAAATATGTAGGCAATATGGAGTATCTCTTAATTCAAATAAGTGCATCTTTATTTTTCATGAAAGTAAGGTCTTAGGACATATTGTTTACAATGATGGTTTTACTATTGATCCTGAGAGGATAGAATCTATTCTAAGATTATCATTTCCCTTGCATAATAAATGTCTTAAAATTTTATTAGGCAATTTAATTTTTTAAGGAATTTCATACTTAGTTTTGCATCTTTGGTGGAACCTATTAAAGCTATGCTTAGGAAGAACCAAGTTTTTTCCTAGACCAAAGAGGGTAAGAGTAGTTTTGAAGCCATAAAGGAAGTAAGTGTAGAATATCCTACTCTTATGAATCTTGATTTTATGAAAGACTCCATTTTTTAGTTATTTTCCAACCTTGATATGATCTTATCCATGCTAATGTAAAATAATGTTGAGGGTGTGAAATAGCCTATTACATTCTTCAGTCAAGGTTTAGAAGATTATGAAGTCAAGTACACCTTTTTGGAGAAACAAGTCCTTGCCAATTTAAGAAGACTAAATAAGTTTAGACATATGGTTTTAAATAATAAGATTCATGTTATGGTCTCTCATACTAATACTAAAGAGTTTCTCTTGAGAAAATATCTTAGTGAAAAGAGGGATAGGTGGATCACTAAATTAATGAAATATGATGTTGATATCAAGGTGAAAAAATTGTTAAGGGGTAAAGGACTTTGTGAATATCTAGATTCAGATATTCATGAGTCAAGAGAAAAGGCTCTAGTCAACCATGATTGTTCTCAATCATCTGGTTCATTACCTCTACAAAGTTGGACATAGTATGTAATCAATTTATTCAAAATCTTAAGTATCCTAATAACATGAGTAGATCACAAAGGTGATATTTTAGATTACAATATATTCCATTTTATCTTACATATGATGTGATTTTTAGGAGGGATATCAATGGTGCGATATTTAGATGCATTGATAATGATCATTTTGGATAGTTTCTTGAGAAGTTTCATGATGGGACAATAGGAGGTCATTTCTCTCCAAGAACCATAGCTATCAAGATCATGAGGGTAGGCCACTATTGTCCTAGCCTCTTCAAATATTACCATGTTTGGGTGAGAAGGTGTGGACAATGTGCTTTCTTTATGGGAAAATATAATATTTTATATCTTTCTTTGAATCCTATCCAAGTAGACCAACATTTCATTCAATGGGGTCTTGATTTCATTGGAATGATAAATCCCCCATCAAGTGTTAGTCACAAATAGATACTCATAGCAACTAACTATTTTAAAATATGGGTTGAGGTAGTCGCATTGAAGGAAGTTAATGAGAATGATATCTTGGAGTTCTATGAGAGCATCATCACTTGGTTTGGTACTCCTACTATTATTTCAAATAATGCTCTTAGTTTTATGGGTATTAATACAATTGATTAGGCAAATAGTAAAGGCATATTTTTTAGCACTTCATACAACTATTACTCTCAATGTAATGGGTTGGATGAATCAACTAATAAGAATCTAATTAGAATCATCAAGAGAACCTTGGAGTATAACCAAAGAGCTTGGCATACCAAATTGAAAATATCCTTATGGTCTGATAAGATAACTTTCAAGAGGTCAACATGGAATTATCATTTTGTGCTTGTCTATGGGAAGGAATCCATGTTGTTTATCTCTACAGAGCTACTTTCCTTAGAGTTAGCATATCATCTAGAGTTTCCTAAGAATACTCTAATAGAGGTGATATTTATATAATTAATGGAGTTATAAGAGACTAGAGATAAACCTCATGAATTTATGGAGCATCACCAAGTACTAATGAAGAGGTATTTTAATAAGAAGGAAAATATAAGATAATTTTAAGAAGGTGACATAGTATTAAAATGGGATGAAGATAAAGTAAATCCAGGGAGACATACCAAATTTGATACCTTATGGCATGGACCATATGTCATCATCAAGTGCAACAAAAGAAACTCTTTTCAATTAGCAAGGATGAATGGAGAAGAGCTACCTATCCCTATTAATGTGATACATTTGAAACCCTACTATTGATAATTGAAGGTCAATTTTGAAATATTATATTAGGTATGTGTTTCCTTTATTTTTGTGTTTTGTTTTAATAAGTGCTCATGAAGAACATGTGTGTTTCTATTTTGTGTCTTGTTCTTGTTGTTTTCTATTGTTTAGTATATTGTAGAGGTATTTTTTATGTAAATCATGTATACTTGTGACTCTATAACCTACTGGAAAGGATTAAGCAACTGGTCATGGCATAGCAAGCATGCCACCCTTAGGACATCACCAAATATGTTGACCATTTTTACCTCAAGTCAAAATGGGTTAACCCCCGATAGTCAAAATCTTGTATAGGGGCTTCTTATAATTTCATAAGATTTTCATGGTGACCAAGAAGTCGCAAGAACAAGTCTATAAAAGCCTAAGTTTATACTTAAGAAATATTTCAAAATTTGGCTAAGTGTTAGAGGGCATTATTCTTCTTTCAGAGAAAATGTCTAAGATAATATTTTTGAAGACACATTCTTTCAGAGAAAAGATCCAAAGCAAAAGGTCCTTGTCAAAATCCCAAAGTCATTTCTTTCGGAAATTTTATCTGATACAAAAGGCCCGTAGATATAATTATTTCATAGGAAGTATCTAGGACAAAATGTCTATGGTAATATGCCCATGCAAAGCTCCAAATAATTAAAAGGTTTCAGAGAAATTGTTTGTCTAAGCCTTCAAAATTAATCCAAATATGATCTCATAGTGTTCATAAGGTGACAAGGAAGTAGACTAGATTGACAAAATATTAGAAAACTATGAGGAACTTGAAGGATTAAATCAAAATGACTTGGGTAAGTCTAATGAATTAGACCATCATGAGGATGTCATGAAGATCCAGAGTTAACAATGTGTTTGTGCATTTTATGAATGAGATCAATAAGCCTTGCATGACCATCATAAAATGCATGATCAATGTCCTTAGTGCTAAGATCATTCTATGTAATTTTCATATCTAAATGATTCTTCTATCTTGACATCTAATCCTTCAAAGTTTAACTTGTTAAGTCTAAGGGGCTAGGCCATCCTACACATCACATGGAAATGAGCATACAAGCTTCTTTGATAATTTTTCATCTTCACTCAAAAATTAAAATGAACTAAAGGATTAAAAAATTATAGATATCTTCATGCCTAGATCATATCTTGAAATTTTCAAGTCTATGAGAGCTTCTTAACTCAATTTATGAGTGTTCAAAGCTGGACCTGTAAAGTAAGATGTTTGTGCAAGTGTCAAATTCAAACCTCATCAAGTAGCCATTTATATTCAAATGATCAGTGATAGGCATGCAGACATCATGAAAAAAATGTAGGTCATATCACTTTAACATTTTCTAAATGCACTTATAAATATCTTGGAACCAATGGATCCAGTGGGCATAATATTTTTAGCATGAAGAACATCTCTTGTAAATTTGGTGCCTCCATGAATTTTTTGCTTTTAGATCCAACATTTCAATGTTGGTCAAATAATTTAATATGTTCACACTAATGTCAATTTTTAGATTTTTAAAGTAATCATTTAGGTTCAAAAGGCCCTTAAAAGGTTTAAAATTGACCAAGATCTAATGGTTCACGTGAGCTCACATACTAACTAATGAGATGTAATGGTTCATTATGTGGTCAAACTAGTCAAAAATTCCCTAGGTTACATCCCTTAAAAATCTATGAGTTGGATAACATCCTATGGTTTAGGTTCATCAAGTATAGATCTAATGGTGCACACTAATTGAAAAGAAGGTGGATCTAATTTAAATTAATGATCAATGTTCATTTGTATCGATGATCCAATAGTACATGATCACTGATAAGAAAGTGGGCCCAATGAGAATATGGCTCACATTGTTTCATTCATCTTGATCTAATGGATCATGAAAAATTCAACATGTTAAAGGATATTATGGTAAGAGATCGAAGGCTAGAATTTACTCATACAATTTGAACCTATGATATGTATGAGGTTAAAGGGTCAAGATCTAATAGCAGGAATCTATGAGGCCAATGGGAATAAATATAGGGTGGACCATTCTGATGGGCCTATGAAATTTTTTATAAATGAAGTCAAACCAAAGGATCAATTTTTGACCAAGGTAAACAAGGTATTATAGGGTCATCCCATCACCATTAGAGATTGGCTAAATGTAATTAAGGAGACACATTGATGCATTCAAGTTAAATAAAACAAAGGGATGCTATCTAATCTCAATATAGACTTTTAGCTTGAGTTTTTACCTCATATATATTTCATTATAATACTTTATTCACCATTATTAGAATAAGGACATATATACATGATGATTTCTCAAATTTATGGATGCTCGAAGGTAAAACTGGGTCTATATAATGACTATAGGAAAACCAATAGTGTAATATTGGTTTCCCATCTATAGTGGACCTATGAGCATGAGGATGAGTTAGATTATCATCCATTTTTAACCAAAGCTATAATTTCAAAGCATACCATGAAGGCATACACATAGACTCCAATAACTTCATCTCAAGGACCAACTTCATGAAAAGGACCCTTCTCTCCACTTCTGCATGCCATGAAAAACTCTAAAAAAATGATTGAATGGTTGTAATTGTATTGATTTTAGAACCCATCTCAAAACAACTTGACCCTATTATTGAGACTATCAGGGAGAATCAATGAGGTAATAATGTAATTATGCAATGGACTGTAGTGACTTAGACCAGTCAAAAGGTCTGAATGAGCATAATTTATAAAAGCAATTTTAAATATAGTTCAAATGGGGTTGAGATCTATATTTCCTCTTTAATCACCAAAGTCTCTCTCTCTACAAGCCTTTCCTTTTATAAATATAACCTTTGAGATATTTTTATGGATCCCTCAAGCTAGTATGACTAGACTCTACTAGATATTATATTTTGTACCTTTTTTAGTAATGAATAGATCATTTTGTAGTTTTTTAATAATATATTCTTAGTGTTTTTTATTTTTTTAAAATTCAAACATGATTTTCATCTTCCTTTTATAGGTCCAATTTTGACCTAAATGATAATAAACATTTCTTATAGGTTATCTAGTGTGTCTTAAGGTTGATGTCTCAAGTACAATGTGGATAGTTGACTATAAGTTATTTCAATCAAGACTTAACCTCATTTCCCTCCATCTTAATCCCATCAAATTGACCTCTAGGTGAAACATTATTAATTTAAAACCATTTTAAAAAATTCATTTTCCCTATTCATAGTCTAGGTGAAACATTATTACTTGAAAACCATTGTAAACACTTCAGTATTCCTTTAAAGTAGGTTTAATTAATGAATTATATAACTCTTTTCCCCATAAGTAATTAGTTGGCATAGATAAGAGCATTTCAAGATACATTAAGTGAGTTAGCCCTTAAATCTAGAGGCTCATTTCCAATATACGTACACCCACATACCTAGAAATGTTCTAATGTTGCCCAAATCTATAAAAAAATTTAATGACTTCTAGGGTGAAATATTTGGTGACAACAAGTTGTATTTCAAGTAGTGTTGTAGGCCCATACTGACTATGGTACTGAAGATGCCTAGCATTTTCTACTACTGCTAACTATCTTGGTCAAAATGTTTTCTAGATCCCTAATGGTAACCTTTACTTAATTATTAGACTTTAGATGGTAAGGGTATGACTTATTATGGTTGACTTGGTAGACTTCCATGAAGTGATTGATCATATAAGACACAAATTGTGGTCCTTGATCTAAGACTATGTTTATAGGTACACCAAACCATTGCATGATTTTGAAATACAAGAAATCTACTACCACTTCTTCTCTAGAAAAATATAAAACTTGGACCTCAACCCACTTAGTGACATAGTCTATACATACCATGAGACATTCCTTACTCTGGGATGGAGGATCTGTAGGGATAACAAAGTCTATTCCCCACTTCTCAAATAATTCTAGCATCACCTAGTGTTGAAGAAACATCTTTGATGATAGTGTAGGTTATCCCATCCTTTGACATGGATCACACTATCTGATGTGCTTATTTACTTTCCCATGAAGGGATGAATAATAATATATTTCTCCTAGGATCTTATGCATAGTTCTCTTTATTGAATAATGACCTCCTCCAGGTTCATCATGATAATCTCTAATGATGTCATAGGATTCATTATCTACTACACACCTACAAAACATATAGTGTATTCACAATATCTAATGATGATACACTTTTCTCCTTTATCATATATTTTTTTATCTCTTTTCCTTTGGCACATGTGCATATAACACACCCAAATATTTTTAGAAAAATTTAAATGCCCAAATCTTAGTTTCTAGAGTCTAGATGTGTCTTTGATGACTTTATTGAAGGATGCTTGATGTAGTACTACTTTAATCTTGAGATGATCAATTTAGATCTTGAGATGAAACATATAGTTCCTTATCATTTAAACTATAACTACAATTTTCTTTCTTCAACAACAATACACACAATAAAACAACACATTGAGATGGTACAACACTAAAAAGATAGATAAATACTTCTCCTCAATAACACTTTGATTGATTTTTTTTCTTGATTTATGAATGGTTTACAAGTTCTTCTATTTAAAGAGGTCTTGTTTCTATATTTATAAAACCTACTAGCTATGACTTAGTAACAAAATTAAATACTTGCTACATCAAAAAACATCATGCCTTACAAGCATTTAATGGGGGTGTAATAAATTACAAATTCCAACAAAATGTTCTTTTTTAATTTGAATATGGTGAGGTTAAGGACCAGATCATTTAAATAAAGTAATTACATAATTTATAAATAATTAAATATATACATTTAATGCATTAGATTAAACTAGATATCGCTTGACACCATTTACATGTTCATACAAATTAATAATTTATGATAATTAATATAGTTTATGTTCCTATCAGATGTCAAAATGCTATTCAAGCAGCCTCATTGGTGGAGAAAATTCCTAGTAATAACGTCATAAGAAATAAATATTCGTTTAAGTACTCTTTGAGTGTGTTAAATTAATATGAGATTAATATTATGATATTTGAGTGATTAATATCATGTTAAGGTTTCAATGTCAAATATCAAGAGCATGTTAAATTAATGTGATAAATATTAAAATGGTGGCATTCAAGCAATTCATATTTTTCCAAGGTGTCAATGATGTTATGATTTAACATTTAATAAAGGGTTCATTCATGAGTAGATGCATCGTCATCAAGGAGTGACAATGTCACCTACTTTTTTAAACTTATAAATAGACTAGACCTTTTGTGTTTCAATAGTAGTTTTATTATTGAATTGTAAAGGTCAAAACAAAAAATAAAATAATAATTGACTTTGAGATAAATTTGACATATTAGGGGATTGATTTAAAAATACACGTGGAGATAACCCTACCATAATGGTAGGGTTATTTTATATGTAATGAATCTCCACTCCATAGGATTAATGGCGAGTTATTTATTTTGAGTGATTGTGTTTTATATTCAATAATTACTCTTTTAAGAAGTATACTTTTTCAAATATGAAAGAGTCTTAATTTTGAAGAATTATGATAAAGTCATGATGTCATTATGGAGCTAGAGATTTTACTATTTTAAAATTAGATACTAATAATTTTTATGATGCAAATCAGATTTTGAAGACCTGCATGGTAAATTTGAATCCAAACATGGGAAATTTGAAGCCCAAGATGATATTTTCAAAAGAAATGTTAAATAATAGTCAATATTGTATAAATTTTGTCTCTAGATTATTTTGTACTATACTTGAATATTATATTTGTACTGTGTAAGCTCTATTGATTTTGAATATAATAAATTTTAGTCTATCAAAAGACCCTAGCTCTAGATTGTATTGAACTGAAATATATTTTTTAATCATTTACTTACTACACATTTAACTTGTACTTGAAAATTTAGTTTTTAATTTCATAGAAGCCCCAAAATACTATTAAATTTTTTAGCTAGTCATTAAGCATAATTTTCACTAAACATTACTCTAAAATTATTATTTAAGAGGACTAAGTCTTTGTTAACTAAAGATTAATGGCTTCCCTTCTTGCATTTTTTAATTATAGAATAATGTTATTGACAAGGTATTGTGTAAATTGGCACTAAAATTCATAGTGAAACCATATGCAAAAGAATAACATAATTTTCTCAATTATATCTCATTAATGACTTAATGTGTTTATCTTGTTGTTATGCTCAGATTTAGAATGTTTGTATGACTTTGAATTGATATTTATAACTACTACACTATTATTTCAGACCTATTTAAGTGGAAAACACATTATTTTAATATATGGTATTGATTTGATTACTTTAGGAATAGAACTTATAGTGAACATAGTGCTTGAGAATAATTTAGAATCACTAACTCAATGTTCAAGGGACTATAATAGATAATATGGTTTAAAATTATTGATTGACAGGATATTAAAAATGTCAATGGGTAAGAAATATGATTTAAAATATTTTTGTTAAAAAGAGATGCAATAAATATTTCTAAGTTTTCAATTTAACATTTGGTGTGGCAAGATAACAATCCATATTTTTTATGTGAGAAACAAAGAATTAATCATGTTCATGGGTTTAATGCATAAAAATATATAAAATTTCATTGTAAATTGTATTAATTAGAGGAAGATAAAGTTTTTCCTAAGAAACAACAAACCTTGTTATGATGCCTAGTACGAATAGGCCTAGGGTACCCTTGAGTGTTTTAAGGTGCATTTTTCTAGTGCATGTTCACAACACTTCTAATTCATGGTATACACAAGGGAAAAATGGTGGTGTGATATGTATTTTCCTTGCATAGGGGCTCAAATTTTATAGGCATTTAAATTTCACAAGAACCATGATCTAGTACACATCAAATTAGGGACCCAATGAGATGTTTATGTGACAAATGTCACTGAATTATATGCTTACTATTTGTAGAGATGTAGTGTGTGAAATTGTTATGTAGATATGAGATTGAAGCCTAAACAAAATGAAGAATCATTATTCAAACAATTAATAAAATAATCAATTAACATGCAATGAATAGAAACTACATCTAGTGTAAATAATCTTTTGCTCCCCTGAAAGTGTTTTGTTTATTCTTTATAAATATATTTATATGTTAACTCTATATAGATATATGTCAATTTTCCCCTACATCCCATGGTTATATAAAAACAATTTAAATGACCATTTAAATAAACATTGAAGGTATTAAAATGTTTTTCAAGGTATATTCTAGGAGATACCTTGAAATAGAATAATAATTGTGTGCAAGTTCAAGATATCTACTAGGATAACCCTTGAAGGTACTAAAAGACCCTTTAAGTTATTTTCTATAGAATACCTTGAAGGACATTTTAGTATAATCAAGGGTACCTTGAATTTTTATCTTAGGAGATAACTTTAAAACATGCATAGTGTGAATATTCAAGGATTCACAACTATAAAATTGCATTAATAATTTTGGAACATAAACAACATAATATAAGATAAAAAAAAATAGAGTACACATTACACACTAGGCATACGTAAAGGAATCTTAGAAAAACCATAACAAAACTAATCTATTAATCTTTGTCACACATCAAAACCATATTCAATTACATT
>JARHVA010008400.1:312500-405000 GCA_037957365.1 Torreya grandis
CAATGTGGATAAATTTCCCTAGGGTGTGAAATGTGAGTAGTTTATGTGCACTCACCCAATATTTTGGTAGCTAATTCAATAATGTAATGAGTTTTTTATCCTTAGAAATTACCTGACAATGACGTAATTGTATAACTAGAGTAGGACAAGTAGCATTGATGAGATTCATACCTTATCCATTTGATTTTTTGCTTCTAATTTCTCCTTAAGTATCCAAAAACATTATGTTCCAAATATGAATCCTTTTATGCAATGGATTTTTGGAATTAAATTACTCCTTTAATTTTATTGGCTAATGGCATCTGTGAAACATCCAAATATGTCTCCATAGAAGTGGGAGAAAGTGTGGTGGAATGTGGCTATGATTGTGGTAGGATTTGGCATAAATTGAGACAATAGAATCAAGAACATGGTTCAATAAGATGATGGGGTAGGTACATATTAAAACCATTAGGTAGAGTTATAAAACATTGATAGTGAAGTATCCTTTTGTGCACCTAATTGAGTATCATCCTTATGGGATGTTGCATGCTCTTCTTCTTTTTTGTTAGCTTCATTTTCTTTAGTAATTTGTGCTTTAGCTTCATCTTGAGCCTTGGCTACATCCTAAGCCTAAATTTGGGCTTGCTCCTTAGCCTTGGCTTTGGCCTTAGTTTGGACCTTGGCATCTACCTCACCCTTAACTTTTGTGTTAACCTTATCTTTAGCTTTGGATTCAGCCTTGGCATTTTCCTTGGTAGCTTACACCTATACTTTGTTCTTGGATTCTACTCCTTATAGCACTATTCTTTGGCATGTTTCTCTTATGCCTCTTATTTTATTTTCTTTTATTATGTAGATTATGTCTCTTAATTCTTGTGTTATACCTCTTCTAACTCCCTTATCTTAGACTTCACTTATTTGGCTTGTCTTTGCATATCTTTAACTTCCTTGGCTCTCTTCCTTTTGTCCAATACTTCCTCAACTTTATTTTTCTCGTCTTTAGCTTCTATAGCCTTATTTTTGTCAACCTCAACTTCTTTGACCTTATTTTATTTTTCTTCTTCCTCAACATGATATTTATATTGTTCCAATTATGTAGCTTCCTATTACACACATTGGGCTTATTTCACAAATACTTGTTCCGTGGCCCCTTTGTTCTTTTTGTTTTTATTTATTTTTCTCTGATTCCTTTATTTTTTATTTTTAGGATCCTCCTTAGGATCTAAGGTATCCTACATATTTTCTATTTATTCTACTATATTTAGCATAATGGTATCTAGAGGTCCCTTCATTATTTCTACACCATCTATTTTAATAACATATTGTGCATGCTCTAAATATTTAGATTACATAACCATACCTTTGTGTATGAATTTTTTCTTTCTGGACTTGGCTAGAGGGACAAGTGTATCCTTATGTCTCCTCATTCCCATATACTTGACCTAATAGGTAACACTTGTTCTAACTATCTCTTTGAAAGATACTATATGTTCTTGCATGGTAGTTGAAGGCCTGGTTAAAGGATGTGTACATTGTTTACAAACTAGTGGGTGTACATTGTTTGATGAACTTCCTATTGACCCATAATATCCATAATAATAGAGGGAGGGTTGTATAATGTAAACCTAAAGGTATTTTATTACCTAATTCTACACTTTACAAGTGCATACTACTTTTTAGAGAAAAAATTACTTCTCCTCCTCCTTATCGTAGACCTCTTATCTAATGTCTTTGATCATGAATTTAATAATTTCATGTTCGTCAACCCCAAAATCTATGATATCACAATAAAAAAACTATCCTTAACACATGTGGGTTATCCAACCAAGACTTAGTTTGCCTTAATTTATTTTTGGCTAGTGGTGGTGAAGATCTTTATGTATGTGCCTTATGTTTGCCTGTTCCTTTATGTGGGGGATCCATGGACTGATATGGTGGGGATTATAGTTGTAAAACTAGTTGAGGTTGTGATTGTTCTTCCCCAAGTTATTGTGCACCTAGAGGGATGGCTTGAATAGGCTACACTAAACTCACACTTAGGGATTTTTGCCTTCACACATTGGCTCATGATTCAACCATTATGATGAAAGATAGATTTGGAGTCATAGTTGACATGGTCAACTCATGAATATTGATTTGAATACCATTATGCACCCTAGTTATTGATGTATGTTTCCCCAATATTTTATGACATCATATCAAATTCAAGAGTGAAACTTGATCAAAGCTAAAGCCTCAATCCACCATTTGTTAAAACACCCCAGGTACTCATAATGTTTCCTTATATTTGTTCATGTGACTCTTGTAAGGTACGTAGCAATCCAAAAGTTTTTAATAACATTTATTAGGCCTATCAGGCACCTCCATTAGGTGAAGCATAATAGTAAAAATAAAAACTAATATTTAAAACTATGTGAGCTACATGAAATTACCTTGTCAATATTAGTGGTAAGCTTAGATGAAATAAACTCAGGCCAATATAAGTTCTCTTTCAGGTGTATCATGTGATAAACAATGCCAATTAATAATTTTATTGCTTGTTTGTCCCACTTCATTATCTACCTAAACCTTTTTATTATATAATCTACCATAATGTACAATATAATGTCCTCAATGAAGTTAATTAGGGTTCTTATGCCTTATTTAGTGGGAAACTTATCCCAGAAAAATATATTAATTGGCAGTGTAGTGGAATTGTATGGATATAATTTTTTTTCACAACTCAGGAGGCATGTGACTCTCACCATGGTCTGTGTATTGATCTAGAAGGTGATATATTGGGACAAATGTATAACCCCCTAGTTGTATCTATTAATAAGTTAAGCATGACCTAAACTAGTTTCTTTATTGTAGTTAACTTTATTATCCTCCATGCATTCAAACCCTGAAGAAAATGTTGAAGTGTAAGATTTCTTGCTTGTGCACTTGGTTATGATGTTGGGGTTAAAATAGTTCTTCCTTCTACATATTTATGAGTGGGATCAACTAGATTCTATCCATGACTATACATATAATCTACATTATTTAATTTTTTTTCTACCAAAATATGGGTCCCAATTTCTATGCATAAGCGTATATCGAGAGTAGATAGTAGAAAACTCTTGTTGGCCAAATTTTTTAATGTTTTGGCCTTATTCATCCCCTTTATTCCATATATTTTCGAACCTAATTTTCTCCTTATAACCTCTTTAAATATATTGAATGCTTATGCATGAGTGCTCTTCTTCATATTTAATATTTTAATTTGATAGTGACCTTTTATAATGACCATTAACTATCCTACCATACCTATCTTGTCACTATTCCCTTCTCAAACTTAATTGATCTCAATGTATTTGTGGCTAACTATCCTTGATGGTCTATCACTAGAATGTTATTACACCCTATGATCGTAGCCTCTTCTCAGATGTTGAGATGTGAGACTACAAACACACTATATAAGCATTATAACATAAAAAAACAAAGAAAAAACAAAATGAAAACAAAAAACATTAAGAAAAACCTTAAATACCTGGTGCCACTCATCTTCCACTCATAATTTTGGTAGATTGATAGAGATTAAAGGTTGTAAGTCTTAATCCTATATTTAAACATCCTGGCAATATGTTTCCTTGATAGCATAATGGTACCCTATTCTAAGAATTTTTGAATAATGTAATGTCCTTTAAATATAATTTACATCTTCTCTATAAATGTTGTGAACCCTCTATAATATAAAAACACATCAAATTTGGGACCCAATGAGATGTTTATGTGACAGATGTCACTAAATTGTGTATGCATGATTTGTAGAGACTCAATATATGAAATTAGTTTGTAGAGTTGAGTTCTAACCCTAAATAAAATAGAGAATAAATTTTCAAATAAATATTAAAATAATCCATTCACCATTAATGAGTATAAATTAAATTTCCACTTAAGGTGTTTTGTTTATTATTTCTAAATATCTCTGCACATTCACTCATATAGCCATAACACAACTAACCTCTACATGGCATGGCTATATAAAATACCTTGAAATAACCTTTGTAATCAATATTGAGGGTATTACAAGGCCAATAAAGGTATCTCTTAAGAGATACCTTGAAATAAAATTCTAATCATGTACATGTTCAAGGTATCTACTAGGAGAACCCTTGAAGGTGTTATAAGACCCTTGAAGGTATCTCTTAGAAGATACCTTGAAGGGTAATTTCCTTCCTTCAAGAGTACCTTGAATGTATCTCATAGGAGAAACCTTTAAATCATGCGTAAGGGTACCCTTGAAGGTATTACAAGGCCCTTCAAGGTATCTCCTATAAGATACCTTGAAATAAAATTCATATTATGTGCATGTTCAAGGTATATACTAAGAGACCCCTTGAAGGTACTATAAGACCCTTCAATGTACATCCTAGGAGATAATTTGAAGGACCTTGTAGCACCATCAAGGGTACCCTAATACATGTTTGAAATGTATCTCCTAAGAAACCTTTCAAGCATACATTAGGGTACCCTTGAAGGTATTACAAGCACCTTCAAGGTATGTTCTAAGAGATACGTTGAAATAAAATTCTAGTCATCTGCATATTCAAGGTATATACTAAGAGAACCCATTATTGTGGGTTTTTTTCACACATTATAATTTAATGAGGTGAATTTTAACATTTTAAGATCTCAATAGAGATAAGATCCACTCAAGGTCATAAGTTATAGGTATGGGTTAAACAACTACATGGTGGCATAGTTTAGGCTACACATGCATGTTGTTAACCAGATGGTTCATGTAGTGAAATGCATCCTAAAATAATATAAAACCTAAGTGGGTGACTAGATGGGTGGATATTAATCTAAAAGTGGGTAGATCAAAAAATAAACTAAAAAAAGGAGGGAAGGGTAGAGCATAAAAGAAGGTTATATAGCCTCAAGTATCAACCCATAGGTTGGTTTCTATTTTGGATAAGTGTTTATATAACTAGTGTTTATTAATTGTAGTTGTGGAACACTTATAGATAAACATAGTTAAAAAGTCTAGGAATAAAGCAACTTAATGCTCTGAATTGAAGGATGCTCCTTTTAGGGTTGTTCTTTCACACCCTTAATTAGGAGATTAATATTTGGATTAATAAGGTGTCTGTGAAAGTTGTATCACATACATAGGCAACTATACTAGAAATAAAAGACTCCTACACACCTCTAAATATTAACATAATTTTAACCAATTACTTTGTTCAATGAAAACTGTTAACTTTTAATAGATTTTTCACATCTAGAATTAAAATATATCAATGATAATAATTATTATTATATATAGCTTATGCACACTTCAAATTGTTGAGTTAACATAACCAATAAAATAAAAGCTTAATAGAAAATAAATGGGAGGAAAGATAATCAAATTAGTTTTCTAACCATAAAATTAATTTCTTCTTCTATTGATGGAAACTATTCCAAATATTTGGAATGAGTCTTATACATTTATAATTTTGTTTTTATGGGTTCCCTCATCCTCCAAGTTCATGTAAAGTCATAGTTACATTGAAATTAAAACTTGAGCTCTAATTTTAGTCTCAAAACTACATGTATGCATGTGTATAGTTAACTATCACTATGTATAAACATAATTCATCCTGTATAAATAAATTGAATGTGTGCATGATCATAGATAGCCTAGGAAAATTTTACATTTCAATGTTAAATACAAGTAAACTATGATCACAAGAGTTAGTACTTTTTACATTTATGCATACAGAAACAACCTTCAAATCAACACTTGCTGGATGTGGGCATGGTGCTACTAAATGTTGGAGCCATTGAGGTGATGGCAAGATTAAAATAGAAGTTTAATTGTTAAATTTCTTCTTCACTTCCAAAAATTAAAATTTCCTGTCCACAAGGTCATGCTAATACTCGATAATATCTCTGTTCAATAATGGAGGTGTATGTACACTTTTTACTTGTTTTAAGAGCCTTACATGATCAATTTTAGTATTTTTAAAGTTTATTCCAAAAATTTACACCTTTATCACCTAATTCTTTGAAAAAATCATCTCAACCTCAATCTCATCTAATGATAGTCCCTAAATACTTTGCTTGAAGTTGGTAGAAGTTTACTAGAGAAGTTGATTAAAATTAATTCTAATTATAAGCCTACCTGATGAGTCTCTTGATTATGAGCACTTTAGCTCTCCTAGGATATTAAAAATTATAGATTCATTTTTTTAATACTTAGGAATTAATTTCTCATATAATTTAATCCAATCCCTAGCTTCTTAAGTCTTGATGACTACCAAGTTAAGAGCATTTCAAGCCTCTAGTGGTGTCATTAGATCAAGGTGGTTATATGCCTTATTAATTGTACAAAGAATAAGGAATTTCAAATTATTCTCATATTTATTAAAATAATTAAATAATTTGTGAGTCTAAACTAAATGAGGGTTCAACTCTACCCCCATTGCAGTAATGGCTTCAATAATGTTGTACAATCTAGAAGTAGTGTTCTAGACTTTAGTTTCAATTTTAAGAGGAGCTTCAACTGTCTATTGTTGTTCCTTTATTTACTCCTAGGATTGAAAATGTTTTTCCTTTACTTTCTCTAATTAATGCTCAAGATATTTCTTAACCATTTTTATTCCCTCTTATATTTATAACAAGGCATGTTTATCTATCTTGAGATAGGATTTTTTATCCTCCATGTATGGGGACTATCCCAATTTCCCATTCTTTCTTTTAGACAAGGTAAAGATTTCTTATCTCTCTTTTAGGATAATCCCTCTCCCAGTATTATCTTACAATATTATCTTTCTTACCCTTTGGATACTCCCTATAGTTTTATAAAATATGGAACTCATTGTAAGTATCTTTGTGATTATGAGGTTTGGTTTTTGGGAAGCCTTTGACCCTAAACCATCTTCACACTAAGGAATGACCGACTAGGATGGGTTGATTGGTTGTGTGTCCTTAATTGTAGTCTCAACCAATGTTTATTCAGATGATTACTTGAAATATTCTTTGATTACTAGGTTAGGAAGTTAAGGACAAATTATTTTATATTAATCCACTTCCCCATGTTGAGGTAGTGGATGGAAAATGTATATTGGTTTATTATTACTAGATTTATTTGAAGATGTCACAATGGTGAATTGAGAAGAGATAGAGGAAGGCATTGGTAAGTCTATTTGAGTGGATGATACATGATGTTGGGATATTTCTAATGCTCATTTGAATTTATTGGAAGCCTTCCTCTTGTGTTTAGGGGGTGATGGTGTAGTGTAAAATGTATATAAAATGTAGTGGAGGTCATTGATGATGTGAATATAATTGGTAGAGTGGAAAATTTTGGCAAAATGGAGATAATAGTGGTAGAGGAGACATTGTCTACCTTGGGAATGACCAGGGGTGGTTGGGAAATGGGATCAAGAGGAAATGAATCAACTATAGAAAGGGAAGAAAAAGAGGAAATTGGAGTTATAGAGATAAGAGATGTTGTCTAATTACTTGATTGGTTACCATCTAGAGGTGTCTTTCCTTTAATGTCCTATAGGCTAAGGACTTTTTCTATTTTTAAGTATTCCTCTTAATTTTTCTATCTTTATTCATTGATAGACTTTCCTTTTGTATCTTATTACTGAGACGAGGGAGCTCTTGATAGTTGTTCCTCAATAGGTAGGTCCTTTGGAAGAGGATGAGACTTTGGTTTCCTCCTATAATAAATTATAGTCTTTTCAACTATGGGGGATGCCTCTTGAATTGGTTTAGATGAAACCTCCACACTTTTAAGTTCTTAGATAGGTAGAGTTAGATGGTATAAGCCCTCTGAATATGAGGATTCAAGTCAAATTAGATCTCCCTTATATCCTCCAAGTATAGCTTCAATTATTTTGGGCTCCTTCTTGATGGCTTTCAATGTCTGCAAAGCTTCTTGAGAAGGCTCTCCCTAATCTACTAATGGTTGTGGAGGCCTATTGATCTAAAAATATGAGGTAGCCCATTTGAATGGGGGATGGGAGCCTAAGTCATGTATCTTTAATAGAGATAAAGGGTTCTTCTTGTATGATCTTTATATTTTCATCCCTTATTCTTTCCATCGGTGCCCTTTTTAAGACCTGAGCATCATCCTTGGCATTTAAGAATAGGAAGTCATGATCATAGGGCTCATGTTGGTATGGAATACTAATATGCTTGGTATGATTTCGAATCATACCATGGGGATCCCAATCATTGTGAGACAAGGTGGGAAATGAATAGTAGGTTCTCATTTTTACCACTTCTCCAAAGTGCCTCCAAACTGTGTAACACATTTGGACTATCATCATATGAGAGCCATATATGTACTCTTCTTCTTATTTGTCAAATATTAATCTATTCTCCACCATAGTTGAAATTTTATCTCTTATTTTTATAGCATAGATAACATGTACTTTGGAAGTCATAAGGGGTTGACTTTGTTTCCAACAACCATAATTACTAAGTAATTTCAATATAAAAAATAATTACCTATGGTGCTAACATGTCTAGAATTGACTTAGATACCCTAGGCAATGGGGATTCACAAATTACCTACCATAACTATGGGTACACATAATATAAAATGTGAGTTGTGTTATTTTTCAATGTGTATTGATGTAGAGCTATAATCACTTTTCTAAAACATTTTGCCTTTGTCCTTTACTTCACTCATTTTCCCAATGTCCTTTAGGACCACATGAAACAATGGTTATAAGGTTCCTCACAATGTTTCATGTTTATTTACACCTTATAGGTGATAATCATAGTCTAATTAGACATTTCAACTCATTCACATCCTTTTACAATGCATTAATTCACTTATATACAACTTTGTCTACCTTTTGACCAAACCTTGTAGCCTATTTTTGTTGAATTTATTTGTGTATTGTATTTTATGAATTCCAATAAAGAAAATATACTAAACTTCAGATTCCATTTTTATTATACTATTTATTCACAAAGTTACATCCACCCACTCGTTCATTAGATCAATTTTTAAAGTGTTTTTATGTCACTGTTAGGTCTCTTTAGGTTTTTTAAGGTCTTATTTATGCACAATCCTTTCTAATAGTACAAAATTGTACATTTTCACCAAAAAAAATTTAAAATATCTTGATCAACCCTAATACCTAGATGATGACCAAGTTTGAACAAAATATACCTATGTAATCACATTTCATAAATATTTTTTGTCAAAACCCTAGAAATATGGTTATGCAGGAATACCAAGCTTGAGAAGGGTATAAATATATTGCCAAATGTTTTAGGAAATTTCATGACCCTATTCATGTTGTTTAGGGTTTTTATAATATTTAGGAACCTTTTTATAATCACTATAAATCCATATCCAATCCATTTTTCATGATTTTCAATAAGATCTTTATCTCACTAGGAGCATACAGTCAAAATTGTAAGGTTTTAAGAGCAAGTTTTTAGTTTTTAACCTCTATTTTAAGGAATTTATAGATATTTTAACCCTAGATATATATTATCACACACTTAAAAAATTTTACATATTTTAAGTTTCTATTTGGAGGCTATTGTTCCAATTCAATAACCTCTTCTTCTTCTAAACTATGTGCAGTCATAGTCTAATACAAAATATACAAAAATTCACCTTTGAATACAAATATACATGTGACAAATACACTACACATATAAAAATATTAAATCCATTCAAATACCCATATTTTCAATCATAATTTCATTTTATACAAACTTCCTTACCTTTAAAAGGTTCTATATATCACTTTCTAGCTCACTACATGTAAATGTATACTCCTACAAGTCTATCTTGTTTCTAATCCAAATAAAATGGAACTTGATAAAAGATTCATTACAGAAATATTAAAAATATGTAAGTAAACCTAGTAAAACCAATCCATGTATCAAAATCTCAACATAGTGAGTCCACCTTCATTTAGCTAGATAACACAGTCCTTACATGTAGTTGTCACCTATAGAATTCACATTCACTTTATAATAAAACATAGAAATCACAAAATTTGTTAATCTTGTCTATATGAATGAATAAAAAATAATCAAGGAACATGATTTAAAGCAGAAAAACCATTATTATTCTTGTATTTGATCAGCATATAAAAGTTATTGTAGTCCATGATTCTACCTATCACATCCTTTCATATGTCTCTCTTCTATTCACTGTGATCTCCCTCTAATCTCTTCCTCAAGATAATATCATAATAATATCCTTTATACATACAATATACACTCTTAAAATAATATCTAAAACCATTTATTGATTTAAGAAACTTCTAACAATCCCTAGACCCATGCAGGGTGGTGGACATAACACTTGCCACCTCACTCTTTAACCTAAATTAGAATAAAATTCTAACAAGAACACATTTATATTATCCACCTAGGTCCTTTAGGACTCCATAATATAAAATTTTCCCTTACATGACTTTATATACCCAAACACACTCTTAAAATCTCATTACAAATTTGAAAATTTAAATTAGACAAAAGATAGGAAACTTGTTTTACACCCAAATTTAAATTTGGCTTACAATCACGACTCCTTATCAGCTTGACACAACCCTTGGGACACTTAATCATCCTTATGCATTAAAAATTGGGACATTTTTATGATTCCTATACATCATAATCCTAAGGGGAGAAAATTATTTCAGTCCTTTTCATTCAAATTTTCATATAAGTGTGTGTCTTCTTGACTGCCACACTTGTACCTTGACATATTTGTCTTCCTTTCCATCCACTTCATGATTCATTTTATTTGGCTCTAATTTTCATTCCTATGTTTTTATATTTTTTTTTCTCTTTCTTATTTTTCTTCTTTCAAAATCCTCTTCCATCTTCATGGAATTTAGGATGAATTGTCATTCTCTATATATTACTTCCTCTAATAGTGTTGTTTATGCCTCTTCATTAGCATACCTATTCCATATTATGCTTTTTTCCTTAGTAAAATTTCCAAGGTTTCACTCTTTCCCATACTATTTTTTTCATATTTCTCTTTCTTATTGTCATCCACTAAAACTGCTCCATTTTTTACTATCAAATCAGTCAATTTATCATCTTACTTCTCTTCTTCATGGGCTAGCAAATCAATCACTTAAACTTTAACCTATTCAAAAAAATTATCAATCACTTCATGTGATTCTTACTTCTCCAATTATCCAATTTATTCCTAAAGCAAATTTATTGTGTCTTTATACAAAATATCTTCTTGATCTTCAAAATATTCATTAAAAATTGCATGCAATGCATTACTAGTTGTTCCCTTTCCTTCTTGGTGCAACTTTGTTTCCTTCATGTGGAATATTGTGTTTTATTTTTCACCTATTAATTTACTTTAATCTCTCCACTCTTATTCATAAAATATTTCACCATATTCTAGGTATCAAAACACTTCTTCTTTAGTTGTACCTTCACTCTTTGATTCATTACCTTCTTCTTTATGGACTATTGTCCAATCAATTTCTTCATCCCAATCATGCTCTTCACTTTAAATTTATTGACCTACAATAAAACATGATAAATAAATGTTAGACTAAAGATTTTTAGGCCTAATTTCCTCTCTCTACTCTTATATTCCAAGTTGTGTTGCCATCATTTTCAACTGTCTCTCTAAATGTTCTATTACTTGTTGGTTTTTCTTCTCTTGTATTCTTTCTCTAAAGTTTCACGTGACTCTTTTTCTAAATTTTATTCCACATCTCATTATTTATACACTCCAAATATATATTAACTCTCTTTCCATCCTTTTAAATTCATCATTCATTTATTTTATCTCTGTCTCCATCATTCTATCATTGTGGCAATCATATTTAACCCTATTTCTCACTTTTCTTTTTACCTCTCCTTTCATTTTCATCTTTAGTACCTAACTTGGGTATGTACTATTCCTATTTAATTTGTCTCACTTAGACCACCTTATTTTTATTCACACTTAGAACCCATCTCACTCTCTATCTCAGACCTCACTATGGCCTTTCTACCTCTTGTCTTTCACACTAGGACTATTTTCTCTTTCCTAAGCTCTATTTATGAGCTTATCTCTTTTGAGCTTATTAATATATATTTTGATTTAGGGATTTACACCACACTATTCACTTATTTTATTTATTAACATATCAAATAACATTAAAAATTCACTCAAACCAATAAATCAACCACAAGTAACTCATACCTTCTCTTTATCTTCTTTCTTAACTCTGTCTTTTAAAAAGATTCCTTACAAACTACCTCTTTGATTACTTACCTAAAAAGTCTTGATAAAAATTAAACATGAACTATGAATAATTTAATTAAAATTTTAATTACTATATATACATGTTCCAAGAGCATCTAGATGTCTCTGATACCAAAATGATGTAGAGTTACACTTACTTTTCTAAAACACTCTGCCCTTGTCCTTTACTTAACTCATTCTCCTAAAGTCCTTTCAAACCACATGAAATAGTAGTTATAAGGTTCATAATAATGGTTAACATTTTTTTATACCTTATATGTTCTCCTCATAATCTATTTAAACCTTTGACCTCATTCAAATCCTTCTACAATGTATTAAGTCACTTATATATAACTATGCCTACATTTTGACCAAACAGTGTAGCCTTTTTTGTTGATTTTTTTTATGTACTATGTTATACAGATGAAAATAAAGAAACTATACCCAAATTTAGATACCCTTTTTATTAAACTATCTATTGACAAAGTTACATCCACTAATTCTTTCACTAAATCACTTTTCTAAGTACTTTTATGTCATTACTAGGTCTCTTTAGCTCTTTTAAGGTCTTGTTTATGCACAATCCTTTTTAACATTATGAAATTGTACATTTTCAAAAAAAAAAACTTCAAAATAAATTTATAAACCCTAATACCTAGCTGATGATGAACTATGAACAAAATCTACTAGTAGAATCACATTTCATAAGCATTTTCTGTAAAAACCCTAAAAATAGGGTTATGTAAGACTGTCAAGCCCAAGAAGGGTATAAATTTATATCCAAATGTTTTAAGCACTTTAATGACCCTATTAACATTTTTTATGGTATATATAATAGTTAGGCACATTTTCCATTCACTATAAATCCATCTCTGATCCAATGCTGATGATTTTTGATCTTCTATTTCTATTTGGAGGTTATTTTTCTAGTTTAATAACCTCTTCTTATTCCAAACTATGTGCAGTCATAGTCTAATACAAAATACAAAGAACTTCACCTTTAAATACAAAGATACATGTGCTAGATACACTACCACCTATAACATTATTAAATCCATTTAAATACCTATATTTTAAATCATAATTTCATTTCATACAAACTCAGGTACCTTTAGAAGGTTATATATCTCACTTTCTAGCTCACTACCTGTATGTGTATACTCCTATAGGTCTTTCTTGTTTCTAATCCAAAAAAATGGAACTTGTTCAAAGAATAATTACCAACATATTAAAAATATAAAATTAAATGTACTAAAACAATTACATGTATCAAAATCTCAACACAATGAGTCCACCTTCATTTAGCCATGCAACATAGTCCTTACCTATAACTGTCACCTACAGAATTCAAATTCACTTTATGCTATAACATGGAAATCACCAAATTTGTTAATCTTGTCTCTATTCATGAATCCAAAATAATCAAGGAACATGCCTTAAATCCAAAAAACCATTGTTATTCATTATCTTTGATCAACACATACAAGCTATATCAGTCCATGACTCTACCTATCACATCCTTTCATATGTCTCTCTTCTATTTACTATGTTTTCCCAATAATATATTCCTCAATAGAATATGATCCAAATATTTAAATATTTGGTTGAATTTTAATTTAAGAAACCAAAAAAATATAATTCAAATAATTCTATCTCTGAGAAGAGATGTTTAATTGATAAAATTTGCAGACCCAAACATATGCTTACCTCTGAGAAGAAATGTTTGATTTCCATTTCGGGTTACATATTCATTTATATATGTTTTTAAGGTGGGGGGAGGATGTGGAAGGTCACCAATCTTGAGGGAGATGAATTGGTTTGACTTCCATGATTTACAATAATATAGAATTCAAGGAATTACTATTTTTAGAAACTTACTATTTTTAGACTGCACTACTAAAATTGAAATTTGGGGAACTTACATTGGGTTTTAATAGGTAAAATTCATTTATCAGAGATATATACCATATCACCACGTTATACTCTCTCTTATATTTCCAACATTCAAATGGTGAGTCAATTGGAACTATGGTGCAAAATGTATGGCTCCCAGAAGTTTTGCCATCAATTGGGGTAGACCCGTCACCTGAATTGTTGCCCAGATCAGAATATCACACTAATATTATTTATACATAAAATATAAACTATTAAAATCAGATATAAAACTATTCATTGATTCAATAAACTTCTAAAAATCTTTAGACCCATGTAGGGTGATGGACACAACACTTACCACCTCACTCATTAACCTGACTTAGCATAAACTTATCATAAGAACACATTTATATTATCCACCTAGGTCCTTTAAGACTCATTCATATCACCTTGTCCCTTAAATGACTTTATATACCCAAAAACAATCTTAGACTCTCATTACAAATTTGAAAATTTGAATAAGATAAAAGGTAGGAATCTTATTTTAGATCCAAATTCAAATTTGGCTTACAAGCAAGACTCATCAAATTAAAACAACCCTTGGGACACTTAACCATCATTATGCATCAAAAGTGGGATATTTTTAGGATTTCCCTACACCATAATCCTAAGGGGAGAAAAAAAGTTCATTCCTCTTCATTCAAATTTTCATATAAGTGTGTGTGCTCTTGACTACCACACTTATACCTTGACCTCTTTGTCCTCCTTTCCAACGACTTCATGCTTTGATTTTCCTATCTCTAATTATCATTCCTATGTTTTTATTTTTTTTCTCTTTATTCCTTGTCTTCTTTAAATATCCTCTTCCATCTTTATGGCATTCAGGATGAATTGGCATTATGTATCTATTGCTTCCTCTAATAGTGTTATTTATGTGTCTTCATTAGCATACCTATTCCATATTATAATTTTTTCCTTCCTTGGTGACCTTTCAAAGGTTTCATGATTTATCATACTACTTTTTGAAGAATCCTCTTTCCTACTATCATCCACTACATCTACTCCTTTTTCTACTATCAAATTCTCAACTTATTATCTTGCCTCTCCTCTTCATGGGTTGGTAAATCAATCACTTGCTCCTTAACCTGTTCAACACTTTTCTCAAGAGCTTCATGTGTTTCTTGATTCTCCACTACTCTAATGTATTCCTAAGACAAACTTATTGTGTCTTTATAAAAAATATCTTCTTGATATTCAAAATATTCATCAAAAATTGCATTTAATGTATTACCTATTGTTCTCTTTCCTTCTTGATCCAACTTTGCTACTTTCATGTGAAATGTTGTGTCTTCTTTTTCACCTTCTATTTTATTTTCACATATCCATTCTTCTTCATAAATTATTTCACCATCTTATAGGTATAAAAACACTTCATCTTTAGTTGTACCTTCACTCTTCCATTCATCAACTTCTTCTTCCTTACGGACTATTGTCCAATCAAGTTATTCATCTCAATCATGCTTTTCACTTTTCATTCCTTCACCTTAAATCGACCATGACAAATAAATGTTAGAATGAAAATTTTGAGGGCCAATTTCCTCTCTTTGATCTTGTATGGCAAGTTGTGTTTCCATATTTTTCAACTATCTCTCCAAATGTTCCATTACTTGTTGGTTTTCCCTCTATTGTATTCTCTCTCTAAAGCTTCAATTGACTCTTTTTCTAAGTTTGATTCTACATCTCATACTATATACAATCCACATAAGTATTAAATATCTTTCCATCCTTTCCAATGCATCCTACATTTCTTTTATCTCTATATCCATCATTATCTCACTATGGAAATCAGATTTAACCTTATTTCTCACTTTTCTTTCTACCTCTCCTTTCATTTTCATCTTTAGTATCTCACTTGGGTACATAATATTCCTCTTTCATTATCCTCTCTTCGAACACATTATTTTGGTTCACATTTAAAACCAATCTCACTCTCTATCTTAGACATCACTAGGGATTTTCCACTTTTTGTCCTTCACACTAGGATTGTTTATTCTTTCCTAAGCTCTATTTATGAGCTTATCTCTTTTGAGCTTGTTAATACCTCTCTTGATTTAGGGCTTGCCACCACACTATTCAATTATTTTCTTTCCGCACCTATCACATACCATCAACAATAAACTCAAACCAATCAATCAAAAATAAGTAACCCATACCTTTTATTTATCTACTTTCTTAACTCTATCTTTAAAAAAAAAACTCCTTGAAAACTACCTCCTTAATTTCTTGCCTACATATTCTTGATCAACATGCAAAATGCACTATGAATAATTTAATTTCCAAGTTAATTCATATATATATATATATATATATATATATATATATATATATATATATATATTTATTCACAAAGCATTTATATGGATTTGATACCAAAAGGATGTAGATCTACACTCACTTTTCTAAAACACTATGCCCTTGTCCTTACTTCACTCATTCTCCCAAAGTCCTTTAGAACCACATGCAACAATGGTTATAAGGTTACTCACAATGGTTAATGGTTATTGACACCTTAGAGGTGATCCTTGTAATCTATTTATACCTTTCAACTCATTCACATCCTTCTACAATGTATTAAGTCACTTCTATACAACTTTACCTACCTTTTGACCAAACCTTGTATCCTTTTTTTGTTGAATTTCTTTGTGTACTATGTTTTACAAACAACAATAAAGAAACTATACCAAAATTTAGATACCCTTTTTCTTATAATATATGTTTATCAAGTTCCATCCATCCACTCTTTCACTAGATCACTTTTCTAAGTGCTTTTATGTCATTGTTAGGTCTATTTAGGTATTTTAAGGTCTTGTTTATGCACAATCCTGTATAATAGTACAAAATTATATATTTTAACCAAAAAAACTTTAAAATATCTGGATAAATGCTAATACCTATATGATGATCAGTTTTTAACAAAATCTACTTGTGGAATCACATTTCATAAGCATTTTCTGTCAAAACCCTAGAAATAGGGTTGGGTAGGACTATCAAGCCCAAAAAGGGTACAAATTTATTTAAAAATATTTTGGGAACTTTCATGACCCTATGAACATTTTTTAGGGTTTGTATAATAGTTATTAACCTTTTAAAATCACTATAAATCTATCTCCCATCCATTGTTCATGATTTTCAACAAGATCTTTATCTCACTAGGAGCATACAGTAATAATTGTAGGGTTTTAAGAGAAATTTTTTAGTTCTTAACCTCTAATTTAAGTAATTTATACCTAATTTAACATTGTATATATATTTTCACACCCTTAAACAATTTTACACATGTTAATTTTCTATTTAGAGGATATTTTTCTAGTTTAGTAACCTCTTCTTATTCCAAACTGTGTGCAGTTACAGTCTAATATAAAATATACAAAGCATCACCTTTGAATACAAATATACATGTGTAAGATGAAATACCACCAATAAAAATCCTAAATCCATTCAAATACTAATATTTTAAATCATACTTTAATTTCATACAAACTTACTTACCTTTAAAAGGTTATATATCTCACTTTCTAGTTCACTACATGTATGTGTATACTCCTATAGGTTTGTCTTGTTTCTAAGCAAAATAAAATAGAAATTGATAAAATAATAATTAAAAACATATTAAAAATATGGAATGAAACCTACTAAGACCAGTTCATGTATCAAAATTTCAACATAGTGAGTCCACCTTCATTTAAACATAAAAGATAGTCCTTACCTATAACTGTCACCTACAAAATTCACATTCACTTTATAATGAAAAATGGAAATAACCAAAATTGTTAATCTTGTCTCTATGAATGAATAATAAATAATAAAGGAACATTATTTTAAGCCAAAACTATTTTTTTATTTATTTTCTTTGATCAACACATAAAAGTTATGACATTTCATGACTTTGCCTATCACATCCTTTCATATCTCTCTCTTCTATTCACTATGATTTCCCTCTAATATCTTCCTCGAGAGCATCTCACACTACTCTCCTTTATAAATACAATATAAAATATTAAAATAATATCTAAAACCATTTCTTGATTCAATAAAATTCTAAAAATCCCTAGACCCACATAGGGTGGTAGACATAACACTTGCTACCTCACTCTTTAACTTGACTTAGCATAAATTTATCATATTAACACATTTATATTATCCAACTAGGTCCTTTAAGACTCCCTCATATAACCATATACCTTACATGAATTTATAGACCCAAACATGATCTTAAACTCTCATTACAAATTTGAAAATTCAAATTAGAAAAAATGTAGGAAACTTGTTTTAGACCCAAATCTAAATTAGGCTTACAATCAGGACTCCTTATCAACTTGACACAACCTCTAGGAAACTTAACCATCATTATGCATCAAAATTGGGATATTTTTAGGATTACCTTACATCATATATGTACAAAAATGAATAATAATATCAAACATAATTTTTGATGTAGTCTAGAACCATATATAAGAGTTACCCATAGTGCATATATATCATTCCCATCATAGTGACCAAGAGGTATGACATCATATATAAGTGGAAAATAAAAAACATATATATTTATGTAAAACATATTATATTAACCTAATGTTGATTATATCCCCCAAAGTGAAGGTCAAGTCTAAGGTCATCATCATATCCAATAATGGAACCCATTCTAGTTGAATAAAATGGATGGTTGGAAAACCATATAGTCTATTTAGGATGGGAATACTAATGTAACCCCAATATTGAACTTGGTGATAGGTACAAGATCCTTATCCTTTAGGAGGATATTCACCATAGAGATAAGCCACTTGCTTAATTTTTTGTTAACTAAATTATTTTATTTTCACCTTACCACCTTGTTCAAATTTTAAGTGGCATCTACAATTAATAAAGATAAATAAATTTGATATGCATCTCCTAAGATGCAAGCCATGATGATCTTATATTCCATATGTTGCAATTACTTATCCCCTATTATCTTTCTAGTGACTAAGATATCTTGTAACATGTCTATGAATGGCATCATCTTAGAATTGGCCAATTTGAAATGTAGTACTTATCATTTGAGAAAAAGTAGATCTATCACAAATTGCTTTTATGCTAGTGTTATGCTTTCCTCTAGAGTGTGGGTGTTTGATGCATCAATGAAATCCAATAGAGATTAATATTTAATGTATTGATTTTTGAATATGGTGGAGTAAAAAATAGTATTTATTTATTCAATAAAATCCTTGAATGAGAATTGGGATGGTGGAAAAATTTCTTTGAATTTTCTATATGAAGAGGTCATGGTTAACATATTGGTATTAGTTTTTAGACTTTGATAGCTCATCTTTACTACATTCACTTTTAAAATTCATGCATAGGTCACTAGTGTTTGTTTATAAGGTAGTAATTTAGCTCAATGTTTATTTATGATGAATGAACACATAGATGGTCTCAAGTGATTGATATAGATTTAGAACTTAATTATAGTTCATGCACCATTAATGCCTAATATATATGAGTTTTTTTGAATTATAAAATTTGAATTTTAACACTTTATTTGGCATGTATGCCATATCACTATATTTTGACAAGTGTTATTAAATAATCATATTTTACTTTATTAGTTTTACCAAGTAGGCTTTGGGTAGTTAAGGATCAAGTTTAGTGTTTGTACCAAACCCATCAATTTACATGAATTGGGGAATTTGAATAAAAATTATAAAACAAAATCCTAATGACCAAACTCATTCTATAGGTATATCCACTGATAACATTTAATGTTATTTCTTGAAATAAAAATCCTGATGACCAAAATCATATGCAATGAAGTGCCAATCATAAGTATCGACAAGAAAGAGTAATTTTTTTCAAATGACAAAAACCTAAAATATATAATTACTGACCATCTATTAAAAATCATAAATTTTGATGTAATTTCCTAAAGGGTAAACTCTCAAATGTAAATCCTGAACATAAAATATAAAGACCAAATAGCTGGGGGGAATCCACTAAGTAATTTCTAAATATAAAATTCAAATACAAAATTTCTAAAGAACAAGGATCTAGAATGAAACCTATGATTAAAAAATCTAAAGACCAAATATCTAACTAGTAACTTGTTGAAAAACCAATTTCAAAACACTTTTACCAAGTATCGAGTTAAACTGAATGAGAAATCCTAAATAATTTTTCCAAAAAAACCCTTTGAAGACTTGAACCAAAGACCAAATAGTCAAGGCCTAAATAAAATATTTTTTAAGAGACAAACCTATGAAAAAAACTAAAAAACACTTTGGATGAATACAAAATTTTGAAGACAAAAATGCATGTCTTAAAAGAAACCTGTGCATATACAAAACTTCTAAAAGAGATTAATAAATTAGTCTAAAATGCAAAATGAGTTTGTTTGTATTTCTCAGATGTCAAAATTTATATACAACATGTAATATTTCTTAGAATGAATGCCTCATAAAAAATTCTTAGAGTTATAAAAGGCATAGTGGGTCCATATTCCAAAAAAAGTAATGGGTTTACGTTAAGTACATTAAAACACTTAAGGTACTAAAATACCCTTCAAAGTATTTCCTAGAATATACCTTTTAAGGAACTATAATACCTTCAAGGGTACATTTAAGGTATGTAATAGGAGATACATTTCAAACATGTATAAGGGTACCCTTGAAGGTATTATAATTCCCTTCAAGGTATCTCCTATGAGATATATTAAAATAAAATAATAATCATGTGTATGTTCAAGGTATCTACTAGGAGAACCTTTGAAGGTAATAGAAGATTCTTCAAGGTATCTCCTTACCTTTAAGGTAATTTTAGTACCTTTAAGGGTACCCTAATGCATGTTTGAAAGGTATCACCTAAGAAATTATGTCAAGGTAGTACTTCCAAATTCTAAATTATCTTAACAAGATCCTATTATATAAACAATCACTAAGATATATCAACTAGAATATCTATGACACATTATTCATTAAGATAAATTAATTATCTCACAATATAATTTTTAAAACTACTATTGCATATATCAAATAACTAAGACACTAGATCAATGATAAGAAATAGAAGAAACCAACATACAACACAAAATTATAGAACAAACCAAAGGATATTTTATCTATATTTGATGTAAAAAAAATCATTTGTAATTAAAGAGTGTTATATATTATTTATAGGCTTGGGATGGGGCTATCCTCATCTCCCAATCAAAGTTGTAGTTTTACACTACCTTAGAATAGAGTTAATCACCAAAATAATGCTCAACTACTCATTTCAAGTTATAATCAACATCTTGCTAGATACAACAAAGGTTATAATAAGAGAGATTACCAACCAATTATTATAGTTATCATAAGGGTTATCTATGAGGTGGAAGCTATAAAATTTAGAACTTGTGTGCTAGTAAAAAATGTAGTTATTATAGTTGAAAATGAAATCATTGCCACTGTAGCTAAATTTGGTGTCATATGGTGGGCTATCATTAAGGGGATCATTACAATTGGAATATGAGTATTATTTGGAGCCATGGTTGTAACTATAATTACCAATGGGGTGACCATGGATGACATGGCTAGCTTTCTCATCTGAATTTAGAAGTAGATAGTATGTCTGGCTTGTAAGTCAATTTCCACTACCTCAAACTCCAATATGGGTGTTTTGAAAATCTTAGGAAATTTATCCATCAACTTTATCTGTATCTTTAGTGATTCCCCAAGTTATACATAAAGGTTTTCTACATTAAGAATCATAATTTTATCAAAAGTCACTAGTTTTTGCACTTCAGCAACTATTTTATAGATAGTGCCCTCAAAATTTACTTTGAAACTATTGGTATTTTCTCAGTGAAGGTCTTAAAATATGGATCCATGTACCAAATATATTTGTGGAGTGATTATATTTTTTTATCCTTGTTTATCCAAAAATAGTCATATCTTGCCTCTCTTGACTATTTAACTATTGGACCAAAGACTTCATGTCTTCGTGCCATTCAAGCAAGGTCTCTCTACTAGTAGCTATATAGTTTTATACTCATGCAACATCAGGAGATGATATAATGTTCAAATGGGAATAATATTTGTTCTTATCCACTCCACTCAAAAAATACACTTTAGCCTCTATTTTCTTCATCTTCTCTACCTCTAAAATTACAACTCCCCATTAGAGTTATGACTCCCCTTTTGTAACTCTAATTAATTAGTTGATAATGTATAGCTTCTTGGCTACCCCTTGTATATTGTCAATGATTTCCACTGGGGGTTTTATGGTGGTTATTAATTATAATTATTCAATGGATTGATCATATCCTTTAAACATTTCCTTGATCAACCCTTGCATAATCGTTAAAGGTATACGGGTCCTCTTAGGATAAAGAGCTCACATTAGAGGGATGTACTTTTCTCCTTTTGGTTATAGAGAAGGTATATTACCTTTATTCCACTTCCACCAATTTTTATTATGCCATGAAGTTTTTAATTTTGAACCTCATCATGGTCTTCATCTCCTTGTCAAAATGGAACTTGACCACCAGTTACTCAATGAATACTAGATATCCCCTACCGTATTCTACATGTTGTAGCTTTTGGAGCCATTTTATTATGTTCAAGGTTCTTTCATACTTAGTGGGATTTGTAGGCTCTTATAGAGTGGATTATTGAGGATATCTTAGATGTATCATGGGATTAGGAGAATAGGTTCTTGTTTATGGGAAAGGTAAGATTTCCTGCCTCTAACTAGTGACCTTTTTATGGGGCATTATATCTAAAACTAGCTTGCCTTTTCCATCTCCTTTTGGTTGGTCACTAAAACATTATATGTATGATTAGGATAGGTTATCGATATCCTTAGTTGGGTGGATGTTTGATATTGGGAAATAGGTGAAGTGAAAATGGAGGCAAAGATAAGGCTCTCAAATAGGACTTATTTTTATAATTATGGAAGGTTATTTGTGCTAAATTAGAATTGTGTGGAGGGGGTATTGAGTAATTTTTATAAGTACTCAATGGCTAAGGAAAATGTGAGCCAATTGATAGTGGTATTAGGAAAATTAGGGAGTGGACTAACCTAATTCTCATTCATAGAATTTAAATAATTTAAATAATGAGAGGGAGTTATAATATTGGTTGCCACTATAATAAAAATTATAAAAGCTAAGGACAAAGAATAATGGGATGAGGTACTTATATGTTGAAATAAATAATCTAGGGAAACTATTGTAAAAATTTTCATTATTTCCTTTGGGGATGAAGGACAAGATAAAATTTGATTGATTATCAACTTGTGTAAGCTATGGCTCTTGATTCTACTTCATAATTGTGTCTCCCTCTTTTGGATGTATCTTGGTGGAAACTTAAATACTCCCTAAATATCTATATCCCCTGATTGGACCTATTTTTATTCAAGCCACTCATCCTCAAGATCAATCTTAGTAGTCTCATTAATACATATAGAGAGTGATGTCTCAAATCTACCTTCCATTCTTCTTCATTTTAGGTCAATTTCTTCAATTCCTCATCACTATATAATAACTCTAGGGGTTCAATTATTATATAATCTCTCCTTCCATTAAATCATCCCCTCGATCCATCATTAATTACCTATTGGATAGGTTCACCCTATGGTGAGGTTAGAGGAGTCTTGGGTTTCCTTTTATATACAATAAGATCAATGGTGGGGGTGTAAGTTTGTGTGGATGGAAATAGAGAAACAACTAATGAAACTAGTGTAACACTAGTTGAAGATGAGGAGATAGTGGGAGTAGTGATAGCTAATGAATTGGGAGGAGTGGATGGATGTGAGCTAGTATCTAAGGAGAGGAAGGAAGAAGAACTTATTTCACTATGGTGAGTGGATGAAAGGGAAACATATAAAAGGTTCCATCAGTCCTCATAGGGGCGGTTATTTACTGAATTAGAGATGAAGGTGGGAGAAGAGCAATAACTGAAGAGAGGAAGGAAGGAAGAGAAACTTCTTACACTATGGTGACTAGATGAAATGGAAACATATATAAGGCTTGACTAGTCCCCATAATGTTGGTTGCTACATTAATTGGAGGTGAAGGTAGGAGAGGATCAATGACTGAGGAGAGAAAGGAAAGATGAGGAAATTCCTACACTATGGTGAGTGGAAGAAAATGAAACATAGATAAGGTTACACCAATACCCATACTGGTGGTTTATTTATGAATTTAAGGTGAAGTTATCAGAAGAGTAATGACTAAGGAGAGGAAGGAAGGAAGGAGAACTTACTACATTATGGTGAGTGGAGGAAAGGGAAACATAGAGAAGGCTATATTGATGTAATTTTTATATAAACCACAATGAATGAGGTAACCTATATCTTTTTAATATATCAATGGAGGTAAACTCCAGTCATAGGCATGAGTTTTAAGTATGTGATTTAAACAACCTATAGATGGAATATCAGTAGGGCATGTGAGTTGTTGACAAGCTTTTTAGATGGAGGTGTTATCTCTTAAAAATTAGTGAATCTCTATATGAATTGGATAGATGGCTAGTTACTAATATAAAGTGGGTAAATCTTTTTAAAAAACTAAAAAAAGATGGGAGGGTAAGACAAAAAATAAGATTATGTGTTTTCAAGAATCACCTCTTTGGATGGTTTCTAAATGGACAAGTGCTTTCAAAACCTATGCATGTTTCAATCAACTATTACACACTAATAGTTTGACAAGGTTTAGAAGTCTAAGGGGATACTGATATAGGAAACTCATAAGATTCAATCAATGGTTTCCCCTTTTAGATCATTTATTGCACACCCTTAATTAGGAGATTATGGCTTAGGCTAATGAGTTATCTGAGGCAAATTTTGCACATACACAAAAAGCTATATCAAAATAAAGCACTTCTACACTCTAAAGAGCATGAATCAATCAACTTAATTTCCAATAATCAATGTAATTTACTAATCCTTCAACAATTATTTCACATATAAGATTATCATATCAATCAAGAAAAGAAATAATTCATTACAGATATTGCACACCAAGTTTTATTGAATCGTACAACCAAAAGAAGATATGCCTAATTACACAAAAAATGGAGAGAGAATACACAAACACATTCACTAAAAACAAAAATTGATGCTACTATTATATATTGAAATTTTTTTAACCCCCCAATTAGTGGATTATAATTATTTAAATAGGCTTGAAGAAGGGCTTGCCTCATCCTCCAAATCCATGCAAAGTCATTACATGTGATAGTAAGAACTTGAGTTCTAACTATGGAAAAAACTATATAAGAGTCTACTTACAGTTATAAGTTTAAGTTAGCCTTTGCAAAAGCTATGAAACATGTGCATATGTACCATAAAAAGGGAAACTTTAAAATTATAACTTTAACTACATGAATATTAAAAATATATTCAAAAATTGACAATACCTCCTTTTCTAGATTGTGAGAAAAACCTATCAAGCCATTTTCAAATGGAATTTAGACACATGTCAAGGATAAGTATCCCTTTACCAATGCCTCAGATCCAATGACATTGTTTAATTATGACTAACCTATCATAACTATGTGTTACATGTTGCTCCTACCTTTATATAATAAAATATTAATTTGAAGGGATTTATAGGGTATTTAACTAAACATAATATACCATGTCAACTTAATTGACTTTTTAGGTGCCTCTATAACTCAACCTTATCTTGTTATTTTGATGGATCTTCATTTTCATATTTTCTACCTAGATTTTGTCTAAAACATGTGTATTCACATTACTATTCTTCACTAGTTTGGGAATCCAACATGTCATGTTAATGTGGAAATGCCATGCCAGGCTATCCATTTCATTAAAAACATGACCATTATTTCCTTTATACATGTGTTCATACTTCATGCTCTCTCAAATTGGATAAATTTTACACTATTGATCTATTTTAGAGTTCATTAGAATTAGATTTCATCTTAATTTATTGATCTTCATCTCCAAGATCATGAGATTATGCCACATGGTAGAATCTCATTAGATCCAAGCTATTTTCATCATTTAGTTTTTATTGCACCATGTGGGAGCCCCTCATTTACTCTGAGCTCCTTTGAATTATCAACCATTGCTTTGTGATGTTAGATCATCCTCACTAGAGCTGATGCAGTCTATTAGATCTTGTCTTCCTAAGCAAATGTGCTTTATAGGATCTTACCATTGAGCTCCAAGATCATGTTACTTGGTAAATCATTTATTATATTGGGGCTATTGAATTTTGAACTTACGCTCTTTATTATATCTACAAAATTCCCATCGAGATAGTAACACTTGTAACTGTCATGGTGCTCTTAGATCCTTTCAACCTTTCAACCCTTTATTCTCCCTTATATTTTTGGTGCTCAACTTAACATGCACTATATATCAAACACTTGACTTATTGAATTTTGATCCTTACTTATGGGTTATTAATCTTTGTTAAGTTTTCCCATGATGGTGACACTTGTCACTATCATGTTTACTTTGGAAATGGTCTTTATTGATTTTATCTTGATCATGAACCATTAGATACTAATTTTATGAGTTAACATAGACTACATATCTTAGTGTTTGACTTTATTAACTTTCACTTTACCTATGAGATTGACATTTCTCACTTCTAGGTTTTCTCCTTGATCTGTACCGTTATATCTTTGGTGCATGGATAAATATACACTGTCAATCTTCCTTTAGACCCTTTTTGACTTAAACCTTTGTCACATGTCATTGATCCATTTTTAAGCCTTAAAATCTTTCCACCTATATAAATTTTATCCATTTTTGTGGACATAAAATCTTAGTTAGTACTTGGGCAATATATAAAGCCTTAGCCTAAATTTTTATTGTATAAACAAATACAATTTAAAACTTAGTATAAATTTTAAGCTAATCTTAGAATATAATAAATTATCCCCCTTGAACAATAATACATAAATCTCTTATCATAAATATTTTATCCTAAGGCCTAAGTTTTATTAATAAATATGTCTTGGACTTGGGCTAGAGTTCTTAACTAAGTCTAGAATATAATAAAGTCCTTCCCACATAAAAGGTTCCCATGTTAATTTGAATCTTACTTCAAAATAGACCTAGGATAATACATTTAGACTATGGTTTTTTAAACATTGTTTAATCATTCATGAAGTGTGTCACTTAATAATAATTAAATCAAAAATATGAAAGAGACTCTTAAGCTGATTCACACAACATACTTGCCTTCTCATATTTGGATCTTTGTTTGTCAAATGTGTAATTCATTTAACCCCTATTGTGATGATTTTTTCAAAGCTTGATGAAGTTATAGGTTTTATTCCATTATCTCTTAAATATCATTAAATAAAAGGAAGCTTAGGCATTACTCTACTACTAATTAGGCATTCATAGCCTCAACATAGATACATTTGGCTCCTTTTCTTCTCTTTCCATTATTTTTTCTTAATCATGATGAATGGTACATTGACCTTATTTCATCATATGAGCCTTTTTATTTTATTTTGATCTTTTAAACCCATTAATTATTTTAATTTTTTTATTTTTCTCTTGAATGGAAAGAGAAGAGATAGAACCCTAATGAGCTGGTAGAATTATAAAACAAATCATTACCATAACATCCATGTCAGCCACACCTCTACCCACAACTGTCATTTCCATTAGGTATTTAATATTATAAGTGCATTTGAACCAAAAAATAATAAAACTTTATAAATTTACATGAATTAATCTAAGATAAACTTCCACATACCTGGTGAAAATATTCAATTGTGATAATATATAGAATGATTCATGATTACATAACTTTATCTTGAAGACTTAAAACATAGAAATATTCCCAATCTATAAAAGAGTCCCAAATTTCCAAATTTTTAATTTATAACCCTTTATAAAAGTCATAAGATCAATTGGTTTGGATTTTAGCTTTGTTATGGTCAAATTAAACACAATTCAAATTTCCCAAAAAAAAAAATCTAAGTAGGAATCTAATCTAGGAAAGCAAGAAAGTAATATAAGAAAGTAGGAAACTAAACTAATAAATCAAGAAACTAATCTAAAAACATAGGAAAATAGAATAAGAAAGTAATAAAATAATTTAATAAATCAAGAAACTAGTCTATTAAAGTAGGCAAATAAACCGATACTACAACTACATTTGCATATCCCTCATTAATTAGTAATATCTTCAGACAACAAAACCTTGAAGTAATGCTTTAGGAATTGTATGTTGACTGGATTTGTAAGCTCATTACCTTTAGGTATTTCAAACAAAATGAATTAATTCCCATGATATCTAAAATATGGTATGGTCCAATCCATAATGGGCGAAACTTATCATGATGTCCTTTCTTCTCATGGGATTTATCCCAAACTAGCACTAGACCTAAAATCCTAAATGCTTTGACCTTTGATCTCTTATCAAACAACCTATTAACCACATCCTATTGTTTTTTGAATGTTTATAAGTCCATACTCATTTAATCTTCTATTCTATTATGTCCATCAATCTCAACTCTACTTCATCACATGGTTCTATGTAGTCGACATGAACTGATAAGTGGGTACCTTTAGCATAATTGAGAATACATGCTTGAATCCATACACCAATAGATAGGGTGAAGATTTAAAGGATTGTTTGTATCTTATTTATTATACCCAAAGAGAAAAATTCAATAAGTTATGCCAATCCCCAGGCTTATTGTCTACTAATTTCTTAATTACATCTATCAAATTCATGTCCATTGATTTTGGTAGTCCAGTTCCCTGGGGGTAATGGTTAGAGACTAACCTAATAATAATTTGGTTATTGTGTGCCCACTCAATAAATTTTTTTGATATAAAATCTAGTCCATTATCACAAAGCAAATAAATAGGCATGACAAATCTAGTTGTTATGTGTTCCTCAAAGAAAAGAATCACATCTTGTGCTTTGTAATTATCTATGGCTATGGTTTTAGTACATCTAGTAAAATATTCAACATTGGTAAGCATGAATTTATGGCTTGTTGAGGAATTTGGGTTGATGACACCAATGAAGTCTAAACCCCATTGGGAAAATAGTCTTCCTTCAAGAACTGGCTATAAAGGTATTATTGCATGTACTTCCCTTTTAGATAAAGATTAACATTTGTGGCATGCCCTCATATGAGTGTGAGCATCCTTGAAAATGGTTGGCTAATAACAACCCATTCTTAAGATCTTATGGGTTGTGGTATTCCCAAAAGGATGACCACTACCTAATTTTTGATGCAAGTTTTGAAAATTTTCTTTAGATTCCTCTACAAACACACACCTGAGGTAAATACCTTCATAATTTATTTTGTAGAAAACTCCATTATTAATCATGTAATGAGTAGATTTAATCCACAAATCTCTCCTTCATTCTCTATTAAGTTTCAGGGAACAAGTACTTGTAAGTAAAATGTTGAAAACTAGAATACCATTCTCCTTTGGACACTTGAGCCTCATATATCTCTTCAATGGTGATGTGTGGATCAGGTTTAGTCTTGAGTTAAATGATGCCTTGAACTCAAATGATTTTTTAAAGATTAATTTCTATGTCAAATTCTTGTAATTTTTCCATCTAATTTCCTCAACATTCTCCTAATTCATTTTTATTTTAGGGTGAGCTTGATAGTAGGATCAGGAATAATGGAAATGATTTTATTCCTCAATATGTAATGCCAAATCATTTCTACTTCTTTAATGAGGGTAAAACTTTATTTATCAATCATGGAATACCTAAGTTATATATCCTTTATATTTATGATCATGAATGCAATTGGATGCTCAATTTCATCTTTATTTTGTGTTATGACAACAATAATTGTATGTTATAAAATGAATGAATATAGGTAAAAATCTTTCATGAAATCTTGACTGATTAATACTGGAGCCTATGATATTACATCTTTAATATCCTAGAAAGACTTTTGAGCTTTAGTTTCCACTCTATTTTGGCATCCTACTTTAGCATGGTGTTCAGAGGCCTAAAAATATCTACAAATACTAAAATGAACTTCCTTATGAAGTTAAAATTTCCAAAGAATGATTTGAGATCTTTCTTGGTATTTTGTGATGTAATCTTTAAAATTACTTTAATTCTATTTGGATCAATAGTGATCCCATCTTTGGTGATGATGTGTCCAAGAGCTTGCCTTCAATGACTCCAAATATGCTCTTTTTAGGGCTTAATTAAATACCAACATTCTACATCTCTCGAATATGGACTAGAGGTGGTTTATAATATCATACCTATTCTTTGAAAGCATCATAAGATCATCCATGTAAATGATTATGTATTTTCTTATCAGTCCTTTGAATGCATGATTTAAGACACATTAAAAGGTAGAACCTAAATTTATTAGGCCAAATTAAATCCTCTTATATGCATAATTTCCTAATTTCATAGTAAATAATGTCTTCATTCTATCCTTAGATTACACTAGTACTAAATTATAGCCTGAGAATCCATCCAAGAAGGACATCATTTTAGAACCACTTACTATCTATATCACCTCATCTAGAGAAGGTAGGGGATAATTGTACTTTTTATAAGACTTATTCACATTCCTAAAATTCACATATGGTCTTATCTCACCATTATTATTTTTTATTGGGACCAAATTGGCCACCCAAGTAGAATGTCTTACTAAAAAGATGATTTTTGTGCTTAATATCTTCTCCACTTCTCTCTAGATTAGAGGATCTAGAATATGATTGACTAGTCTTTGTCTCTATCTAAATGGCTTGTGATCTATCTTCAAGGGAATTGTATGAGTAATGACATATAGGTCATATAATTTCAAGTCTTTATATGTCCAAGAAATGATGTCCCTATACTGAGTGATTAAATACTTCACTTGCTATCTCTTTTTTGGGGTGCAGGTGAGACCCATATCAACATAGCATGGGCTATGTTCATCTCCTATATTTTTCCTTTTGATTTTTGATTCATTGACCTTAGGTTACTTGAGTTAATGAGCTTGGGGGTCTATATCAAATGACCTTTCCAAAGAGACCAACCTAGCTAGGTTATGATTTTCTTTGAGTTGGAGAATACCTTCCCTATTTGTTTCTTCTTGATAGAGTTTATTAATATCTTTATCATCAAATATTTGGGACTCAAATTCCCATAAATTAGTTATAAATTGAATAATTTGTTGGTCATCATAAAAAAATTGGAAATTTTCTATGTTATAAGCAATAGAGGGATAAGGCACCAATTCAATCAAGAACATTTTTACCTTAAATTCTTGAAGGGGATCCAAATCAATAGTGGTAACAACTAGTGAATTGGCAACTTGATTTTGCTCTCTAGGAAGGGTTACTATGTTAAAAGCTTCAAAGATTTCAATCAAGTCCCATGTTATATGCTTGTATATTCTCAAATAAGACAAATTGCATTGGTATTTATTTCTAACTTGATTAACTAATAGCTCTAAGTCACCAAATACTAATATCTATTTTACATTGTTCTTAAGTGCAAATTATAATCCTATAATTAAAGCCTCATACTTAGCTCTATTGTTCATGCATGGAAATTACAATATGTATTCTTTCAAGAATTTTTTTCCTTGTGGATCAATTAGCTAGATTCCCACATTTGATCCTTCCTTGGATATAATGCCAACAAAGTGTAAAGTCCATAGCTATTTACAACCTTTAGGTTCTATCTTATGTTCTTGATGTTGAGTAGTAAAAGTATAAATACCAAGGCTAGGAGACTTATAAATTACCTCTTCATTCTTAACATTATATTATTTGATGAGACACTTTATTATCATATCTCTATCAATTTTGATTTGATTTGGAACACCTCTCTATGGTATCCATATATGAGATAAGTCTGAATAAATATGTGTTGAGTGTTTTGGACTAGTTTCTACTTAGCAGTAGTTCATAGCATTCAAGTATGTCCACCAAAGATATCAATTTTCATATGAATGCATGGTTTAGATGCTATTCAAATATGCACATCCCTCAATTCACCAACTACAAGCACTATTATCTTGTCTAATTATGAAACTATCTTCTTTGAAGGACTTAGCATCAAACCAAGAATTTGACATATAGAAGTAGACATGATAGTTGTAAATGCTCTATAATCAAAAAAAAAATTATGAATATTTTTACCAAATACCTTAATAGTTAGCAAGAAGGGTGGAATTTCTGACTTGATCTTCTACATAACATTCATGTTATATGCTTTTGATTTTTCCATAAATGCTTTGACTTTTTCCATAGGTTTTTTCCCCATAATAGACTTATAGAGCATCTCCTTTTGTTTGGTATTTTGAGTTAACTCATGAAGAGTTATATTTTATTTGATCTTCTGCATTCCTTAGATAATATTATATCCTCCCTTACTAGGTTCTTCCTTAGTCTGAGGCTGATCACTCCCTCTTAGAGGAGGTGGATTATTATCAGATTTAGGATTAGGTGGAATTATAGTAGTAATAAGAGGTATTGGCATTATGAGTGATTTCTTATTACTTAGATTATAGCCACCTTTATGAAATTTCTAGAAAGCATGAACTTCATTTGTGTTATCCTCCATTTCATTGTCATCCTCACCTAGTAATGGAAAATCATGAGTTTAAAAAACATGGAAGTGCTAGAAGGGATAGGATCTAGATGAAGTTCATGTGGATTATGAATTTGGTCTTTCTTAACCACCTTTATTTGAAATATTTCAAATCTTTCATAAAATTCAACACATTCAAGCTCAGCATGTTCAAAAGTATTATGAATTTTGCACTAATTGGCAAGAGCTATTCCTACCAAGTTGATCTCTAAAAGTTTTCTAAGTTTCTCTACATTGTTAATATGCCTATTGAATGGTTTTTTGTATCTCTATAATCTAGTGTTCTGATTACCAGTTGGGCCATTAACATTACCCATCCTCTATCACATATCTAAGAAATCATTTCTAAAATTTTAAACCATCTTCTGAATAGAATCTAGTTCTACCTTTGTAGAGTCATTATCTTATAAAATAGTACTGGGAAGTGTAGTTAGTTGTTTATTTACTGGTAACTATTGCCTGATGCATGATTATTCATGAAGTTGTAGTTTGACTATGTTGTTGATGTTATGGAGGTAGTTTGTAGAGTTGGTTCTTATTGAATGCCAAAATGTTTTATTTTACATGTGGTATCATGTTTAATGCTAGGAAGTTGTTGTTGACATTAGGTATGTTAGGCATCTGGGGATTGAGTTATTTATCTAAGTCGATGGCTTCTTCATATGCTAACCTAAATTAATAGCAATAACTACTCTTCTTAGGAACATGGTAGTGATGGGGTCTAGGGCATTTTTATACATCTCTAATGCTAATGTACTATCTAGTTTATACCTTGGGGTTAACCAAGTGTACATATTTTGAAAATATGCATTGAAGGGCCAAATAAGCTCATTAGGCTCTCCCTTCATGCTGGTAAAGTGTTGGTATATCAAACTAGGGTTGGTGACATGTCCAAATCATATAATAAAATTAGCTTGACATCCATCCCAAGAAGTGATAGAGTTATTCATTAGATATAAATACTAATCATAGGTAGTATCCATTAATGTAAAAGGGAGTAATCTGTATACAAAATATTCACTAAAAAGATTCATTAATCTCATAGTAGATTTAAAAGATTTGATATGCTCTTCCATTGTCCTTGATCTTGAAGGAGAAAAGGATTGTAGATACTTCTCAAGATTCTTAGGTAAATCATGCACATCTCCTAAGATGGAAATAATAGATCTAAGTAACCAAGGTGGTTGACCCATTATTTGATTAATCAATAAAGGTTTCCTTATGGGTAAAGGGTTCCTAGTTGGAGGAGGTGGATTATTGTTAACTAGGGATGTTGGTACATTTCTAAGTCTCTTATGATTTGACAAGGGTGAGACTAGAAAACTAGCCTAGGAATAAAATCTAGTCACTATCTTGGGTGACTCCAGTGTAACTTTGTGTAAATAATAACTACTATTATCATAGGTTCAAGCCCTCTTTCTAGTGCCAGTGAAATTATTGATGTATTATTTATGCACACCATAGTCAATGAGGTAACCTCTAATGTTTTAGGATCTCAATGGAGGTAAAATCCACTCTAAGGAATGAGTTTTAGGTATGTAATTTGAACAACCTATTGATGGAATAGTTGATAGGTCATGTGGGTTGTTGATAAGGTTTTTGGATAGAGGTGTGGTCTCTTAAAAAGTATTGAATATCTATGTGAATTGGATGGATGGGTAGTTGTTAATCTAAAGTGGGTATACATCAAAATAAACTCAAAAAAGAAGGGAGGGTAAAGAAAAATAGAAGATTCTATATTTTTAGGAATCACCTCTTTGGTGGGTTTCTAAATGGACAAGTGATTTCAAAACCTATGTCTATTACAAGTAGATATTGCACATTAATATTCAGGCATAATTTATAATTCTAAGGGGATAATGATATAGGAAACTCATAAGCCTCAGTCAAAGGTTTCCCCTTTTAGAGTAATTATGTCACACCCTTAATCATGAGATTATGGCTTTGGCTAATGAGATATCTAAGGTAGATTTTTCACACACATAAAAATATATCAAAATAAAGCACTTATACACACTTAAGAACATGAATCAATCAGCTTAATCACCAATAATTAATGTAATTTACTAATCCTTTAATTACTATTATAGATCTAAGATTAACATATCAATCAAGACAAGAAAAAATTCATTATAGTTATTTCACACTAATAATTATTGAATCATACAACCAAAAGAAGATAAGTCTAATTACATTAAAAAATAGAGAGAGAATACACAAACACATTTATTGAAAATTAAAATTGATGTTGCTTCTTGATATTGAAATTTTTATGAACCCCCAAATGGTGGATTACAATTATTTAAATAGGCTTAGGCATAGGTTACCTCATCCTCCAAGTCCATGAAAAGTCATTACATGTGATAATCAAAACTTGAGTTCTAACTGTGGTCAAAACCATATATGAGTCTACTTATAGTTATCAGTTTATGTTATCCTTTGAAAAAGTTATGCAACATGTGCATGTGTACCAAAAATTGGAAAATTTACAAGTATAGCTTTAACTACGTGAAAACTAAAAATATATGAAAAAAATGATAATACTTCTTTTTATAGATTGTGAGAACAACCTGTTAGATATTTTAAGTTAGCCATTTTCAAATAGAATTTAGACACATGTCAAGGATAATTATCCCTTTACCAATGCCTCAGAACCAATGACACTATTTAACTGTGACTAACATATCATAACTATGTGTTACATGTTGCCCCTACTTTTATAGAATAAAATATTCCTTTGAAAGTATTTATAAGGTATTTAACTCAAAATAATATACCATGTGAACTTAATTTACCTTTGAGATGCCTTTATAATTGCAGCCTTCTCTTGTTCTATATTTGGATCTTCATTTTAATATTCACTAACTAGATTAAGTCTAAGACATGTGCATTCACATTCATGATCTTCACTAGTTTGAGAATCTAATGTGTCATGTCAATGTGGTTATTACCATGTCAAGATGTCCATTTGATTAAAAAATGTGACCATTATTGCCTTTGGACACATGTACTTAGTTCATTCTCTCTTAGGCTATTGCATCATTGATCTATTTTGGAGTCCATTAGTATTAGATTTCATCATCATCCATTGATTTTCATCTCCAAGCTCATGATATTATGCCACATAAAATCATCTCATGAGATCCAAGTTGTTTTCATCATTTGGGCATTATTGCACCATGTGGGAGTCTCTCACTTATTCTAACCTCCTTTGAATTATCAACCCTCACTTCACACCATTAGATCATTATCACCTGAGTTGATGCGGTCCATTAGATCTTATTTTCCTGAGTGAACATGCTCTGTAGGATATTTACATTGAACTCTGAGATCATGACATTTGGTGAATCCTCACTTGTCTTAGGGATCTTGAATTTTGAACTTACACTCTCTATTATATCTTTGGGCTTCCCACTGAGATGGTGACACTTGTAACTCTTAAAATGCTCTTAGATCCTTTTGACCTTTCAACCTGTTGTTCTTTGTTAGATCTTTGATGCTTGAGTTAACATGCACCATAGATCAAATCCTTGACTTATTGACTTTTAATCCTTACCTATGGGTTGTTGATATTTTTAAGTGTTCCCATGATGGTGACACTTGTCACCATCATGTTCACTTTTTAAAAAGTCTTTTTTCTGTGATATTTATCATGTATTATTATATATTTGGTGTGTGAGTTAACATGCACCATAGATCTTGGTTCTTGAATTTATTGACTAACAATTTACCTATGAACTTGAAATTTGTCACTTTTGGGTTTAATCCTTGATCTATACTATTATATCTTCAGTGTGTGAACAAACATGCATATTTTATCTTATTTTAGACCATTTTTTACTATAGACCTTTTCCATGGGTCATTGATCCATTTAGAATCCCTGAGATCTTGCCACCTGTCACCTTTTTGTCTATTTTTGTGGGCACAAAAGTTTAGTTAATACTTGGGAAATATATAAAGCCTTAGATTAAAGTTTTGTTTTATAAAAATATATAATTTAAAACTTATTAAAATTTTTAAGATAAAATTAGAATATAATAAAATAGTCCCCATGAACCATAAGCCATAAATGGCTTGGCATAAATATTTTAGCCTAAGGTATGAGTTGTATTAATAAATATGAATTGGACTTGGACTAGAGTTCTAAACTATGTTTATAATATAATAAAGTGCTTCCTACATACAAGGTTCCCATGTAAATTTGAATCTTATTTCAAAAAATACCTAGGATAACACATTTATACTAAGGTTTTTTAAGCATTGTTTAACCATAGATTCAATTAGATGATTAAAGACCAAGGGTTACTCAAAGTATAGATTCAATTTAACTTTAAATCATGAAGATAAAACATTGTTCATTCTAGATGGACTCCATTGATCCTATTACATGAAACACATAGATCTAATGTTAGCAAATAATATCAAATTCAAATGAAGATTATGTGCTAACATGATAAATTTAAACTAGATTAATAAAATATATTCAATCCCAGTTCTTGATCAAGTGGAATGTCTAATTTATAACAATTTTTTTTATAATTTTGAACAAGGGTCCTATTTTTTAAATGGGGTGTGTTGGGTACAATAGGATCCACTATTAACCATAGCAATTGTGGTGCCTTGTTTTGCATAAGGTGAAGAAAGGACCATTGCCACTGTGGTGGTAGCTATAGTAGTTTCTAAAAGGGAAATGGAGGGTGGTGAGGCCTAATCATATACCTAAGGAGGCGTATTATCTTTTGTTTCCATTTGTTAAAAGGACCCCTTGGGAGGCTCCAAAACCTAGTTCTCCTTTTGAATCTTCCTATCCTACTCTTTGGTGGTTTTAGTATTTAATGTATGTGCTTGAACACAACCACTGACATGTTGCCTTATTCATCCTAGAATGACCTCTATGTTGTTCAAGGCATTCATAAACACCTCATAATGTGTTTAAAAAATGTGACTATAGTTAATCTTCACCCTTCTTCTGAGTATGTTTAGGTGTTTCCTCACATTTTCCCTAGGGTCCCATTCTCTTTAAAGTTCCCAATTGATGGGTTCATGCTTTTTCCACCAAATGAAAGTATTCATATTTTGTGTATTAAATATTTCCAATACTAAGGGGAGTTGGGTGCGTATCTCTTTTCTTCTTATTTATTAGTAGAATATCTATGGTGTTAGCCAATTGGGTAGCAATTTCTTATTCTACAACTTTATCTAGGACCAACCTAGGTAGATACATAAGGTAGGCTATGGTACCCGCCCTGATTATGAGTATAGTCTTGATAAAACAAATAATCCCCAATATTTCCTATGCTATTCTTGATTTAATTTGAGAACCTAGGCATATATTTTACATAGATAGCCTAGAATAACATCATGTAGAAGGTCTCAGTAGTATTGGTCATGTTCCTCTTGAACCTGTGAATGTGGAGGATGTTGAATGTTTCACATATCCTGATCTTAAAGTAATCTTAGGAAGGATCCCAAGGCTCATCTAAATATGTATAGATGATTCCATTTATAATGTCCACTAGGTAGGACATCATATATAAGTTATTTGGGGATTTTTCAGATTGGTTATTTTGATAAAGATGTTGGAATTAATGATTTACCTTATCGTAATTATCCTTTTGGAGGTGAGAATAAGGTTGAGTATGGGAATGCACACCTCATTGATGTAGGCCATTTTGGGGAAACCATATATTTTGTTTAATAGGGCCATGGTAATCCTTAATACACATTAAAAAGTGGCAATGGGAATAGAAGAAATAGGGCCTCTAATTGTAAAAGTACTAGGGTCATGGACCCACTCTTGTAGGTTGTGTCTACGTTTTTAGCATGTATCTAGGTAGCCTATAGTACCTTTCAAATGCTCTACCACTAAGGTAGGACACTAGTGTGCTATTTTGAGAAAAAATTAATATTTTTTCACAAATTTTACCATTTATAAACAAATCAAATAATAATTTGATGCACAACATTACCTTGGGTTTAGCCACAACATTATGTAGACATTATATTTTTTGCCAACGGGTCATCCAAGTACCTCCATGAGAATGTAGAGAGTTGGTATTGCAGAATATAAAGTTAGGACATGCCAAATTCTTCCCAAATAAAAGAGAAGTGATTGAATTTATGTTTGAGAGAAGCCTCATCAAATACTATGTCTCTATATTTTGATGGTCCTATAATTGAATACACAGATGGAGGTTAACTTTGAGATGAGGAGGCCATCGTTATGTGGCTATGAAACTCTTGATTCTTGAGGGTTTGAACTTGCTCTTGTAATTTGTTAGTTTAATGAAAATATGATTGTAATTAGATCTACAAATTACATATATTACCTTTAGATTCATTAGATTTGTTGAATTGAATACAAAGATATTCAATTTGTGTGAATTAAAGGTGTCAATGTCTTTGGTTCCTCATTGATTTTAATTTTTATATTTTAATTTCAACTAAATTAGTGTCATCTTGAGTGGTTACCATTACTAGGTAAACCTTTTCCCTTTTTCCTAGGTGCTATGTAACTTTGATTCTAATACTTGGTGATGTTTTGCTCTCTTTTGAAAGCATTTCCTTGGCATGTTAGGATAAAATAGAACATATATTTATCCCAAAATCACATAAAATAGAAACTATGAAATGAATCAATCAAACATACACAAAATAATCATAAACATGCACAAAATAGGAGACACTAGATTTAACATGGTTCACCCAAGATGGGTTACATCCACCAAACTTGTCTAGTATATTATTTTTAGTAATACAAGGGAGAAATAAACCTTGAAACAAACCTTATTACATCTCTCTACCTCTTTCTACCTCCTATCTTTGTGAAATATGTTTCATCTTTCATCTCAACCATGTAGTAATACATTTTAGGGTGAAAAAAACCTAAACATAACCTCCATTGTTAGATGTAGAAACCTCTATTCAATGGCCTATTTTGACTATGGAATTATAATTTTACAAGGCAATTTTAATAAAATTTTTACTTTAGGGGTGTTGTCATCAAATCCCTCCTATGTAATGCATCCACCATAACCTTTATCAAGGGGTCATCCCCTCAAGACCATGTAAGGGGGATTCCCCCCATTTCAAGTCCCTATGCCATCATAACTACAAAGAATGGGATACAAAACCAAGTTAAAATAACATCATATTTTTAATCTCTGATCCTGAAAGACAATCAAGATCCACACCTAACAATCTCCCACTTGGAGACTGATTGTAGAAACTCCATTGCTACTACATCCACTATACTATCTAGACCTAAATAAGTTCATTAATTTAATTACCATCCATGAAGACCAATTAAAACTGAATAAATCTTCAACTTCTCTCTTATAACCACCTTGGTCATCATATTTGTTGGATTTTTACTGGTATGTATTGTTCACAATTTTAGTTGCTCTTCCTTTATCACTTAATGAATGTAATTATATCACAACTAAATATGTTTTGTTCTAGAGTGAAAAATTGAGTTTTTGGCTAAATGGATTGCACTATGATTATCACTATATAGATTACATATTTATTGACTATATCCCAATTTTTCAATCAACCTTTGTAACCAAACTATTTCTTTACTTTCTTCTATAGCAACAACATACTCAACCTCTATGTTTGAAAGTGCCACAACCTTTTGTAATCTTGATACCCAGCTAGCTATTGTACCACCTACTATAAACACATACCTTGTAGTGATTATTCTACCATCCAAGTCACCTATCATATATGAGTCATAATATCCTTGTAATGTCACATCTGATCCACCATAGCTTAACACTATATCTATGGTCCCTCTTAATTAATGAAGGATCCATTTCACTTCCTTCTAATGTTTCATTCCTGGATCACTCATGAACCTACTCACCACTCCCACTGCATGTGTAATGTCCATCCTCATACACACCATTGCATACATTAAACTACCAACTACTAATGAGTATGAAATTTTAAACATCAATTTCTTTTCTTGTTATATTTTAGGACATTGTTCCTTTGTTAATTTAAAGCGTGCAGCCAAAGGTGTCCCAATTGATTTTGCATCCTACATATTAATTCATTCCAACACTTTTTTGATGTACTCTCCATATGATAATTCTAGCTTCCTATTCTTTTTCTCTCTAGTTATCCTCATACCAAAGATCTATTTAGTTACACCTAAATCCTTCATAGAAAAGTTATCACTTAATTTTTTCTTGAGTACATTAATATTGTGCATGTTGGAGCTAGCTACAAGCATATAATCTACATATAAAAGCAAAATAATGTAGTTACCATGTTCAAAACTTTTAAAATATACACAATGGTCTGAATGACATCTATAATAACCCTTTTCTATCATAAAACTACCAAATTTCAAATACCATTGTCTTGGAGATTGTTTTAGGCCATACAAACTCTTCTTCAACCTGCACACCATTTTATCCTTACCTTTGACTTCATATCCATATGACTGATCCATATATATGTCCTCCTCTAAGTCACCATGAAGGAATACAGTCTTCACATCTAACTATTCAAGGTGCAAATCTTATACTACTACCAAACTGAAAACAACTCTTATATAGGTCATTTTAACTATTGGAGAAAATATTTCATCAAATTCCATACCTTTATTTTTTGTAAAACCTTTAACCATAATTTTGGCCTTGAATTTATTTTTACCTTTGTTCTCCTCCTTTATCCTATATACCCACTTATTCTACAATGCCTTCTTTCCTTTAGGAATCTCCATCAAATCTCATGTCTATTTTTCCATTAGAGCATCATACTCCTCATCCATAGCTTTCTCCCACTTATCCTTGGCATCAATATACACTATTTATTCATAGCTTTCTAGCTCACCACCATCAGTAAGTAATAAATAATATAATGGAGAAAAATGAATAGGTGGTCTACTTACTCTTGTAGATATTCTACTAAGGGTTTGAGGTACCTATTTCTATTGCACATTTTTATTAGGAACCTTAGGGACATGTTTTTATATAATGTCTTCTAATACTATATATTCCCTTTTAGATGATTCTTAATTCTTTTCCTACAACTGGTCCATGTTTATGACTTTTTCATGGAACACAACATATCTAATCTTGATTATTTTAATATCTTTTATATTTCACAATTGGAATCCATAGTCATTAGTAATATAGCCAATAAATGTGCATTTCTAAGACTTAGCTTCTAACTTATTCTTATGATCTTTGTCAATATAATAAAATGCCTCACAACCAAAAACTCTTAGAAAAAAATAATCTACCTTCCTTCCAGTCCATGCCTCCTAGGGTATTCCACCATCCAAAGCACTTGAAGGTCCTCTATTTATTAGATAAACTAATATAGTTACAACATCTACCCAAAACTATAAAGGAAAACCTACACGTAATCTCATGCATTTGAAATGATCCATAATAGTCATCTTGTTGTGGTGTTCCTAGAACTATTTTTTGTCTATGAATTCCACTTTATAAATAGTAATTGTTAATTACATTACTACAATACTCACCTCCATTATCTGCTCTAAGACATTTCTAGTTTTAAACCTATTTCATTTTCAAATAAATATTTTCATTTCTTGAATGTATAAAAAACATCAAACTTATTTTTCATAAAATATACCCAAACCTTCCTAGTTGTATCATCAACAAATGAAATGTAATAATTTGAACCATCAAGTGAAGATACTTGATTTGGTCCCCATACATTTATATGCACAAGCTCTAATTTTTGCTCCTTCCTGGCTAGTCTAATCCTAAAAAACCTCACACATTTTTATTTACCATATACACAATGCTCACAAAAGTCTAGATCTAATTATTTTAGACGTTGTAGTTTATCTTTTGCATGTAGGGTCTTCATTCTATTTTCACTCATGTGGCCAAGTTTGTAATGCCACAAAGTTACATCTTTACCTGTAACAACTATAGCACAAGATGAATTAACATTATCTATAGAAAAATATAAAGTTCCTAATTTCTTACCTTTTACAACCACCATAAAACCCTTTTTAACCTTCCATGATTTATCTATCAATGTGACCATACAACCCTCACTACCTAGTTGCCTTATAGAGATCAAATTTCTCCTCAAGCTTGGAACATGCCTAACATCATATAGCACCCAAGTGTTTCTATTATATAATTTAAATTGAACACTTCCTTTTCCAATAATACTATATGGTTCATCATCACTAAGGTAAACTTTCCCATAATTACCTTGAATGTAACCTATAAAAAAATTCTATGAGGGGTCACATGAAAAGAAGCACCTGAATCTAAAACCTAAGATTTAAAAATATTATCCAAATAAAGTATAAGATCATCTTATAGTACATCACCTACTACATTTTATTCTCTATTACCTTCCTATGGGTTCTTACCTAATTTATCCTTTTGAAACCATCACTCCTTTGTGTGTCCTAGCTTGTCACAGATCCAACATTCTATCTTGCCTCTTGATTTCAATCTTGCACCCCCCTTTGATTTTTCATGGTTTCCTCTTCTTTTATTCATTTTCCTTCCTCTATTATCCACTATTAATGAATTTATATATATGGATGTTTCACCTATGATTTTCCTTCACATTTCCTCACTTAGGATAACACCCACCACATCTTCAATCTTTAATTTAGTATTATTAGACTCAAAGTTACTTACTACCATTACCAAGCTATTCTAGCTTTTAGGCAAGGAACAAAAAATAAGAAGATCCCTAACTTCATCATAAAATTTAATATCTATGGAATGTAATTGACTATTAACCATGTTAAACTCATTTAAATGATCTGGTACTAAACCATTTTTACACATTTTCATGTTAAATAATTTTTTCATCAAAATTTTTTCATTTCAGGTAGAGGGATTTTCATATAACTTGTCTAATGCACTCATAAAACCTTTTTTTTATTTTCATGTGATATTTTTAATTCTATATAATATGTAAGGCACAACCTTATGGTTCCAAAGGCTTTCCAATCTAATAGTTACCAAGCTTCATCTAACATTGTTGATGGCTTCTTAGCTTGCCCTCCTAATGATAAATATAGGTCCTTTTGGTAAAGGTAATCCTCTATCTACATATTCAATAATAAAAATTTATATCCATTTAAATTCTCCACCTTATATTTATTTTCATCCACCATAGCTCCCACTTGAGGTCAAACCCTTTTCTTCCTATGATTTAAAATTATACAAACAAAACCTTTTCTCTAATACCACTTGTTAGGATAAAATAAAACATAGATTTATCCCCAAATCACATACAAGAGAAAGTATTAAATGAATCAATCAAATATTAAAAAATAAGCATAAACATACACAAAATATAAGATACCCAATTTAACATGGCTTACGCAACATAGGCTACATCCACCAAACTTGTCTAGTATATTATTTTCAGCAATACAAGGTTGAAACAAATCCTACAATAAACCCTATTACACATCTCTACCTATTTATTCCTCCTCTCTATGTGAAATATGATTCATCTTTCATCATATCCATGTAATAATACATTTTAGGGGAAAAAACCTAAACATAACCTCTACCATCAGATCTGGAAACCTTTAATCAATGACCTAGATTGACTAAAAAATTATAATTTTAAAAAGAAATTTTAATAAAATTTTTTCTTTAGGGGTGCTACCCCCAAACCCCTACTGGGGTGTGTGGTCCCTAGATCCCCCACCAAGGGTTCATCCCCCTGGACCCCACAAGGGGGGTTCTTCCCATTGTAACCCCTCGTGCCATCATGGATACAAAGAATGGCATCCAAAACCTAGTTGAAATAATATCATATTTTTAACCTCTAATCCTAGAAGACAATTAGGCTACACACCTAAAATGGCATCCCTTAGTTGACTTGTCACTTCCATAAATACATGGTAGGAATTCACTACTCTATAGTTTCTATAGGATCTATGTTTACTAAACTTTTGTTTACTTTAGATTTGGGTTAGTGAGATGGAGGCACTTGAAAACATATGAATAATCTACTCTTTCTAAGAATACTATATCATATAATCTGACTACACAAGCTTTAGGGGAATGATATGGTGATAATTATCAAAATATCACCTCCCAAATTGGTTGATTAATGGTCCATAGACACATGGAAACTAGTCAGTCTCATGGATGTAATTATAAAAATATCATTTCATTATAAAATATTTGATCACATTAGACTCATGGGATGGTGAAACTTGGTAGGATAACACTAAGTCACTTTCTTGGGAGATTTTGTATAATGCCTTTTGATGAGTTAGTCTCTAGATGAATGGGATGATGACATTCGGCATGATCTCATTTGCATACTTAGGGATTTCATAGATTATGTTCAATCTATCAGTATCTAGGTGTAAAGGATGGAGATACTTGGCATAATCTTGGAGATTCACTCACTTAGGGAAGTTATTATATTTGTTGAGTGTTTGAATGTTGTGGGTTTACGAGTGTATGCCACCTATCCTTAAATTTTTTAAAATGAAGTATTAATCTTACTTTGTTTATTTTTGGGGGATTTATGTGAGTGGGTAGATGTTGTATGGCATATCCTAATGATTTGGCATGTGCCAGGGGAAATAATGGAAAAAATTCTAAGTGTCAAACCTCTTTTATAAAATAAAATTCAAACCAAACCACACTTGGAAGATTCCATTATTAAAAGGCCCTTCAAGGTATGACCTTCAAGGGTAGCGTGAAGGTATTTCCTATGATATACCTTTCAAACATGCATAAGGGTAACCTTGAAGGTATTACAATACCCTTCAAGGTATCACCTAGTAATGCCTTCAAGCATATCTTGAAGGGACTTGCAATACCTTCAAGGGTACCCTTCTGCATGTTTGAAAGGTATCTCCTAAGAGATACCTTCAGACTCTTAGGTTCAACATAGAGATTCAAATAACATACATGACCCAAAAATTAGAGGTATTACTAGCCAAAAATTAGAGGTTATAGAGAAATAATTTTATAGGTGAAAAAATATATTTTTGACTCAATAAAAATGAATTGGGTCCCTCTCTATACATCAAGAAGATCATATTGATCAAAAAATTATGATGCCCTCAAATTAGATACTTTCTATAAGATAATTGTATTACACAAAAATGATTGTTAGAGAAAAACCATAAATAATGTATAAATATCACTCATAACAAGGTAAAAAATAAAAAATTAACATTATTTCTAAGGATAGTGATAAAAAGCAAAGCAATTACTGATAGAATAGTAGAGTTGTAAATGGTAGGGATTATAACCCATGGTTGTGGTGTAGGTGGTTATGGTCATTTTTTTTACCATATGTTCTTGGAGTGTATAACTTTACTAACACTTGATTTAATAAGTACTTTAATGTTATGGAAACAAAAATTCTATATACTTATAGATTTATTATATAAACTTGGATCTTCAAAATATCCATTGTATGATGTAATTTTGTCTAAGAGCTGCTACCCTAAATCTAAGAAATAAATATAAGAATCAAAATCAATAGGTGGCTTCAAGAAACTTACTTCCAAGTTATACCTTCAAATAGATAGATATTTTAGGGATGATAATAATAAGTACTTCCTTTCATCCATAATTATATTTAAAAATATCTAACCTTATATAAAACTAAATGTAATTCTATTACATTTATAAATTCACAAAATCATGTTTTTATACAATTTTATGTTGTAATATTTATCTCTCATTATCTACAAAGGTATTTTCATTGATGTATAGGTTATATTTATCCCTATACGACATACCCATGATGACATCAATGCCACATTTGGAAACTTGTTTAAATGTATAAAGAGGAAAGATATATAAATTATGGCAGAAATGATGGAAAGTTATAATACATGTGAAAATAAAAGAACCTTAATACCATATTTGACTAAATAAGTATCATATTTCAATGAATATGTTAATAATTACTAGCTGAAGGGAAGAAATGAAATAGTAGGCTTGACAAAAGGTTAATATTTTCTTCTACACATGGAGAAAGGTTAGTCTATTATGTGTTGTAAAAACTATATAAGTGATAGAAATTGGTCCCCCCAATTACATTATCGATAACAAAATAAAATGTTGAGATAAATTTTTTAGAATGTAATCTAACAAAAATATTTTTCAATGATTATAAAATAGAGAAAAGCTGCAAGATTCCATTGTTGTAAAAGTCTCAGATATAAGTATAAAAAGTGTGAGAAAAAATTAAATATAACTTGATTAAATATGCATAATAATTTAATGATAATTTTGTTTGACGAGAAATATTAAGTAGAAGGATCTAGCATATTACTTCAAAAATATCCATGACACAATGAAAGGAGACATGTTCCCTCCTAAAGTTGAATGTACAGGAGATTTTGGCCTAGAACTCACCACAACATACCCCCTTGCATATAGATCTATAAAAAAATGTTCATGATAGGATGCTTGATTTTAGAGTGGTATCTATAAATACACATGCTGGTCCATGAAGCAAAAGAGTAAAAATTTCATTTGATCTAGCTCAACATGTACAAAATAGAGATATGTTAATTGTCAGACCTAATGACTCTATAGGATTGAACTACACAACATAGGTTAATACAGCTAAAAGAAATATCAAGATACTAAAAAAAATGTAGTATAGAACAAAGGGTCAAAATATCTTGGTTCATCCTAGTTCATGCAAGAAAAAATGTTGCAGAAGAATCAAAAAATTACTTAGGTTGTTTGGATAAAAAATGGAAACCAAACCCATATGACACCTCTTTACCATCCATTCTTATAGATAGTATCATTTATGATTTAAAACCAAATAAAAAATTGAGAGGTCATAAACTGATTCTCATTTATTTTTTGAAAGACATTATAATAAACTAATTGAATGCATCATCACATTAAACACTTTACAAAATAGTGATAAAGGATTAGGAGCTAGTGTTTTCTTTCATGACATTGGAAAATTTTAAAAGGCGTTTCTTTAATTTTGGATTGAAAAATATGAATGTTTTTTTCAAAATTTAGTTCATTTTTTGGGAATATAAAATATTTTATTGGATTCACTAAGGATATTCCTTATTATTTTATTTACTTTTTGAGATTTTTTATAGTGACACTTCACATTTTGGGTCTTGGAAACTAAACTTCAAAATTTACATTTTATATTTTCTACTATAGAAAATTAGTATTTGATAGGTGTGCCTATATAAAAGTTCTTAAACATTTAACTGTTGGAACATGTACATCACATTTTGAGTATTTTAAAATGGTATTAAACTTTTGTGTATTCCATATAACAAGTGCACATTTTACTAATTTTAAAAAGGTCTTTGGATTTTTGATTTTTCAAATTAAACTTTCCATTTTTTCATCCTTCAAAATGGTCTTGGACAAGTGGTCTTAAAAATTTGTATATCAAAATTTACTCTTTAATATTTGTCTATTTAAAAATACACTTCAGCATTCCTATGTTTGTGAAATGGTCTTCAAGGTTTATGCCTTGCAATGTCCCACTTTAGCATTTGTGTCCCAAGTTTTTTCCACTTTGATGTTAAGGTTTTGTGTAAAGGTCTACAACTTTTCTACATTGGAATTATATACTTCAATAATTATAAATGGCCAGTCAACATTTACACGTCAAGATTTATTATTCAACATTTATGTATCAAAAAATGGTTTTTAAATTTTTTGTTTTTCAAATTACACCTAATAGTTTGAGACTCAAAATTATATTCAACAACTTAGCACTCACAAACCCTATATACTGAAAAATCAAAGAGTGAATGCCCAAGTGCCTAAAATCATGCTGCATGGCATAATCTCAATGAATCAACTATGTATAAGGATGAACAATCAAAACAAAAGTCCCAAATAGCATGAGCATCCAAGATTGCAACATGCATCACAATATCAATAAATCAGTATTGTAAGAGACTATATAAATATATAGTAGGTTCTCAATAACCCAATCACTCATGATAATTCCAATTAGCACAATCTAAAGGACACTCTCATGAAGACCAAAGTCAATATGGGTGAATTAGTATCGAAGGGATCGACATGTGGCCTCATATAATATGAGATAAAATTTTATGATATTGGGGATGTCACATGAATATTAAAAAAATAGTTCATAATCTAATCAAATTCTAACATGTGGCATCCTAGTCATCCTAGGTGACCTAATCACATATCACTCGAGTGTCTGATTGATGTATGAATTATTTTTCCTCATGAAATAAACCACCCAAGATTATTATCTATAAATGCATGGTCTGTGAATTAGTTTGAAGGGTTATATAAATTTGAATAAAGATAGAAAGACCACAAACCTTATAATGGTGTGATTTGATTGTTATGCACACTTTAATAGATGTGATTTACTTTTAATAAGTCCAACTAATTCTTGAAAATTCCAATTAATTCTTGATAAATCCCAATTTGTTTTTGATAGTTTTCAAAGATTGGGCTACTAATTATTTTTTATATTTTAAAATAATTTGGACTTAATACTTAAAATTTAGATACATGTGAGTTATATGTAATATGTTCAACTAAATCTTGATCAATCTAATTTATTTTTGATAGTTTTTAGAAATTTGATTGGTAATTGTTTCTAATTATTTTAAATAATTTAGACTTATTATAAATACATTAGATAGATAGTGATTTATTTGTAATAAGTCCAACTAACTCTTGAATAGTCCAATTAATTCTTGATAAAGCCCAATTTATTTTTGATAGTTTTCAAAAATTAGACTAATATTAATTTTTGATAATTTCAAATAATTTTGACTTATTACAAATACATTAGATAGATGTGATTTATTATTAATAAATCCAACTAAATATTGATACAATCCAGTTTATTTTTGATAGTTTTAAAAAATATGAACTATTGATAAGTCCATATTATCTAAAATAGTTCTTATAAGATTCAGTGAAAGATTACACTAAGATTTATCTATATGGAAACCAACCAAATAAGTTTACAAATGGGCTTAAAATTAATAATGGAACTTGAGATTTTCTAAAACAAAAACTTGTAATATCTAGACTTATCATATGTGAATCAATTTCTATAACCTTTATATTTCTACCCTGTTCTGAAAATTTTTGGTGGATCTAGTTATGGAGACATTAGGTAATTTTTTACACCTAATTTCCTTTTTCAACCTATGAAGTTGATTCAAAATTGAGTTTCCAAAAAATTTCTACATGAATATTAAAGAAAAAATAGAGTTCAATGGTGATTATTTTTAACTATAAATTTATATAGAAGCTTTTAGTTTTATATTTTATTTCCATTTGATATTTTAGTGACCACTTTACAAATTAAATTTATTCATAAATTTTTGGTGTTCTTGATTTTAATCTATGAGGTCACTCAGGAAAGGGTGTTGCAATAATCACCCAGTTTAATGTTTATTAAATATGAAAGTTGCAACTTCTAATTTTTATTTTCATATTCACATATAACATTTCGTATTTATTTTTTAACCCTATTTGATATTTTTAGTGAGTCTTCCTTGAAACCTATCTATCATTATTTTTTGTGAACAACAAAAAAACATCATTGTCATTTTGTTTGCCATTATTTTTCTTAAATTTAATTATCCATGTTATGAAATAAAAAATTTATTAGGGTAATGTTAGCATAAAAAATTTATTCATTATTTGATATTAGTTTAAAATTTTGTCTAGATATTTATTCTAGTGTCATTTTGTATATTGTTTAGCCCTATTTAATCCTTGTAATCTTAAGATAATATTTGACATATAGATATGGGGAATTGACCTAATTATACATATGATTATGTTTAATTGTCAATATATATCTTTTAATATCACCAAAATTAGAATGTGATCCTTTCCTATTTATGAAGTTTATATTACAATATCTATCTTCCACTTGGTTGTGGGGTTCTTGGAATTTTATTAAAGAGAACTGAAACATGTCTAGCCTTAAGTGTATAAGCATACCTTATAATCATTTGGAATTCACATTGTGCCAAAATGATGGCACCCAAATTATAATAACTATTCTAGGTTGTAATTGATATTTGCCCCTTTGTGTGTTTTGTTTGTGTTATAGATCAAAGCATAACCAATTGGACCACAACCTTGTTTTGAAATTATGTTTTTATTTTCACTTGATTTTTATGTCATGTTATTATCCCTATCTTTGTATGCATACAAGTTAGTGCATTCATTGGAGTGTTTTAAAAAAAAATGTGTGGTTTTATGTGTGCCTTAGATGTAAATTTTAGGCATTATTGAACTTGATGCTCTAGTGAAGGGTTGATCGCTTGTCATGCACTTCATGGATCCATGATCACACTAGTATCAAATTATATAATAATTATATGTCCAATATATGGAACAAAATATCCTGGGTTAAAGGCCCATTAATAATTGATAAACAAATGGTACTTTGACACTTGTGTTCCTTATTATTATATGTTTATGGTAATGGTGTCTAGCTAAAGATATTTGGTTATGTAGCCCAAATGTTTGACCATAATAAAAGTTACAATGTTTAATCTTAAACCATTTCCTATAATGACTTGTTTGATATTGTGATGATAAATTATAGACTCTATGTACAATGGGTTATTGTGAAAAGGTCCAAGGGGTGACATGTCCATATGATCTAAGGTAAGTTATTATCCAAGAGATAAATAGCTTATAATATTTTGAAATTTATTAGGCACAATGTCACTTGGGACCTTTGGATAGATCATAAGCATATTTAATATGTTTTTTATATATGTATGATGTATGTAAAAGATATAAAATCTAAATCTATGCAAGAATTTTCAATAATTATTCCATACTATCATAGGGTTTATCATTAATGTTGATGCTTGGATTATCTTTATGAGGTAAAGGACCTTAAATATGATTATTGGAAGAAGAAGGTATGGGACATTTAATTGTAACCTTGACATGTTAGGTTACAATTTCACAACCTTAATTTGGTGGAGGTTTATGATAATTATATGAAGGTGGATGAGAACCTAGAATGGTAACTCTTGGTCATTGATTATCATTAGGGATATTATGAAACAAAGGAGGGTTACCAAAAAATGGAGGTGTAGGTTCAAGAATGGACACAAGAGGTTTACAAGTATTATTGGTAGTTGGTTTGATCTTAATGGTAGATAAACATCCACTTATAATATGACCTAAAACATTATAGTATTAATGTATGGTATTGTAGTTGACATGTGTATCATGATCTTGATATTGGTTTTACTATTGTTAATTATTTCATTATCAATAATTTTTTGGTAGCCTATTATGATTCTAGATGTTGTCTTGATGCCAATTCTAATTTCGATTGTTGGAGTTATGTTAGGGAAAAGGCTTCTGGTACATACCCAAATTTTGATTATATGTTGTAGCCACATTATCCAAATCTATTTATCTATTTCAAGAAAGTCTTAAATGAGATATTTAATATTTACACATCTATGAATATAATTTACTTTAAACTAATGATAGTCACAAAAATCATTCTCCCTATACCAATCAAGCTTAGGTTGATATGCAGGAAAAGGTCTTGGTACTAGTCATATGATCTTGTTGGCTACACCTAATTTTTGAAATACCATCAAAATAGTCTCATATAGATCCTTAAAATTTCTATGATGGGAATGACCCATTCTTGGAGGTAGAATTTTCAAAGTGATTTGTTGAGTAGGAGGGTTTGTTTCAGTAGGTGGTGGTTACACCATTTGTACATTTCTATATTCAATCACTCCATCTCCTACAACATTTTTTTTCCTATTAAAAGATCTAGGATTATCTAATGTACTCACTTGTGCTTGTGTGGGACCTTGTGCCTAGATTGTTTTCTACATTTGGTTCTGAGACTAAGTTTTGATAATTCCCTTGTTGATGAGTGCTTGCTCACTTTTTAGTCCTTTAGTAATGATTTATTCAAAAGTGTTGGCATAGTTAAGTTTGAGATTATGAGCCACATCAAATTAAATATTGGTTGTGAACATTATATCTAATTGTTTGTTAGGGAGATTATGTGTAATTCGATAGACCAATGTGTACCACCATTGATGATAATTGGCCAAGATTTCTCCTCTTCTTTGTTTAGCTTTACATAAGTCAACCTTAGTCAACTCATGTTCTAGATTCTAGAAAAAATGCTATACTAATTTATCAATATAACTATTAGTTAGAGTCAAGAACCATTCTAATGTTTGCCCTACCAAATTGTGGGTAAACATTCTAAGTATATGTATCTATAAGAGATTTCCTGACATGTCATGAAAAAATTCTTTTAAATGTTCCTTTGGATCACCTTTCTCTTTGTATTTGTCAAATTTAGGCATCTCAAAGTGATGTGGGAGAGGTACTTTAAGATAGATCATGTCAAATGGATAAGATATATAATTAATATTTAATTTCTTACTTTGATTACCTATTTGAATGGTTGAAAGTGCATATTTAGCTCCTTGTAAATCTTGGAAGGTAAGACTAGAATGAGATGGAATAGGCACATTTTGTTGGGTGGTTTAAGGTGGATTACCTTAAATTTATAAATGAAATTACATAGATTGTTTGGAAATTTGAACATGATTGGTTCTACTAGGAATAGTCACTCTTAGATTAGAGTTTTATTGTTGATATGGTACTTGATGAGAATAGTTTTGATTTGGAGGGAATTGAGGCTTGAACAGAGGAATGTTTTATTGAATATTTAATAGCACTTGTTGGAATTATAAAGGGAAAAAATATTGATTATTATGAATTCACCACATAGGAGGAACCTATATTTGACTTGAAGAATCCCCTTGATGAATATAATAAATAATTGACTGGGTAACAGGAATAAATTATGTATTAGACAATGTTGGTTGAGGATTGGTCAAAACTTTTGTAATAGAATGTTAGTTTCCACCTATTAGGGTGGGGGATTATTTGAAACTTATAGGAGTGGATAATTGGATAACCCTTGTGGAGGTAGGGTACTGGTTACCACTAGATATGGTGTAGTACTTGGAATTTGTTTTTATTTTTTAGATGTGTTAGCAATTTATTGTGGCAAGGTACTTGGAACATTAGAAGGAGGAACTCATGGGGAATATGAAATAATATTTTTTTGTGTTTTAGATGTCACTTGATGTGGGTTAAAATATGACATTTAAAAATTGTCCCCCATATGTTGGGTAAAGTCTACAAGGACCTCTAAATCAAGATTAGTTGTAAAGTTAGTTTCAACTAGAGGTGTACTAAACATGACTATAACTATTTTATTTTAGAAAAAGGATCCAAATTATAAATTGGATAGTTTGACAAATCTAATAGTTCTTCCATTGTAAGATTTATTCTAAAAATGTAGGATTTTAAACTTGGAGACTATTAAAGGAGTTGACTGAAGTAGCTAATTCCTATTTAGCTGCTTGTATTTGTGAAGAAATAAGTTAGTTTTGTGTGGGAGGATACACTACTTGACCTTTTCCTTTTTTTGACACTACCAAGGATTGGTTAAAATTGTGATCTTAGCTAGTAATTTATTGACTCTCTATTAATGAAAGAGGTACTCGTTTAAGAATTCTAACCAAATATTATAATTTTTCCATACTAAAATCTAAGGGAAAGTTTATACCTATTTTGAACAACCTAATAAGATGTTAATCTTTAGTGTCAAATAGTTGTCTATAAAATTTGTCTTACCTATATTCATCACTAGGAAATATGTTTACAAGTTACATTGGATTCGATATCTATTTGGGGTCAAATGGCACATGTTGGAGGTACTATTGGCCTTGCTCAAAGTAGGTTTATATATTTGGAAGAAATTATTTATATTATTAGGCTTGTTTGTTAGTATTTGGCATAATTGGAATAAATTATTATGTGATTTAAATTCAATATTGGATGACCCATTATCAATATATGGTTGGTCTTCCTCATCTTCTACATCATGGTCATATCCATAAGGATTGTAAACCATTTTTTCATCAAATGAGACGTTATAGATGGTCCCACAACATGTGTATCTAGTCATGGTTAAGTACATGGTCTTATTTTTAAAAAAGGTTTGGTCACCTTAGAAACTTATCCAATTTTGGTAAAAGGCAATTGTAAATTACTTTAAGGTAAAGTGATTTACTTGTGTTTAACATGCCAATAAAAGGCGATATCAATGTTAACAATTTTAACAAGTAAGGGAATGTTATTATAAGAGGATGTTTACACAAATTTAAGGTTAAAGAGTTTCAAATGCACAATACTCAATGGATAATATCTTGGTAACATTAAAATTTGAGGCACTTGTAATGTGTAAAATTTTCAAACATGTAAATTTCACCTTATTTACAAAGAAATAGGACTTGGAATGTGAAAAATATTGGCACAAGAATTAGAAACTTGGTCTTGAAGTATTGAATCAAGATCCAAACTTGATTTAGATCTTAATCCTACAAAAGGGGTTGACCTTGGCATAAATTGAACTAGAATTATAATTCATCTTTGAAATTAGAACATTAAATTTTATAATTGGAACTAGAAGGCAAATTGGGATCGACATTTAGTTGTGAACTAAATAAAATGATATAAAAACACATTTTTGACAAAAATTATGGTCTTAAAATTAATAACTTATTTATTTAACAATTTGAAACATATGCACATTATAATGGGTACTTGAACTTGCACTTAGGTTTGGATTATATTGAACATCATAACAACATAAGTTTTGAAAAGAAGTTGGTATTTAGCCTTGAAATTGGTAAGTAAATCTTTCAATTAGACTAAGTCAAGGTTTAATCTCAAATTTTCCAATGTAACATCATGATTATAAAAATAGGATAGGTATTGGACAAAGCTAACAATGTCACTAATTTTGTTTGCATGGAATTTTGACAAGATAAAGACTCTTTGTGTAAAAATGTAAGGGACCATGTGATTTGGTTTTGGAATAAGAAATTGGTGTTTTTTTTAAAATGAGGTTATGAACACAACACAATTTTTAACAAAAAGTCACCCAAAGTAGTCACATGGAAACTGACATGGGATACAAGATACTCACTAAGTCCTTTATTTAAAGAGAATAAAATTTGAGGTTAAAAAAATGAATTAATTATTGTGCATTATCAGTATAGTTTGTAATCCAATATCTTATCTCAAAATTTTGTATGAAAAATGAAATATTTTAGGTTTGTTAACCTATTCACCCTTATATCATTGATTTATTCATGATAAATTGGCTTTTTCCCCATAATTTTTTGAAGGAAAACTAGTTGGTATTGATATACCTTATGGTTCATGGGAACTTTAGAACAAGCCTTAAATTAGATGTCAAGTTGTCTAGCTTATTATTAAAGAGTCTTTTCCCTTTTATAACCAATTCATCCATTAATTACTCAATCAAGTGTGATTTTTATAATGTGCAACTCTAAGGATCTATTCAACTTTTCAGGTTAACCATTCAACCACTATCCAGTCAAATAACATGCTTAATTTATATAACCCACCAAATAAGTGTGGTTGGTATGATGTTGGGAGATGTAAACCCAAGTTAATTTACCCATAAAAGACTTGTTAGTAGGATATAAACTCATGATCACTACATCAAACAAAAAATAAAGGAAGGATCATTTCTGAGTTATCTAAATTCTTAAAAATGAGGAAAGAGCAAACAAAATTTTATTTGAGTAGACACAAAAGTAGTCAAACTAAGTAAACCAATTGGAATGTTATTTTTATTAAGGACCAAATTAAAAGTGTGAATTAATTTTTAAACACCAATTTTGGAATGTATAAGATGCTTTGGAACTCAATAAAAAGTGCTAAAGTGCATCCAGCTTCTTATTTTTTCTTAGTATTATTGATGTGGGTTTTATACACACCCTAAAGAAGTTTTAAATGAGGTAACCTATAAATTTTTTGGATCTATATGGAAATAGGTTCCACTTTATTGAATGATTTTTATTTATATTGTTAGAACAATTTGGAGGTGGAATAACAGGATGAGCCTATTGGTTGTTTAACTAGTTTGTGGATGGATGTGTGGATTCTAATAAAAGTATAAATAACTAGGGAAGTTAGATGGGTGGAAGACTAATATATGGTGGTTATATCTCAAATAAACTTCAGAAAAGGAGGAAGGGTAAGGAATAAATAAGGCTCTATGTATTTGAAATGGATTTTCTTACTTTGTCTCTTTAGTGGATAAGTATCTCATGGACCAGTGTTTATTGTTCATAGCTTTGGTACACTCATGAACAAACATGATTGGGAGTCTAGGATAATCATATATAGGATTCTTAATGGTCTCAACTAAAGGTTACCATTTTTAAGATTGTTATTACATACCTTTGTATAAGAGATTACAATTCAGACCAAGAAGTTATCTAGGGTAGTTAGATCTCACACATAAAATATTACATCTAGAAAAAACCTTTACACACCTTGGATTATCAATTAAACTTATGATAACTATCTAAATCAATGAAATTAATCAACATTAAATATATATTTCACATCTAAGAATAACATTAATTAATATAATGGTTACATTCATCCATAGTATTAGCACACATCATAATTAATGAATAAATACAAAATAAAGAAAATTTTAACTCATTAACATAGAAAGGGAAGAATAAAGAACAAACACAGTTGCATGATAATCAATTCTTTCATTTCATCCTATATATTCATTCAAAACTTTGACCCTTTGAAAAGAGGGTCTACATGTGTGTTTGTGTGTGTGTATCTTGGGGAAGGGTTTTCCTCATCCTCCAAGTTTAGAACAATGGTTTACATATTGATAGACTAAAAAATAAGTATTGATTACATATCAATGTCTCATAAATATATTAGTCATGAAACATGTGCATGCTTCTAAAATAATTTAGTTAATTAAAATATACATGAAACTAATACTTAACTATTTGGTTATAACCATTACATGCAAAGTGTATAAAATTAGCCTTTATCTAAATTGGATATTGTTTAGCTTGTCTCAAAATTGTCATTAGAATTTTAGTAGTACTCGTTCTTAACAATGTAGTAACTAGAGTAGTACTTGGAGATGCATAGATTGATTAAGTTATTATTACCATGGGAATAATGACATGAGGTGATACTGATGTGGCTGTAGTTATTGGAGGTATAGGCAAAGTTAATGTAGTATAAATAGCAAGTGGTGTCTATTGAGTTACCTTATTCTTTGGATATAAGTCTTGGTAGTGTTTGTATGCCTTAGTATGTTTTTATTAGATTAATTTCATATCCAAGAGGTGTGGTGTAGTTACCATACTCATATGCTCCATTAGTTTATCATGTTACATCTTGGTGGCTCTAAAGCCAACCCTAAAAACTTATACCTATATCACCTTCTTCCTAGCTAAGCTCAATTTGGCTTCAATGTATTCTAAGCTCAAACCTTACATAATTTGTTAAAATATGTCAAAGTCTTGTTTAATCATTTGATCAAATGCAACCTGAGTTACCAAATTGCCTCTATTATCACATATTAGTGTCAATTTTAACTCTATAAAAATGTTCTTAGCCTAATTATCTTGCTCAACAAAATTATTCACTACAGTCTTAGAGGATAATACCCAATATCAAGCCTCCTATGTTCTTATTATTTCTAAATTTAAGGTATTTGATTCCCCTAATGGGGTCATCAAGTCCAAATGGTTGAATGCATTATTAGGGGTATATAGCACTAGGAAATTTGACTGACTATTATCCTCATTATGGCTTCTAAATAATCTAGTTATATTATTGACATGATGAGCCAAATTAACTCTCAAATCATGAATATAATCAAAAATATCATATAACCTAAGATTTGTAGTCTACACATCTTGCTTAATGCCCTAGTAAATCTAAATCACTTGTTATTATTTGAGAGTTTCCAACTCTTCTTTGATCTCTTATCTAGCCATTTTGGTCCCTTCATGTATGGAAAGAATTCATTATGTATGGAAACAATGCTAGGTGTTGGGGATGTAGAAGTCACTATTTCCTCTTCATTAGAGGAGTCTAAACATATAATCCTAGCTTATTGCCTTTGTTCACTACCTCATGATTGAGTTAGATCCTCTGCCATTTTGTATTTAAAATGTATCAATTCAACTATTAAAACTTGGGTTTTGATCATTGGTTACTATTTTGTTTATGTGGAGGTAGGAAACTATTCTTTCTCAGCTTGTTCATCCTTTCTCTAATGAGTGGTGCCTTAGATATAAACTATTATTGGTCCTTAGGTTGGAATTAATCTATTTTGGGATCTTGTCTTTGTCTTTTTGGAATCTATGATTTCCTTCCACTCCAATTATCATAATATATCCATCCTCCAAGAGGTGGGATCCTAAACTTTACTTCACTGAGTGTAGGATATTTCTATGTCTATATCACTCTCAACAATTCCTCACTTAACCTTGAAATCATGACCCTTTCCTTGAACTCCTCATCATCCTTTTCATTCAGAAAGAGAAAACCATGATATATTGGCTCATGTTTGTAAGTGAGGTCAAGGGTATGAATCTTCTTCTAGACCTTGCCATAAGGATCATAGTCTCTATGAGGGAGGGTAGGCAATGCATATGCCTTCTTGGTATTTATAGCCTCATATAATTTCCTAAGAATTATATATTACATTCATCCCATGGTGATTTAGGATTCATGGAATGTGGATTTCTTCTTTCTATTCAACTACTCATCAATGTTATTCCAAATTTGATATGCAATTTAGTATTTAGCTATCTTGTCTAGAATGAACTCTGGGAGTTAAAAAGGATATATGTTATGTCTAGCCACAATAATAATTATGTATTTTGGATAGATATAATAATGTCCTAAATTATTGGTAAGTGTCTAAGATAAGTTATGGGAAACTCTTTCAAAAGGTTGACCATGTGTGGCCATTTAAACATGCAGGTAGAGGTCCTAAAAAATATTCACTATGTTTATAACATAAGAGTATACATGCACAAAACTATAATAGTCACAAATCCTTTTATTTATGACTTATGTGTTGGAATCCCATAACACTCCATTATGTCTATATATATATTCCCCATAACCACATCTAATATATAAGACATCATGTAGAAGTTTCCTCCCAATGGCCTCTTATCGTTATGTAGGATTTGTTCTTGGAGGAATGTGTTAATTACTTACCCCAAAGCATAAGTGCACTCTAAGGTATTTATCAAGTCTAGTATGGGAACCCAATCTAGGTGTAGAAATAAAATGCTTGCATGGACAAAAACATTGTTTAGGAGTGACATTCCCACATAGATTTTGTTGAGGTCAAAATACCCCCATTTCTAAAAAATAGGGAACCTTATACATATTTTGAACCTTATCATTGAAATATTTATATTTTACACATTATTAGAATTTAAGGATCATCCACACCTAATCATTTGGCCCATTTTTTCATGGTTTTGATTTATCCTTGCCTAATGTTACTAATAGTTAGCCCTCATGTATTAAGTTGTAAGTTTCATGGAGCTCTTATTCATGGATCATACTAGGGATTTTCATAGTTTTATCCTCATTTAAGCTATAACTATCCTTTAATCATTGAGATAGCATAGTTTTATTGATGTTCTAAAGCCCCCATTTAGAAAACCCTAGCTTAGACCCTTTGTTCAAATTCAAATTTGGTAGGATAAAATTTGATGGGAACATTTATAAACTTACTTAGATTTAAGCCTAATTTTTATACAAAGGCTTAGTCATGTTTTTTTAAAATGACCAAACCTTATCCTAAAATATTATGCTTGGTCCCTTTATATTTCCCCCTTTTGTTATCTTTATTTTAATAAGGTTTAATGTTTATGTTTATAGGGTCCTCTATGTTCCTAACTTTGTTTCATTCTTTACATCACATGGTCCCTTTTGTTATATACTTAACCTAAATTCTTAGTCCTAATGCCTAGTTCATATTTATTAACATGAATGAGACCTGAGTATTAAAACTTTCACCTAAGTTCCTATATCATCCTGAGCCCTAACATAAGCATCTTGCCTCTTTGTAGGATTAACGACTCTTGCTTCATCATTGAAAATGATTAGACAAAGTGAAATAAACCTGATGAATTCAAATCCTTGATCCATCAGACCAATCCCACATGAGCCCTAAGATCAAGATAAATGATTCACACTTAAGTGGGACCAAAGATCAAATGGCGCATGATCATCATCAAAATTGAATATGTCCCCCTTTATTAAATATGGACTTAACCTAAATTTTACCCTAAGGTCTCATTATTATTTTTTATACAACAAAACCTTAGGATAAAACTTATGAAAAGAGCCAATCATGTGCAAGCATTTATATTGTGATCAATATTCCACAACTACTCACCTAGAAAAGATATAATGGGGTGAATTTGGCATTGAAATGTCAAAGGCCTAAGAAAACCCCACAAGGATGACAAGTGTCACCATATCAGGAACATAAATCTCTATCGATGATATGTGGACCCTTTCCAGGGATAAATAGAGTCAAAATTTAAGGAGTCTTATGGATTCACCATGTGTCTCTCTTATATTCAATCTTAGATTTAAAATGGCCCAATGCATTAAAACTTAGACTTAACCTATATTTTTACCGTAAGGCTTTTTTTATTATTTAAATATAGTAAACCTTAGGCTCAAAAATTTGGTTATGACTATAATATATGAAGGGACCCATTTTATTATGCTTCAAAAACTTAGGCCTTTAACATAGCCTAATTTTCATATGCATTGATCCATGGGCTAACGAAATCTTCTTCATGATTATAGGGACCAATGGTATGCATGTGCTCAGATCTTAATCAATGGTTTGTGTTTGGTCAGGACCAAATGATTATATGGAGCATGTTAAATCCAAGATATATGGACCTATTGATCTTCATGAAATTTAATTTGACATTCTCATGTCTTTCAATGCCTATGAGGCCATCAAATTTTATCTCATCGATTATTTTGCTTAGACATAATAATATGCTTTAAAACATTACTAAAGCTTATTACTTATGTTGCACATTTAATGGACCCTACCTTTTGGAAAATATAAAAGCACTTAAGGTTTCTTAACTTCAATGATAAAATGATCTTATGGTTTAATATTCATAGGCATAGACCTAACCTAATTATCTATACTAAGGTTTTAATTGTATTTATTTAAATACAATAAACCTTAGGCTAAAGACTTATATTATGTCCTTATGAAATAAAACTTAGATTATAAGTTTTAACCAAAAGTTTTATCATTTTTTTCAACACAATAAAACCCTAGGTAAAAACCTTACATGATATCCCTCTATTAATCGAGACCCCTTTATATGTGTTCTAAAACATAGCTTAAATATTTTAACCTAAAGTCTATGCTATGTTTATTAAAAAAAAATAAAATTTAGTCTAAAGTACTCAACCTAAGTCTCTTTTATATCTCAATTCTAATTAAAGTTCTTGTATCTTGCAAGATTGATGGCTTATAGTTAATCATAGCAATATGATCAAACAAAGAGAAATCAAAAGAGACTATTCAATGAGATTTATGAAGGCCCATGGGATTGAAATGTGGGGATCACATATTCACTAATGAAATGATTATCCCAAAAGAATTTTAAAGGTTCCAAGTGGCACATCTATGGAGGACAATTCAAAGACAATGGTTAGTTCTTTAAAGTATTTATGAAAAATGTTGCAAAAGCTACCACATAAGCACTACACAAACACAAAATGATAAAATCAAATATTTGGTGAGAATAAAAAGGAAAAGGTATAAATTTAGGCATCTCAATAAAATCCAAGGCATGAATTAGCGTAAGTCTAAGATACCATTGCCATTAAAGCTAAAAATAAGCCCTATCCTCCATAAAAAGCCCTAATTTGAACTCTAATCAATCATAGTGAAGCTAGAAATAGCCCAATTGTTATTTGAGTAAGAGAAAACTAATACAAAGGCTATGCAAAGACAATTAGTGATACATTTTCAAGTTTCATAGTCATGGAAACTTAGAGGCAACAATAAAGGGATGACATGGAGTTGTATTTAGCTTTATATAATAATGGAAGAGTATTCAAGGCTACTGACTTTGATGTTGTGGCATTAACCATAGGAAACATAAGCTAGTCTAAGATTTTATAGACCATTGAAGATATGCAATTTATCACAAGGGAAGAGTAGAAGAATACATGAATCCTATATAGGTACAATGACCTAGTCTCTATCTAAATGACTAGTCTCCACTATGTTGCTGCAAAACCTAATGTATTACATTGTATTAATGTTATTGCCCCCATTTTCATAGAATGTAAAAGTGATCAAGATTGGATAGTTCATGAACATACTTTTAGAATAGTATCATATATTTCCCCTCTTGAATTTTAACACTACTACAATCTATGCAAGCCCTAGGTAGAATTGAATAAAGTTAGAGCATGGGCTACTAAAAATGACATAGATATTGTCCTTTCCCCATGGATGCTCACCCAAACCCATATAATCCAAGACCCCATTGAGAAAATCCTAATTTTTTAATGTAGGGAAGTGATTAGAGTAATCATGACCTTATTGTATAGTTTATGTAGATCTCCTTCCACCAAACATGTTAATAAAATTTGGGTGCCCTATGTGTACTTCATGGTAGAAAAAGGATTCACTCCCCCAATAGGTGATATGATTAACATGTGTTTGAAACAAAAAATTTCAGCCATGAAGAAGAAAACTAGTAGCCACTTCTTCATGATGTCTTATTTCTATATGCCTTCTTGGCCACCACAAAGATCCCTAACATAAAAAAATTGATTACCTAATGGGAGACACATTATTTCCCATCACTATTCCAAATTGCACATATGCAAATATAGACATAATGCACAATTTATTTATGATTATGTATATCCAACTTTCTTAGAAGATATATTAGGTATCCCCATTAGAAAAATCAATCCTTTGGTCAAGAAGTATTTAGATTTGGTTGGAGATATCTGGTTATATCTAGATTTCATGGTTATAATAATATAAGGGACCTTAGTTTAGCCTCTCAAACTATGATTCCATGTGCCAACAAAATAGGTAGAATAAGAGGTTACATACCAAATTTTCCATGGCATAGATGGTGTGTGAAAGTAGAAAATGGAAGGAATTCTTCACCTCTTTCCTTTGATCATTAGTAGGACTATATTATAGAATTGTGAGCATGTGGATGTGATCACCAAATATAGAGACTCTTTCAACTTATAATTAGATTATTAGAGGCAATGGGACCCTAATGATAGTGTCAAATAAAAATTGAAATAAAAAATAATGAACTAACCCTATGAACATAGGCTTGGTGTTTATGACATGATGCATATCAAGACCACCAATTTCATTGAAGTGTTGGACAAGTTCAAGAAACATAGTATCAAGCTTGAGCCCAAGCTAGATAGAGATGAGAAACCTAGTGAGATATGGTAGATGGGGCCCTTTTACTGCCACTTGTTACCTAGACCTCTTCTAAGCCCCTTATAGAGTAACAACTTAAAAAACCTCAAACACTAGCTATATAAGGACTTGATAAGGAGAAATTAGAAGAAAAGCATAGTGAGGGAACCTCATCTTCAATGCAACTTGAAAGGTCAGAGTCCCCAATTGATTTCCTTAACATGATTGCACTAAGTCTTGGGGAGATAATAGTGGATGCACTTAGAGGTGATTTCTAAGGCATATGGGTCAGATGAAGAAGAGGAAGAATAGATTGAAGATCCCCTAGCCCAAACCAATAAAGTAGAACAAAAAAAGGGGAATGAGGTAACTCTAGACCTAATTCTAGTTACACCCCTACATAAGAGGAAGGCTAAGTTGGCATTGGTCCCAATTACAAAGAAGAAGCCAAAGTTAACCTTCACCCATCCTTTGAGTGAGGTTAAATTATTTAGTGATGAGAATCCCATTCATAGGCCAATCATCCTTAAATGGTTTATTTATGGGAAGATGCAAAAGATTCAAACATTACATCATTCATGGGCCATGACCCAAATAGTTAACATCACTATTCATATGAGCTAAATCCATGCATAGTGGGTATGATGAAAAAAGAGGAGGAAAGAAGGATGAAAACCCATTGGGAGTCAAGTAACACTTAGGTAGAAACCCTTAGAGCCTCAGGTAGCACACAGATGGATGTCCAAAAACCTCCAAAGATCACAAAGTCATTAGTAAGTGTGTAATTTAATCTAGAGATATGAGTCTTGGAAAGAGTGACTACAAAGAAGACCATGGTTTGGAATGAAGAGTTAACTTTTCAAAGAGTTGAAACTTTTATGGGCTTAACTATAGTAGGAGTTCATGCACCTAGAAAGCACCCAATCCATGAAAAAGACATACTTGGACTAGATGATGCCCATTCAACCCAAATAAAATCAAGAATCAAAGGCCTATATCAAAAGATAGAGAACCTATAGAAGGAAAAAAGAAAATCTTGAGACACAGGCTATCTTGTCAATTCTTGAAGAAATGATATAGATGTTTGAGGCATATTTTCATGATATGTTAAATTTTTTAAATGAAATGAATACAAGGTATATTCCATTATCCCATGTAGATGTAGTAGCCAAGGTCAATATCCCAATGGAAAAATTCAAAAGACAAAATCAAGAAACTAAGTATCATACTGGTGGAGGTCTAGATTCTTGGCTTCAAGACTAGAAACCTAGCCCATTTGAATGCAATTATGGGAATAATTGTTGACAAGATCTAGGGTCTGAGTACTTGGTTGAAGAACTTGGAGAGGGTCCTAAGGGATGATAAGGATATGATAAATATAATTGAGCATCTCTTTGGAACTATGTTTGCCATGCCTACCACACATAGATCCCTGGGCATCATTATAGATTATGAGTACAATCATAGAGCCACCTTGGTTATGAAAGAGGTCAAGAACAAGAGTCAGGGCTAGTCTAAGAATGACAATAGTAGGGTCATAGGCATGATCCTAACCATAAAAGAAAAGATAGCTGAGATAAGGAGTATCAAGGAAGAAATGGTGAGGAATGATAGAGATTTTGATGACTTGGCTAACCAAGAGGATGAATGCCTCTTAGATACAACTATCAACTTAAGTCTGGTCCATGAACAATGTGAAAAGGACATGAAGATCATTCAAGAGTAGTGGGAGAGTTCTTCAGCATAGGGCTCACTAGCTATCTAATATAATCTATTTGTTAAGAACTTTTTGTAATATTCAAAGTAGAATATTATTTTTGTAAAGGAATGTGCTATTTTGTTAGCACATTTGCCTATAGGTTAGTCCACTTTTCAAAGAGGAATTTATTTTATAAATTTGTAAAAAGGATATATATCCTTACCTTTGTACATTTTTAATCTCGTGATTGACCAATGTATTACCTTATCATATTATAAGAGGTAGTATCACCATTTTTTAAAGGAAGAAAGTTTTTGAGTGAAAGACTTTGTGTAAACTTTGAATAATTAATACAATCAAGGAATTTTGAATAGGTTGTCTAATATTTATTTGTTTGTTTGCTATTATGACTGATTTATCAACTATCTATTTAAATGTTCAAATATAAATGTTTTTCATTTACATTTAATGTACATATATGAATTAAAAGAATATAAATTATGCTTATGCTAGGTTAATTGTAATATTTTAGGATCATGTTACTTCCCTTTATTCTCTTGTAGATGTGATAATGCAATTTACCTATGAAGTAAATCTTTAAATTGAATCTAGTTTCTCATTTGCATTGTTCCTTCCTTAGATATTTTCCTAGTAAATGATGGGATCTATGTCATAGCTATTTCATGTCATGTATTGGTCTGAATTTTTATCTTGAATAAATCTAAACTTTGCCATAATGTCTGGACTAAAAATTAAAACACCTTCTTTTTGCCCTACTCTTCCTTTTGATCATTATTTAAACCAAATGACTCTCATTTGAATTCCACTATAAATATTCATATAGACTAATATTTATTTTATAACTTGATCGTAAATTCACTAATAATAACACATATATCTTACATCTCACATATATTGGCCACAGTGGCTCCCAACCACCAATCAATATAAATATTTTGGAATAGCTTATTACTCTACCCCTATTTCACCATAGGTAACTAGATTAACATAAACTAATACTAATGATTTGAATTCCATAAATTCTAAAATGAGAAGTTTTATTTACACACTATGATCAATTTTGATACATTTAGAGTCACCAATAGATTCCCATTCTAAAATTTGTGATGGGGATAGGGCTCTTGACATGTTCTTTCAAAGTTAAAGTTTACCTAGGGAGAAACCTTCTCAATAATTCCATATTTGAATTATTTGACTTCTTCCATGTAATAAAAATATGTAGATCAAAGGTGACATATATAATGGGTAGGCTCAAATACCTATTAAATGCCTCACCTATTATATATGCAATAATAGTGTTGTTATCAACATAATGAAGGTATCTTCCATCCATTACAAATAACTACAATAATTCAAAGAGGGAATTATTGAGAAATGATAAGGTATTCATTTTAGTATTAAATGTTAATAATTTCATAAAGTGACTATGCTTTTGGGTCTTGACAAATTCACTATACAAATAACTCATCGTACTTGACCACTTGCTTGGTAGAAGCTTTCTTTGACCATTAATAGGTAGTCACTTTAGTATTAGATGTTTATAAGTCTATAAAGTAACTTGAGTATAATTTCAATTTGACATGAAATATTTTTCTCCTTGGGACACTATTATAACATTATTAAACCTAAACTTTAGCTCTGAACCTATATCTTCACTATTATAGGCCTCTTGAGAGCTTAGGCCACCATGAGAGTCTTCACCCTTAAGCTTGCCAATGCCCATAGAAGCTTGATTATGAACTTACAAGGTATTTTCCATGCCATATGGTGTTTTATAGATCATTTTTTTGTCCTTAACCAAACCTAGTTTTACATGACTCCATTAATAGAGGTCTTCAAGCTTGTTTGACTTCTTCATTTTTTTGACATAAGAACTCCTATCAAGATACCAAGACACCTTATAATATATTTCATTTCTTTTATAATGATTTTGGACTTAAATATCATTCATTTAATTATTGTGATGAAGTTTTAGACCTCATTCATTACCTACAAAAATGGTGACAGCTCCATTACAACTGTAAAACTCATAAAATCATTAAAAAAACTTGAGTTATTCACTTCTCCATTTAGAAAAACACCCTAGAATATCTTGGAAAGAAGTATAAATTATATATAATTTTTATTTCGGTCTTATTATACCTATTTCATTCTTTGGATTAGCTTGTTCAATCCCTAACCTAGAACTTGCCTCTTTTTAAGCCATTTTAAGCTATGAGAACACCCACACGTGCCAATATTGCTTGTAAAATAGGTCATACTTATGATTAAGGAATTTATTGATAGGTTTTATGTTATTATAAGAAAATTTTATGGGTTTTTAATTAATTTTAGGATGTCAATTACCAAACTAGACTTTTTGATGATTTAGACAAGTAAAACCCTAATTTAGACTTTGATAGTGGTTCTCAAATTCTGGGGATGAACTATGGAAATTGAGAGAGATTTATGGATATAACTAAATCTACAAAATATCCTCCAAATTTTATGTCTTAAATATTCTTATAATACATGTACCAAACATTTGAACCTAGAATTTAATTTGATAAAAAGGCAAAAATAGGGTTTTAAAGTGGCCTGGGCTCCTAACAATTATTCATAAAACTAAAGATTTAATGGCTTGATAATTTAATTTAAAAAATTATTTAAAACCCCATACACCTTATCCTATAATATCATATCCCAATGTAACCTTTGTGGTTCATACTAAGTGAGTGAAACTCACCTTCAAGCTCCTTGTTATAGGTTTAGTTGTGAAAGGCAAATTTAGTGCAAAATGGGTCAAAAAGTTAAATGTGAAGTTTCAGAATGTTATGGTTCATTGAGAAATATTTTAAATGATTTATAAACATGGTTTAATGACCTTCACCATCAAATTTGATCTAGAAAAATTTCACCACCATGAGATATCCACTAGCCTTCTTGGAGCTTACAATGGTTTTAGTCCTTTCCATGGCACTTGGGATATTAAATGATATTTTTTTATACTCAAAAGTCTTTGGGTGGGTACTAACACTTATTTTATACCATTATCATAATTTTGTTCAATTTTAAACTCTTTAAATTAGTTTCGAAAGGTCTACCACCTTCTAGGCTTAGGTAGGTGTGAAGGGGTCCCTTTTCTAATTTGAGCCACTTGGAGTCTTTCTTGATTTTTCTAAATCACTAAAAACATTATGGTGTCTCTTAAAAAAAATAATAAGAAATTTTTCATACATAAATCATCCTTTTGACCTCTATTCTAGGCTCTTTTAGACCTGGTTTTGAGCATGAACTCCATTAATGGAGATATGAAAACTTCGATTTCCTCTCTCTTGATCCCTCTCTATCAATATTGGGCCATCCTATGGTCATTTTGAGGTATATTAACTATTTTAATGCATCCTAAAAAATAAAAATATCACCATGTTTAGACACCTAAAATTGGCCACCAATGGCTTCATATTGGACTTTATATCAATTCTTACCAACCTTTATTAATTAAAGCTAAGAATCACTAAATGTCCCAAATTTTCTTGCGCAACATTCCTCAAATCTTAGAATTCTATTAATAAATCCATAATTTTTTTATCCTACCATAATCAATAAAAATTTCTCATAGGTTAATCTTCAATCATTCTAAAACATTACAATATCAATTTGGCCTACAAACCTATTAAATGGAGCAAATGCACACAATAAATTAAATCAAATCTTGAAAATGCTAAAAATCCTAAATAAAAATAATTAAAATTCTAAACCTAATTAAATTCATAGTTGAATTATCCATGAGAAATTAATGAAATTCTAAAAAAATAAATTCAAAAATACAAATATCCTAGCCTTTTCATAATTACCTTTTGTGAGTTATCAGGGCTTTTCAAATATCTCAAAATATCTCACCCATGCCTATTTAGTAAAAATCATGAGGTTTTGAAAAATTTTAACTCTATTGCGGTTAATTAACTCATTTAAGTTAGGTTTAAACTATTTCATGACTAAACTACACTCTAACTCACCTTGAGTTGGGATTAATTTCTAAACCTATAAATAAAAGCATTTGCCTCTGCATTTGGAGAGCTTAGATAGAGTAAAGTTATAATTTAGGTTTTATAAAAATATTAGAAACAATAATGTTATAATTCTGAAATCACAAAACAAATCCAACATCAAGCTACAAAACATGATTCCATGGAGAGGAGATAACTAAGCTCCATTGCCAAAGACTCTTTGAGCACAAGCTGCACAAGCCACACAACAAATATTTTGGAGCATTCGATAAAGGTAAGTAATTTTTTATTATCTAAATTTTATTAGTGTTTTCCATTGGTTTTGTTCATTATTCTCCCCCTATGATCTATGCAAGTAAGTGTTATACATTTTATTGTGTTTTTATTTAAGTTTTGTTACTTATTATAACACATGACCTAACCACTCTTCTTGGATTCCTTGATCATAAATGGCATGTATGATGGGAATATAAGCACCCCATGTACCAAGGAGACTAAGATGAAAATCATAAATTGTAAAATTAATGCTTGAATTTCTTTAAAATTAGAGTTTTGTATTTTTTTTTATAATTATTATTTTTGTGCTAACTAGGATCTACACAGAGACCAACATCAGTAAGGCATAACCAACATAAATTTTTCTAAACTATTATTAGTTATACCTAACCAACCTTGATTCTAGGTGACCATCATCAGTCAAGATGTAGGGTGAAACATGGTTTACAAAACTTGCATTTTAAACATTTTTAGAATTTTTATTTATGATTTCTTAGTTTCATTGAGATTTTTATTCCATGTCTAATGATCTCCTTATAGGTTTTGAGAAGTTTTTATCTAACCTTTAACTAACTAATGCTTTCTATTAATATCATATTGGTTTTACCTTTAGTTTTAAAGGCAACTAATCTTGGTCCTTATTAACTAGTATCATTTATGACTAATCGATCTCAATTACCTATTAACCAACATCGGTCATTATGTTTTTAAAATAAAAATATAAGATTTATATTTTGAATGTTTGTTTTCTCACCATTGAAAGTATTTCAAAGCAAGGGAAAATTATCTAACCCTTGCAAGTCCAAGGAGGGAATAAAAATGAATTTACAAGTTTAGGCCAATGAACATTTCATTTTAGGGATTTAAAAATAATTAGCTAAGTCATTCACACTTCATTTTGGTTCTAAAATGAATTTTTTAAATATTAAACATTTGTCTGTAGTGCTTCAAATTAACCTAGAATTATTAATGCTTTTTAGAACTTCATTTTGGTGCCTAAAAATAATGGTTAAATATTGATATTTGGTTTAAAGGATTAAAATAAACATAAGTAATTTTGATTAAGTTGTTTTTTGCAATTTATTTCAAGCTTTCACACTTAAGCCAAGGGGGCAAGTAAAGAACTTAATCAAAATTTTCAATTGGTACACTAATTGACACTCATTTTAGATTTCAAATTATTGAATGTGTTTATTGCTTGTGTTTTTTTTGTGCAAAATGAAGTGTGCATGTATGATCTCCCCCCATTCCCTATAGGTAACTTGGATGACCAGAAGTATCTCTTCAATTTATATTTGTGCCTAATGTGAGCTATGAAAAGAAAGTTCTCTAGGCTCTCCCTAAAATCTATATGGACTAGGTGATCTAAATGCAACCCTAAAGACTTTTCACTTAGTCATTTATTTTTATATAGTTTATCTTATGGATGGGAGGTCATTGATTCTTTATGAGTTATTTAGGGAAAATTTGAACTAGAGTTTCATATCTTGATAATATTTCAACTCTACTCCATGGTGGGGTATAAAAATTAGGGTATGCAAACTACAAGATCTAGGGGTTGGTAGCTAACCTTTCCTTTCATTATAAAGGCCCAATTCAAGTCTGGTTAATTAGGGGATTCCACTAATAAGTCTACAGATGGAATCACTATGAAAAGGAAAATACCATTGTTTAGTAAGTTAATAAATATGAACTAAATTGATGTGACACTTCTCTAGTGTTAATCACACTTGGGATCAATTTAAACATGTGAAAACTATAGTTTTAGTCAACCCCATTTTCCATACCTTGTTAGTTTAGGGATTATGATGATATACTTAGTTGTATTTGGTATTTTTCCTTTATTGATTGGTATTTTGAGTCTAAATTTTTTTTTGTTTATACCATGTCTAAATGAGTTATTTTTCCACACTACTCTATTATTTGAGGATATGTTATGCCATCCGTTTGACACCTTACTTTAACATATATTTTTTTTGTAAAAAATATTTAGTGTGTCACTTGATTAAAATGGGTAACATTATTCGACCCAAATCATTTCAAGTTTGTGTCATATAAGTCTTTAAAACAAACCATTATTTACATATTTTAAGATCAATAACACTATTACACTACTTAAATTGTTTCATAGACTTATCTTGTCTTATGTCCAAGTTTCACATTCAAACCAAACCATGTATGCCTTTGTGGTATTTATTTAGTGTAGCTAAGTTTTTCAAGTTTGTCTATCTTGTTTGTTAAAAAATCCTAATGTTTTTCTATGTTGATTTTTTAATTAACCTTGATAAGTTTAGATTTAAACATTGATTGATTTCTTTTTAGGCCCTATTTAATTAGGGCTTAGATACACATATTTATCTTTTGGGTTGTGTAAATTAGGTTAATTCATTACCCATATTAAAAAAATATTTTTTATATCATTATTTGGGAGAAAATAGTCTATCCCTAAGTGCTTTTGTTTTATGCTTCATACCAATTTGACCGATTTTATGTCTAAAATCAAGTGCCTAGTTTATGCCAAAGTGTTCCAAGTTTGTTAGATTAAATACCCATTTGTTTTAAGTCTATATTTTAATGACACATTTGGCCAAAAGTCCTATCATATGTTTGATCCTATAGTTTTATGTTGCATTGGCCTAAAAGATGTAACAACCTTTCCTTTCCTAGTTTAGACCTATGTGAAACACTTTATCCCTAGATTTTGGAAATTTTTTATTTCATCCACTTGACCTTATTTGTGTGAGACATTTTACATTAGACATTTGACATTATACTATTTTATACCAAGTTGTGCCATAAACTATTTTGGATATACAAATCCATACCTTTAACCAAATTAGACCTAGTTTGAACCTTTTATCATTTTAGACATTCCTTTTTAGAGTTTGTATAACTCTAACCCCTCTTGTTTACAATCAATCACTATTGATTTGAACATGTCTCACTATACATATAGTGGTGTCATGTACAATCTAGGATATAGTAATGTTGTCATGTAAGAGGACATTTTTCAAAACCCCTATGGAGATGATGTAATCTATGAGATGAATCCTTATCCACATTACAATTCTCAAACAAAGGAAAAAATTCAAGACCCTCTATCCCATTATCTGGTCAATAGGCCTCCATACATGAAGCAAAAGCAATAATAAATGACATAATACTTGACTAGCATACCTTTGGTTGTAAAACTAGTTTATTAAAAACCCTACTACATCACAATGCCCTAAAATTATGACCCATATGTTGATTCCTAAATATATACCACAGGTGCCTAGAGTATTTAAGAAACACTTCTCATTTTAGAATTCAAAGAATTTAGTGCATGAGTTGAAATTTGTAATAATATTGTTATCTATTGGTGGAATAGAGGCAAAGCAAGTGGACTATTTCATAATATTTATATTAGTTTGGTGGTTGGGAGCCACCATGGCCAAATAATAGATCTATGAAAAGTATGGAGTATATATGCTATGAAGAGTGAATTGTGATAAAAAAAACTAATGTAAGATTGATATTTATAATAGAAATTAAACTAAAGTGATTTGATAAAAAGAAATGCAAAAGGAAGGGTATGGAAAAAAAAAGTTGATGATCCTCATTCCAAACATCATGATAAAGTTTAGATTTCATCTAGGAACACAATTAAAACTAGCATGTGAAGTGAAATAACTCAGTCCAAATCACATCACATAATAGGTAGACTTATAAGGAAGGTATAGAAAGATGTAAATAAGAACTAGGCTCACTTTAAATATTTACCCTTGAAAAAAAACAACATTAGCCCAAATGTAAGAAGAGCAAGAAAATGAATTGAACTTAAGAAATTTTAGTCAACCTAACATTGGCACATGTTAAAAAAATTGCAATCAAAGGTACACACCAAGAACCCATAAGAACCATTCACATCTATGAATAAGAATAAACAAGTGAGAGAGAACCCATGATAACAATGAACACAAGCAAATACTAGACAATCTTTTTAGAATTCCTTTCTTATATTAATTGTTTCTAGTTTACAAATTAATTTGGCTCAAAGAACTCATTTGAGTTAGTTATAATTCTCATAGGGTTCAGTTATGGTCCTTTCCTCTCTAGGGAATTTTTTTAGGTTCTAATAGTGATCCAATGGTGTCCTTATGGCATCCTGTTTATCAATGTCCAAAATTGACTGTTGACTTTTTAAATTTGGATCAAATTTTACTATGTTAAAATTGACATCCTTATTACCATCATTTGAAGTCCATGAGAACATCTTTGATGGTCACATGACTGTCAATTTTAAACACATGTTCCAAGCTCTTTACTGTGTTAAAATTGACATCCTCATTACTATTATTTGACATCCACAGGAACATCTTTGATGATCATGTGACCAATTTTAAACACTTTATGGGGACTATTTTCCAAGCCTAACACTTGTAATTTTTTAATTTTATTTACACTATATGTGTGCCAAATGTTGACTATTTGGTTCTTCTATGCTCTTTATACTAGGCCTAAGGTTATGCCACTTCACAGTCCCATAAAGCCTTTGACAATTCAACATGGTCTCACTCTATTCGATCAAGATGGTATGAATCAATACAGGTCATTGATTTCCCAAATTTGCTCAGTATTTAATGTGTAATAGGCTCTAATTTTGTGTCATTTAACCATCTATGAGCCTTTTGAGATCTACACCCTTTCAGTTCTATCAACTAATCTACTTTCTCCATGTGGTAGTCCTGAATTAACTTGGAACTTCATTTGTAAAGTTTTGACTTGATACGCTCCATTGATTAGATATATATGCTAGAATGCATATCATTGATATGGAAAATTTGCTTGATGTTTAAAATGGGGTCCAATTATTGACCATTCAACTATTGATCTCAGTCTATTCAATCTTGGTCCTTCACTTAAATGCATGTCATTGATCCTACATACAATAATCAAAGTTAAGCTCGATAGCATATAAAATATGGACTAAGTTTTTGGACCAAGTTTTTATTCATGTTAATAAACATGAATAAAAATCTAGGATAAGGTCATTTAAACTAAGTTCCAAGACATAATAAAGTAGACCCCATAAAAGAAACATAACATAGAGTTTTTAGGCTAATCTAGAAATATAATAAAAATAACCCTGCAAATTAAAAAAGGGACCAAGGCATGAAGATTATGGGCCAATGCTATAAACATGAAACAAAGGATCTCACAAAAATACATAGCATAAATTCTTAGGGTAAGAATTTTATCATATTAATAAATATGATAAACATTAGGATGAGACTTTAGGCTAAGCCTTATAACAAAGGGACCATATGATTATTTGGACCAAGCTCGGATAAAAAGGAACAAAGGAACCACTGGGCATAAAATAGACCAAGCATAGGATTTTTAGCCTAAGGTTTGGTTGTGTTTGAAAAATATGACCAAGCATCAGTATAAATATCAAAGTAAGTCCATGGTATGATTAATTTGTTCCTACTTAAAATTAGATAAAGAGTTCCTACTAATTTTTAATTTGAATTATAAGGTCTAATTAGAAAATTAGGATAGGGTTTCAAAATATGAATTTAATTAATCAATTATAGACCAAAGTTAATAAAATATCAATTTAACATGGAAATACAAAACACTAAGCATGATTATTCCTAAGTGGGCTCTATTAAACCTACAACCTGAGACACAAATATTCAACATTAGCACTTTAGATAAGATTAAAGTAAAACCATGAATAAATAAGTCTACCAGACTATGTTGTGGATGATATTCAAATAAAAATAATATGAAATCATGCTAATGACACTTTGATCAAGTGGATTATTAATTTTAATCCACAAAATTTCAAAATTTGACACAATGGTCCCTATTTTTTAGAGATGGGGGTATTTTGACATCAACAAATGGTAAATTCTAGGGTAAACATAGTAATATGTTAGAATTCAAAGACTCTAGTTTAGAATAATAATTAAACTACTTATTACATTTGATCAGGCACCATTATTAAGATTAGTTCATGGTTAGAAAAATTCTTACATATGTAAAATTAGGATCAAACACCAAAATTGAATCCTATTATGTGTGTGCTTTAATTCCACTTACTGATTGCTAAAGGATTTAGATAGAAACTTCTAGGCTCATGACTTTAATCATTAATATTGACTTTTAACATCTTTATATATTCATTAAGAACCACACTTTTATCTCAAGGAAGGCTTGGGCATTGCTCTGCAACTAACTAGATATCCATAGCCCCAACAGAGATGACTTTGGCTCCACTCAAGGCCTTGATCTACTACCAACCAATCATTCATATACCTATGGAGATTACTGAAATCACCTTTGGTTAGAAATATCTTTGAATTTTATAATAAGAATCTTTTTTTTGGATTTTTTTTCAAGTCATTTTGACTTTATAGCAAAGGATGGGAACTAAGTTAGCCAATTTGAGGGATTTAGTCAAGTGTTTGATTTTTAGACAATCAACCTTGGCTATAAAATTTATCCCAAGTAATTACTATTTTTTAAGTGCAAGCATGATTATGTTCTAACAGTTTTATCTTTCACCCTACATGTATGATTCTTCTTAAAACCAAGATTAGATCAAAACGAGGTTTAAAATCTCAAGGAACAATTAACTCATCCATCAGTGTTTGTTAGTTTCTATAAACTACAACATCAAGCTCCTATTTCAACAATCCACGATCAACTACAGTTGAGAGGTCATACCTACATTTTTGAAATGTGAATATTCTTATATAACTAGATAAAACTTGAGCTAAAAACTATTTAAAAGGACTTATTTAAAAGCAAGGAACAAATCACAAAAGGAAAACAAATATATATATATATATATATATATATATATATATATATATATATATATATATATATATATATATATATATACATACATTATTTACAAATAAGGGACATGAAGGAAAGAAATAGGAAAGAAACTAATCTAGAGACCTATAATAACTTCATCAAATACTTACATCTAGGATCAAATGGAAAATTATTTAGTCTACTATAGAACTTTGAAGCATGATTATATCTATTAAATGGCCTCTTCTTGTGGATAGGAGCACTTGTATACCTATGTATTATAGGTGATGTAGCTTGGTCTCCTATCATCATTCTCAAATGCATGGATTGAAAATAGGGGTCTAAAACCCAATCATCTTCCTCCAAAATTCTTCTACTTTTTAATAGGAGTGCTAGTTCTACATCATCCATAGACAGATGGTGGCTTATATCATCTTCACCCAATAATGTTAGTTTGGATAACATCCTTAGGTTGTTTTATTCATTAGGTTATTTTTGGGGTGAAAATGAGCTACCAATCTATTTGAAAAAATATTTTAAGTTATCCCAAAAGGCTTTTTCATCTTGATCAACTAAATGGAGCTCATCAGGAATCTCATCATCAAAAACATGGTGATCACATATTTCTAAACTTTTGATGGATTCATATGAAGATTCTTAATCCATTACGTTATATTCATTCTCATATTCTTCATCCATAAGTATTTCAATGACATACTTAGGAGCTTCATTCATCTTAGCTACAATTTCTTTCAAAAAATCCTAGTATAGTTATTGCTCATTGTCATCTTCTTCAATAGTATCTTAAATTACATCAATTTATTTATATGAACTTTCCTCACAACTATATTTTAAAGATAATTTTTCTTGTATCTGATCTTGTTCCTAGGATTGGTCATCCTGAGAAGTTGTTCCTTCTTCCAGACCATCTTCAGGTTCCCTTTCCTCTTTGAATGGAAAATCAAAAGAATGTACAAAGCTAGATGTCCCTATAACATTGTCTTGATTGGGAGAAATTTTATAAGTGTCTCTTCTATATTGATATGCTTTAATAAAATAGAACTAATCAACCAAATATATATCACAAAGATTCATTTAAACCATGCTCTCAGATGGCTCATTATTGATGTTTTAAAACTTAGGTGCAAGTCAATTTTGATTTTCATTAGAAATGACATTTAATATATCAAATTAAGATTGAAATTTGGAATAGTATATGCCATTTGACCCTAGGGTTGCATTTGGTCATTTATTACCATGGCTTTAACATAGGCTAAAACTAATATATCAATGACTCTAATAGATCTTTTCAAAAACATATTAGTCAATGGATCTAAAGCATTCTTATAAAATTTAAAGCTAAATCCTTGATGGGTATATAAGTATCTATAGTTATATTAAGTGTCTTTTGAAATCTAGCATTAAAATTTCTAATGGTTTCATTTGAATCCTTATTCAAAGTAAGGAATTGTTGATAAAGGACATATAGACTAATGGTTTTTCTAAATTGATCAATGAAATAATTATCAAAATCATTCCAACTGACAATCAAATCCTTAGGAAGGTTAGGAAACCAATCATATGCCTCACCTATAAGATTAAAATGAAATAATCTATAAGTAACATCTTCATGAATAACATTTAACAATCTTAAGGTAGCCTTAAAGAACCTAATGTGCTCCTTAAAAATAATAACACATGTGGGACTAAAAGAAGGCAAATACCTTTCAAATTTTTGAGGACGATCATGTATTATAACTAGCATGTTTATTGAATAACCACCTAACCAGGCCATATCTTAAACACATGAGTACCTTGAACTAGTGAAGTGTTTGAGGCTTTGGGAATTTTTCTCACCCAAGCCTCACCTTGGGAAATTCTAGCTTGTGATCATGAAGCCTATTTACAATATGATGCATTAAATTTATATTTGCTAAGTACAATGATTAAGTTTGTATGTTAAGTCAAATTTGCACAAATACATATAAAACATGACTATATTTAATTAAATAATCTCAATGATACATCTATACTGATGAATGAGATGGATATTTACTCTTATAAGCTCAAATAAACTTAGATTTGTAAATAGCTAGTCAATCTTTGTATAAAGTTTCTATTACTATCCTTAAATATGGGTAATACACACTACCTTCAGATGAATATCCATGGATATTCAAATAATATTGATCTTTGGCTAAAGGAAGCCCAATGTCTAGTCTAAAACCATAAATATCAATGATATTTATACAATTATGCTCAAAGGAACACAAATATGCAAAGAATACACCAATCTTTGATCAAAACATACCAAAATTAGCAAAGATTATACAAATTTATAAAGATATAAATAAGGGCCCTCCTTCTAGAACCAACAAAGCTCCACTTTTTGATGCCTAAATGTGTATCATATGTGTTTAAAGTGTTTAGGAAACAAATTAAATTTTAGAATTTAGAGAATTTAGTGCATGAGTTATAGGTTGTAAAAATCCTATTATCTATTGGTGCAATAGAGTCAAAACAAGTGGATTGTTTCACAATATTTAAATTAGTTTGGTGGTTGGGATCCACTAGGGAAAAATACTATATCTATGTAAAGTATGGAGTATCTATGCTAATAAAAATTAATTATGATCAAGCGATAATCTAAGAACTAATCTAAGATGTATATTTATAATAAAAATTAAACTAAAGCGATCTGGTTAAAAAAGAAGCAAAGGTAAGGGTAGGGTAGAAAGAAATGTTTCTGATTTTCATTCCAAACATCATGACAAAGTTTATATTTCATTTTCGTGTGCACTTGAAACCAACATGTGAAGTGAAAAAAATTAGCCCAAATCACATCACACATTAGGCAGACTTTTAAGGAAGGTATAGAAAGATGCAAATAAGAACTAGGCTTCCTTTAAATATTTACCCCTAAAAGTAGAAAACATTGGCCCAAATCCAAAAAGATTAAGAAAATTAAGTGAACCAAATAACTTTCAATCAACTTGGCATTGGCATAAGTTACCAAATTTTCAATAAAAGGTACACACTATGAACCCATAAAACTTATTCAAATCTAGAAATCAAAATAAACAAGTGAGAGACAAGCCATGATAACAATAAAAGTAAAAACATACTAGATAATGTTTGCATAATTCCTTTATTATATCAATTTATCCTAGTTTACAAAGTATTTTGGCTCTAATAACTCCCTTGGGTCAATTATAATGCTCACAGGGTTTGATTATGGTTGTCACTTCACTAGGGCATTCCCATAAATTCCAATAGTGCTCTAATGGTGTTCTTGTGGCATTATGTTCGTCACTATCCAAAAATGACCATTGCCTTTTAAAATTTGGATCCAAGTTAACTATGCTAAAATTTACATCCTTGTGACAATCATTTGATGTCTGTGAGAACATCTTTAATGATCGCACGATCCTGAATTTTAAACACATGATCCAAGTTGTTTACTATGATAAAATTTTCATCCTCATGACCATCATTTGATCTAAAAAAGGTGATAAATTTTTAAAATTGGGTCCACTACTTGAAATTTAAATCATTTATCTCGCTCTATTCGATCTTGGTCCTCTTCTTAAATGCATGTCGTTGATTCTGCATAGAAGAACAAAATTTAAGCGCGACAACATATAAAATTTGGACTAAGTTTTTGGACCAAGGTTTTATTAGTGTTAATAAAAATGAAAAAAAATTTAAGATAGGAGCATTTAAACTAAGTTATGAGACATAACAAAGGGGACACCATAAAAGAGACATAATATAAAGTTTTTAGCCTAAGCTAGAAACATAATAAAAATGACCCTGTAAATTAAAAAGTGACCAAGGCAAGAAGATTATGGGCCAAGGTTATAAACTTAAAACAAATGACCCAATGAAAAGACATAGCATAATCTCTTAGGATAAGGTTCTTATCATATTAATAAATATGATAAACTTTAGGGTATGACTTTAGGCTAAGCCTTATAACAAAGGGACCATATGATTACTTAGACCAAGCTAGGATAAAAAAGAACAAAGGGACTATAGGGCATAAAGTGGACCAAGCATAGGATTTTTAGCCTAAGGTTTAGTTGTGTTTGAAAAATATGACCAATCTTTAGGATAAAAATCAAACTAAGTCCATGGTATGATTAATTTGTTCCCACTTAAAATTAAATAAAGAGCTCTTGATAATTTTAAATTTGAATTACAAGGTCTAGGTAAAAGATTAGGATAAGGTTTCAGAATATGAATTTAATTAGTAAATTATAGACCAAGGTTAATAAAATATTATTTTAACATGGAAGCATAAAACCCTATGCATGTTCATTCCCAAATGGGCTCCATTAAACCTGCAACCTGAGACATATATTCAACGTTAACACTTTAGGTTGAACTACAATCATGAACAAATAATTCATCTAGACCATGGTGTGGATGATCATCAAATTAAAATAATGTGAAATCATTATAATGACACTCTGATCAAGTGGAATTTTTATTTTAAGGTATAAATTTTCACAATTTGACACAAGGGTCCCTAATTTTTAGAAATGGTGGTATGTTGATCTCAACATCATACTTGTTTGATCATCACTTGATTGTGAACAAGGATGAAATATTAATTATATCCACATAGGTAGGGGATAATTTTTTTGTAGACTTTCCCCATGAAAAATTTCTAAGTCTAGTAAGAGGGCCTTATAACATGTCTTATAATTAAACTAACAAACAAGGCTCTTCTAGCAACCCTGATTCCATTATGTCGATGTCATATTAGGATCCTCATATGTTTTTAATAAAAAGGGCCTCCTTGATGATCATTTAATTCATATGTAGATATCATACCAAATAAAACTAAACCTAGCACATAACATTAACAATAAGACCTTGTCGAGTGCCCCTCTTATTGAGTTGACTCTTTTAATAAGAGTTTTAATGGAATTGATAGGCTAAGAGAATTAGGGTATAGATCCATTTATACAAATCACTTCATTATAAAGCATGTTAAATAACCCAACTATCAAATAAGTATCCTCTTATACATTTTCAAGTGATCCAAACATAATGGATAATGTGCAAATAATGTCCAAGCTAGACCAAAGTAGTGTTAATGTACAAAGACATAGTCAACAATAAAATATACATTTAGTTATCATTATGAGTATTTATCAAATTTAGGGGGTAGGATATTATAACTCCCAACCTCAACCAACTACCTCTAATCCTCAAATAACTACTTCTTTAAGCACCCAATACCAAGGATTAGGTAGTCAAGTGATAACCAGTACTACAGCTTAACATGTGATGAATGTTACTCCACCTAAATAGGTGATTACTAACATTCTATAAAATCAAATACCATCTAATTTACCCATTCATTAGAGTAAAAAATATTACCACCCTAATAGGGGCAACAATGTTCCACCTTGCTAGGTAGTGATGAACATACTTTTTCAATCATAGACCAACATGCCAATACAAAACCAAATGAAGTCTAATCAACATTATACATATATTAGTTAGTGAAAATGTCAAATCTCCAACATGAATCCAATTCCCAATAGGGATTCATGCATCCAAGAGGTTATAATGTTCCACAAGTACCAATTAGACAATAATTACCTTTCATACCAAACATGACACAAGTTCAATGATAGGGCCTTATTTCATAAGTTCCCTTCAATCATCAATGTTTGACTAGTCAATATCATGTCCCTATTCAACCTCATCAATAATAGTACATCCATATCCATCCATCCCAGCCTCAATTTCCCCAAAACTAGTCCTTTATACCAAATCCTAAACAAAATATCTCATAATAGTGCATGCAATTTTGACAATCATACCCCAATCCATATATGAATATTCTTGGTCCATTCCCAAACCAAACCAACACTCCCCAACAAATACCTCCACTATACCCTAATCAAATTAGTCCAGTTTTGACCACCTAACCTCCACCTCAAGCCAAAGTTCCCACTACTTTCTTAGCCCAAGAACTATAGAAAATGAATCTAAGTAGGGAAACAAACCAATAATATTTAAGTTGGATGATGTGTGTTTTTACCCATTCAACATTGAGTATTTATAGATACCATTTCCTCTAGGGTATGAACTACTAAATTTTGAAAAATACAAGGGGAAAGATAACCCCAAGGAGAACTTCACATAATTATTTATTGGATTCCATCTATTGGCTAATAGTGACATATAACTTTTACCATTGTTTCTAAGAAGCCTTATAGAACAAGCATTGGAATGGTTTCTAAAATTATCAAAGAACTTAGTGTTTGATTTTGATGATCTTTCAGACAAGGTTGTGTAACACTTATATAATATCAAATATGATATTTCATTAGTAGATTTGATGCAAGAAAAACAAAAGGCTGGTGAAAGCTTTGTAAGCTATCTACAGTGATGGAGAGACCTTAAAAACTAATTCAGCGATAGTTTGCTAGACAAACAACTAGTCACTATGCTTATCAAAAATCTACATAATGAGATATCTTACAATTTGGAGTTGTAGTGTGCACATAATTTTAAAGAGATCATTGATAAAGGTTTTTTAATTGAAATATCCCTTATTAACAAAGGGTTCATTAAACTAACCTCATCAAGGCAGAGCCAAAATGAAAACCAAAATAATGGCCAAAATGACAACCACATTCAAGTGCAAGCATTATAGCAAACCCAAGCCAATAATTATGATAAACACAAGCAATTCAATCACAACAAGAATGTTTTTGGGAATGTAATAAATAATTCACAACATGTTCAAATGGTGGAAACACCATCTACTCAGCCTATGTCACATATGCAAATTACTCCTCACCAATAACCCATTCAACAAATACAACAAGCATAACAACATAGACCAGTGTAACAAATGCAACAACCTATGCCATTCAAAAACACTCCTTTAAGGAAAATTGTGCCTATGCATTGAATTTTAAGTGACCTTGGAGATCTCATTGAATATATGCTTTGCAATCTCACCATAACTAATCTAATTAACTAGCCTATTCTAAAGCATTATAATAATGGCATTGACTATCTAAACTAGTACAAGCAAAATGAATTCTGTGAGTATCATGAGGTTAATGGCCATAATTTTTGATGTGTACAAATTAAATATTTGACTGAAAATATGTTAGAAAATGGAGATATCACATTAGATCATGGAGCTTCCACCTCTAATAAAAACCTTGGTATATATCAAAACACCTTTCCCCAACATAAAAACCATTAACAATAGTAATAGTGGCTAAGACAATAACAATAATAGAGCCAAAAACCAAGGCAAAACCAACATAACTAAAAATATTAGTATAAAAACCAGCAACATTAAAATAATGGATGGAACCAAGGCTAAAACAATGCCAATAACCAACAAACCTACTATATAGTTACATATGAATACAAAAAGGTTGTATGCCATATTACAAGAGGTCATGTTAACACCACATTCATTAATATGAGACTAGGTACCATTCAGATAATACCATTACTAATCATTCCCAATCAACCAACCCATGTTGGTAATCCTTTCTTGATTTGGGACCACATATAAACATAATAACAATAAGAGATTCTCATTTTTTGACCTTATATTGATAACTCACTATTAGCCCATGATCGTGCATAAGTTTATTAGAAACTAAGACTTATCATGTTTGGTCCCCCTCCACCTTCATTTATTATCAACAATGGTCATGTATCTAATCTTTATTGTGAAATCATAACTCGATGGTTGAAGATTACCATACCAAGCCCATAACTATCTGCCACTTCACCCATCATCTAACCAATTGTTTTGGCTAGGAACAAACCATTTCTTATTGTCCAAGAAAATATGTTTGATATAGTGTAATAATTATAGAATATACCCACATAAATATCCATTTTAGATTTTTTGTGTATATCTACAATCCACAAGAACATATTTATAGTGTTCCTTGGAGAATCCCAAATTCTAAATGACATATATCCAAATAAAGTCTAAGATTTGGTTGGACATCTAGCTCTAGGATAACTATTAAAGTTTAAAAAAAGTGATATGTCATCCCTTGGCCCTTTTCATAATAATCCATTTCACATATAATTTGAAATAATTCAGCATAAAGTGAAACATTTCATCAAAGATAATGGATTGGACCTAGACATAGTTTGTTTGAAGCTCATCAAACTTCTTGAATATATGACAACTGACTTGCTGCTATAAAAAATAACAATAAAAGCCTATGAAAATAAAGAATGGGAATCATAAGGCACCATTAGATTTCTATTATCATTAGGCCTTTGACCTATAATACTCTATGCCATGTGTTAGACCTCAAATTATCATATAATATGCTTTTAGGAAGAGCTTGGATACATGAGATTCATTTAATCCAATAAACATTGCACTAGCATATCAATATCCCCCATTTAGGTATGAATATCACCATCCATGGAGATTTTTACCCATACAAGCATTACAAACATTTATAGGCCATGTACCAAAGTTATAACTATCATTTTGGATTGAATCTAGTTGCCAAGAAGGACAAGGGAAAATAAATACTTGTTGATTCACTAGAGGCCAATTTTATCAACCTTGATACCCTTGATTCACTTTCCCACATAAAACCTCTAAAAATATTTGATCATTATACCATCTTGGCTAATGTCCCAGGAGAATATTTAACCCATGATACCTTCCACATTGCCAAGCTTCCACAGAACCCCAAGTCCTTTAGAATTAAAAAATCCAAACCACTCATGGAATGACAAAGAAAGGGAAAGGGCCATTTTCATATTCCAACACCTATCACTTCTATACCATCCTTTGTCCAAGAAAAGGACCCACTTAAAAGTGATGAATCATGGTTTTATGGTGAAAAATTTGCCAACTATTATAACAATGCCAAGTATCTCATTTTGAATAGAATTATGGAGAAAAATGATTATTAAGGAGAAGGCATTGGGTTAAATCAACAATGACTAATTGATCTAATTTCTACCACTCAGTATAAAGGGACCTATGGACTTTAATTTAAACTACATGGAGGTGACCCCATGTATCTTATTTAAGATCCAATGCCAATGACTAGTGATAATGATATTGATAATGATGCAGAGTCTGATCATAGCTATTTTGATGACGTAGCCCTACCAATTTGTTTGACACTAATTCCATTTATACCCTTCAACTAATTATTTTCCATAATCTACTTCCATTGTATTATTCCCAACTGATAGACTGGGACCAAAATGAATCCAACATGCTAGTTAATGAGTTTCAAGATGATGAGGCTTTTTATAATTTTATAAGCCTTAGGAATAATTTTTTTTTGGACACCAAAAACAAGGGTTTTCAACCAAGTTATATCTTAAAGCCTATTTTAGAGAATCATTGAATAACCTTAGCCAAAAGTAAATAAATAAATCATTGAGATCCCAAAGTAAAAAACCTCTTTGAGGCACTTTTAGACCAAGGAAATATTAAAGAGAAAGGCCAGTCTAGTGTTGAAAACCTATTTCAAGTGACATTAGATAGGGGTGTTCAACCTTCCTAAAACATAGCTCAAGAGACCACTAATGATGAACTTAACTATAGGCCTAAGCTTAATATTGAAGAACAACAATATTTTCATCGAATCATCCAAGAGTTTTTAACTATATTTATTACATGGCCATCCATACCATTAGGTGATTCTAATTCATAATGCCTAGGATAACTTGAAGATCTGGTCCTAAAAAAGAACTCTACCATTATAAACCAGTTCAAATCTTTGCCAACCATTCTAGAAGATAGTTTGACCCTTCTAGTAGAGGACATAATAGAAGTTAATACCAAGAATATAGATGACCCAAAATGGATAAAATTAGGTACATCCCTCCCTAAGGATGAATGTGAAGTCTTTATAACCCTTTTGAGGGAATTTTTTGATATATTTGCATGGACCTACTCTGACATGCTAAGTTTGGACCCCACCTTTGTTGTACACCACCTTATGGTACATCCTAATGATAAACCTATGAAATAAAAATTACACAAGATGCATCCTCACATTATTGTATTAGTTAATAAAGAGTAAGAAAATCTCTTGGAAGAGAGATGTATTCAATCGATTGACTACTCAAAATGGATCTTGAATGCATAACTAGTTAGCAAGAATCTGAAAAGAATCATAGTTGACACTAATTTTAGGGACATAAACAAGACCTACCCAAAGGATGACTTTCCTTTGCCAAAAATTGACATGATTATAAAATCCATAATGGGTTATGAAATGCTTTCTTTGATGGATGGATTTTTAGGCTATAGCTAGATCTAAATTACACTAGAAGACCAACATAAAATAGAATTCATGATTTCATGTGAAACATTCTATTATCAACTTATGCCATTTGGTCTCAAAAAATTTAGGGCCACCTACCAAAGGGTCACGACCATCATATTTCATGATATGATAAAATGACATTATTGAAGACTACATTGATGACATACTAGGTAAATCAAAGACTAGCGTTGATCATCCAACATCACTATGGAGGATATTTGAGAGACTTCATGAGTATAAATTCAAGCTAAACCCAAAGAAGTGTGTTTTATGGGTTACTTCCATAAAATTACTTGGCTTCATTGTGTCTCATAGGTACATTGAAGTCAATCCATCCAAAGTAAAAGGCATCATAAATATGCCACCAATGACCAATTTAAAGTAGAACTATAGTTTTTAGGTCAAAATACAATCTATTATATGTTTCATAACTTGATTTATAGACAAATGCCACCCTTCACACACTTTCTGAAGAAAGGGGTATAATTTCAATGTGATGACTAATTACAGAAATCTTTTCAATAATTTAAAGATTATCTAGCGAATATACCAATTTTATTACCACTAATGATAGGAAAGTCATTATTCATGTACCTATTATCTATCAACAAATCCCTAGGGGAACTTATATCTCAAAATTATGATAATGGCAAGGATCATGCCATGTACTATTTAAGTCATACACTGGTAGCATATGAGTATAATTATATGCCCATTAAAAATCCTATTTAGTTAAGGTATTCACAAATCAAAATGTGCCATTACATGTTAAATAACAAGACCATGGTTATTACCAAAGTAGATCCATTCAAGTATCTACTATCTAAAATAGATTTACAAGGCCACATGGCCAAATAGATCATGTTTCTCAATGAGTTTGATATAGAGTATGTCAATCAAAAAGCCATCAAGGGACAAGTTCTTGTAGATTAGTTTGATAAATCACCCTTTGTAGATATAAAGCCATTAACATTCCAATTCCTAGATGAATCCATTATGACCATCATTGAAACACCACTTGAGGAGTATCACTAGAAGTTATATTTTGATTCATCATTCACAACATATAGATTAAGAGCAAGCCTTTTATTTATTAGTCCATAAGGGCATCTAATCCCTAAATAATTTGAAATCAAATTTACTTATACCAATAACATGGCTAAATATGAAGCACTTATTGTAATTATTTGATAGGTAGTACAATGGAACATACAACATCTAAAAGTTTATGGTGATTTTGAGTTAATCATCAATGAAGTTACACACCATTGTTAGACCAAGGATGATAAGCTAGTGCCATATAAGGCCATGGTCAACACTCTCAAACAATAGATTATTGATATCCAATTTGAACATATAACAAGGTCTAGTAATAGAATAACAAATTCTATGACTACCATTAGATCATTGATTTGACATAGATAAATATCCAAGGAATACAAGTTTCTCACTAAAAATATACTAGTGATATATCATGAACCTTCAACCATTGTAATGAACTATGATATTGTTGGTCTATCTCTACTTATTATTCAAAACTTTACACTTACCTCCATGAAAAAACTATGCCACCATACCTATCCTACAATCAATCCAAATTCATTGTCTATAATGCCACACATTATACCTTAATTAGACCAACTCTATACCATTATAGTTTTGATGGAACTCTAATTAATTATTTAAATCTAGTAGAATCTACATTAGCATTATGATAATTTAATTAAGGATTATGTGGAGCCCATAATAGGGGGTAGTCTTATCCAAAAACTCTTGTATACTGGGTATTATTACCCAACGATGAATGCAGATACAATTACATATGTGAAAACATGCAATAAATGTCAACAACATGCCAATGTGATTCATGCCCCAGCTAAGACTTTTAAACCAATGATTACACCATGGGAATTTTAAACATGGGGCCTAAATCTCATTAGGAAGATAAACCCCACCTCCTTTGCTGGCCATAAACATATCCTTACCACCACAGAATACTTCACTAAGTGGGTTGAAGCTATACTCCTCACTTATGTGACTGGAAAGTAAATTTCCAAGTTCATCTTCAACCATCTCATTTAAAACTATACTATCCCCTATAACATTATATTTTATAATGATAGATCCTTCAACAACGCTGTTGAATTTCTATGTGCCAATTACAAGATTAAATAGCATTTTTCCATGGCATATTACCCACAACGTAATGACCAAGTAGAAGCATCTAATAGAACCATTTTAAACATCCTAAAAATGATTATCAATGATGTCTACTATGATTAAAACCTTCAAATATTCCATTCCATCTAGGCATACCATTCCAATCACTATATTCCTATAGCATCCACTATATACTCACTTGTTTATGGTAGTGAAGCCATTCTTCCCATTGAGATCATGTTACCTTATTTGTAGATCTATTTGAAGTATGTCTAGTATGATGAAAACTATCATGTAGCTCACCTACAAGATCTATAGTTACTTTATGAGAAACACTTGGCTATAGTAAACAACCTAAAATTATACCAAAACCAACTTCATGGTGACTACAATCGATGCATGAAACATAGAGAATTTAAGTTTGGTGATCTTATTCTTAAACAAAACTAAATGAATACAATAGTCAAGATAAACATAAAGGTAAGTTTGAACCTAATTGGGTATGCCTTTCATCATTGTTTCAAACTATGGAATTGGAGTATATAGGCTTGTTGTAATAGATAGGGATGAACTTGATGAGATGATGAACATTATCCACCTCAAGTGTTACTATGCTTGAGTGACCTAGTATATTGTTTATGAGGACCATTTGAAATTGTACCATAATATCAACTTTTTCCTTATACCATACCATTCTACCATCATATCATATTATAATTCCACCATATTTAATTATACCATACCTTTTCTATCAACCAAGTTATTTTCACATTCTTTACCTAGCCCATTTGACCCTAGTTCCATTCCATTAGCTCCACGACCACTTTCAACTTAAAGATTCAGATCAAGTTATAGCATATGATCCAAGTATTCCAATTAAAGTCCATATTTTTGAGTATCATGAAAGTGTTTTGGTAGTTACATCCTTCATTTCTTATTTTTCTCTATACCAGTGAGCCTGATTTTAAACACCTTTGGGCAAATTAGTGTCCCGCCATATTGCTAATAGTTATAACCACCTATGGGAAAATTAGTATCATTGAAATATACCATTTTTTCTTAGTTATAATAACCTATGAGAAAAATATGGGAAACACTTGTTTATCATGCCTTTAAGTACCACCTTTCCATGTCTATATCATACTATGCCATAATGCCAATGTTGTCTATTTTGTTTGAATTAGTTACTACACTTGTCATATTATTTCACTATAAGGTAGAAATAAAATGACTTAAGGTCCAATATTTGGACTATGTAGGCAATGATTGATACATGTTGAGATCATTTCATACATCCCTTTACCATGCTCTCACCATTTTGTGAGCAACCTAAGCCATACTCTCACCATTTTGAGAGAAACCTAAGCCATGCTTTCACCATTTTATGAGCAAACTAAGCCACATTTTCACCATTTTTCAAGAAAACTAAGCCACACTCTTGCAATTTTATGATAAAATTTAATTTTGAACACTCTTTCATTTTTTGGGCTTGGATCATTTAGTATCTCATCATTCTTGATCAAGTTGAGATACTCTAAAAATTGCAAAAGATATTTGTAAAATCAATTTATAAAAATAAAAATCATTGACCACTTCTTTGCCTTAATGATTTTTGAAACCATGACTAAGTCACAATAAACCACATATCATTTAATTTCCCCATCCTTGTTGGCTCTCTTAACTCACCCAATTTCTATTTTTCAAGATCATTCCCACATTCTTCTATAACATCCATCATATTTTCTTCTTTTCATCACTTTCTTCTATCACATCTCCTAAGAGAAATACATTTGGTTTGAATTTTTTGTTGGATATTACATCCATGGAACTGTGTAGGTAACATCCATTTTCTTAATGAATTTGGAGATAACTCCACCACCCCTTCCTTTTATTATATTACCCCATATTGTTTGTTTGTTAAATTGTCTCCTATTTTTCTAGGGTAAATGTTGGTCATCTTTTTTTGTATCATATTATTTGTACTAACATTGTGATTAACCATTATTATTATTTTTTCTTTATCTTCTTCACTTTATTTGTTTATTCTATATTTTTTAATTATTTTATTTGTTTGTTTGTTTGCCTATTTTTTTGTTTTTTCTTATTGTTCCTTAATTCATTTTATGCACATTCATTGGGTGATTCCTTGCACATTATTCTTGAATCTATCCTTATTCATAAATTAACATTGTCATCATGGTTTTTATCATTGGTACATTGTTTTTAACTGAGTATTAGATTAAGAGTCAGTAATTATGCATATTTTGGGCAAGTTATCATGGTTTTATATCATGATGCCTAATATCATGTGCTATAGTCAAAACTATCTTGAAGAGTCTACAAGATAATGAAGTAAAAATATCTCCTTGGCACTAAAAACATTTTTGATATAATCCAAATCATATCCCAAATAGACTAATTAAATAAAGAAAGAATTTATCTCCCTTGTTAGTTCAAATGAGCATCTCCCTACTAGCAAGTTGTCCAAATTCATCTTTATCTTCTATTTGACTTTACCATCATCTTCCATGTCATGTTTTCTATAATTGAGGTATAATAATTATAACATCCTTTGGGAAAATCGTTATATACCATCCCAATTACATTACCAATGATTCTAACCTCCTTTGGTCAAATCATTGTGTTTTCATCTATTTGAAGGTTAATGATTATAACCACCTTTGGGAAAATCATTATTTTTTCATATTTTCATGGTTATAATGCTTATAACCACCTTTGGGAAAACCATTATGTCTATCCACTCAATTGGGGTATGTTTTTATCTTATCAATGGTTATAATTTCTTGTGGCTAAATAATTGTTTTCCCTTTAAGTGATTATAACCACTTGTAGCAAAACTAGTATCTTGTCACCCTAATACTTTTTCAATGATTATAAATAAATTTAGGAAAACCATCACCTTTTTTATCCCAGCTATGTTGTGATTATAACCAACTATGGGAGATCATCCTATTTGTATACCCTAACTAGGGAAGGTCCATATGCCAATGATTATAATTGCCTATGGGAAAATAATTTTATTTGTCTATATTAATTAGGGAAGATCTATATTCCACTTATTATCTATGGGCAAATCAATACCTTCCATCTCATTCCATCTATTTGGTCCAATCCTTTCCTCCTTTTAAGGGACCAATTGCTAATATTTTTACCAA
>JARHVA010008400.1:410000-496115 GCA_037957365.1 Torreya grandis
ACTCTTAATAATCCTATGCAACATATTAACTTTACTTACACCTTAGATCTATGTGTGAAAAGTGTTGTTCTTTATCTCTTGTCTTAGGTTTTTAGGCAAATACATGGGATAAGATATAGGTTTCACTTTGATTATACATTAGGTGTAAAAATGGGGAGCCCAACATTTCTATGATATTATCCAAGCATCCATAGCTTTGACAGAGATATCATTAATCAATTATTCCTTCTTCCTTCATATTTTTTATGATGCATGATACATTGATCTTATTTCATCATGTAGGATTTGAATTCTTTTGGATTTTTAGATTATGCCCTTTTGTTTTTATTCTTTTCTTTGTTTTCTTTTAGAAAGATGGAAAAAGTCACCACAATGAGCTACTCTTAGTTAAAATTTTGGTTTAATCAAAATGTCCCCATAAATTCTTACCCATTTCCATGATTAATACCTTAAAAGAGTATTAAATTTTATGTTCATTTGACCTAAGGAAATAAGGAGAGTTTTCTAAACTTGCATAAAACTATGAGATAAACTTTCACATGCCTAATGAAATCATTTGCTTTAGGAAACATTCATGGCTAACTCTCTCATTTCTTACCCAGATTAAAAAAAGTTGAACTACAATATGTATTACCTCTTGATTTAGATTAGATTCAAAATACCTCATACTGTGTTTAATTATATCAATATTGACCAAAATTTTACTATCACTAAATCAAAAAAAAATTAGGAAAACTAACGAAAGCTAAAAGGGATAATCTATAAAACATTAAATACTCTAATAAAATCAAATAATAGAAAGCTAGAAATTAACTAATAAATAAAATATAATCTACTCCTACCTTTACCAAAACATCTATTATCACTAAGAGAACTCTCTAGATGGTGCAACCATGAAGTAATTCTTTAAAAAATATCAATTAACTGGAAATATTGGATCATTACATTTAAGATATTTAAAATAGAATTCATTATTACCAAATATTTCTCAAATTTTATATGGTCCTATAAAAAAAGGGTTAAAATTTTCATGCATTACTATTTTCTCATGGAATTTATCACATAGTAGCACCAAGTCATAGATCCTAAATGCTTTGAATTTTTCTCTCTTGTTAAACCATCTCTTGACCATGTCTTGATGTTTATTGAAGTTTTTAAATTATTTATCCCTAGAATATTCCATTTCAATAACATCCAATAATTTGGAATCTATTTTGTCATTAGGCTCCATGTGTTCTTGCATAAACTGATATGTTGGTAATTTTTGCATGATTGGGAACATTGGCTATTTCCCATATAATAATAGATATGTTGAAGTTCTAAGGGACTTTTCATACCTAGTACAGTCTACCTAGAGTGCATAATTTATTAAGAGATGTCACTTCCTTAGTTTATCTATAGCTAAATTCTTGATCATATATATGAGATTCTTATTGGTTGACTCAACCAATCTATTCCCTTGACGATAGTGATTAGAGGATGATCTAATTGTAATCTGATTGTCATGGGCCCACTCAATGATTTTAGCTAATTAAAATGTTCACCCATTATCACAAACCAAATATATAAGGGTGTCAAACCTAGGTGTGATATGTTCTTCAAGAAAACTTATCACATCTTCGACTCTAGAGTTTTTGGTGGATGTTGCCTTAATCTATATAGTGTAATAATCCATAGCAGTGAGAAAAAACTTATGTCTAGCTAAGGAATTAACACCAATGAAGTCCAAGCCCCATTAGGTGAATGACCTACCTTTAAATATAAGCTATAGTGACATTATTTTATATACTTTTTTTTGGGTCCAAAACATGGAATTCATGACATATCCTCACATGGAAATAAGCATCCTTGAAGACCATCAGCCAGTAATAACCCATTTTAAGTATTTTATGGGGTTTCATGTTATTGGATGGAATGTCATTTCCTATATTTTGATGGATATTTTCTAATATTTACTAGGATTCTTCACATGACACACATCTTAGATAAATATCTTTTGTAATTATTTATATAAAGGACTTCCTTCTTGATCATATAATGAACATCCCTGAGTCCTAAATATCTTTTTTCTCTCTTTTGAGTTGTTAGGAGCATGTTCTAGTGAGCATGAACTAAGTAATACCTGAATACCAATCTTTTTGGGATACTTATGTCTAATAAACCTTTTCAATAGTGATGTGTGGGTATCGTTTAGTCATCGATTAAATAATACCATATCCTTTGATGATCTTAGTAGGTTTTATTTCAATATCAAATTCTTGCAATTTTTCATCCATTTACCTCTACACTCCTCCAATTCATTCTATCTATGTGTGAGCATGATAGCAAGATATGTTACTATGGTGATGGGTTTATTTTGGAGGATATATTGCCAAAAAAATTTGACTAGTTTGATGAGTGAATATTTACTTGTCAATCAGGAAAACTTAAGTTCTACATAATTCAAGTTAGTAATCATAAATGCAATAAGATGTTCACTTTCTTCCCTTTTCTACATGAGTACTATAATAATAATATGTTATAAGGTAAATGATTACAAGAAACATTATATCATGAAATTGGGGATCACCAACATTGAGGCTTACAAAATAATCATGTTTGTCTTGGAAGGACTTATTCACTTTAGGCATCCATTCCACTTTGGAATTTATTTTGAGCATTGCATTTAGGGGTCTAACAATCTGTACAAATCCTATATAAAAATTTTCATGAAATTTATTTTTCCAAAGGATTATTTGAGCTCCTTTTTGATGTTTGGAAACACTATTTTTGAAATCCCCTAAATATTGTCTAGTTTAATAGTGTTCCCATCCTTAGTGATGATGTGTCCTATAATTTTTCCTTTGGTAATTCAAAATATACTCTACTTGGGGTTAAGTGATACCCTAAATTTTCTACACCTCTTAAAAATAGACTAAAGATGGTTGATATGATCAACTCTATTTTTAGAAAAAATGGTGAGATCATCCATGTATATGATTATTCACTTCCATATCAGTCCCTAAAATGCATGATCCATTACTCTTTTATAATTTAATCCATTATTAATCAACCCAAATGGCATTCACTTATATTCCTAGGTTCTCCATTTCATAGTAAATGTTGTTTTCATCATATCTTCTGATTCAACTAGAAATTGATTATAACCTAAAAATACATCCAAGAAAGACATCATTTCAAAGCCACTTACAATTTATATTACCTCATATAAGGAGAGTGAAGGATAATTGTCCTTCTCTGAAGCTTTATTCAAATTCATAAAGTATATGCAAAGTCTAATCTTGACACTCTATTTCCTAACTAAAACTAGATTGGAAAATGAAGTTGAATGTCTAATGGAAAACACAATCCTATCACTTAGAAGCTTTTCCACTTCATTCTAGATTAATGGTTCTAAGATAGGATTAAGTATTAACCAAAATCTATCTTTGCCTAAATGGTTAATGATCAAGATTGAGTAGAATTGTATGGGTGATGAATCTAGGATTAAAAATACTTATGTCATCATATGTCCATGTAATTACATTATTATACCTAATAATTAGTTCCTTGACTCTTTGCCTTTCTTAATGTGTGCAACTTAAGCCAATATTGATAAAGTGTACATTCTTTTCATCACCAACATTTTATGAACTAAATTCAAACTCATTAACCTTCAACTACCTCTATGATTGGTATTGAAGATATATATCAAAGATCCTTTTTAAGGCGACCATTTCTAATGGGAGATGATTCTCTTTCAATTTAGAAGCTTTTCCACTTCATTCTAGATTAATGGTTCTAAGATAGGATTAAGTATTAACCAAAATCTATCTTTGCCTAAATGGTTAATGATCAAGATTGAGTAGAATTGTATGGGTGATGAATCTAGGATTAAAAATACTTATGTCATCATATGTCCATGTAATTACATTATTATACCTAATAATTAGTTCCTTGACTCTTTGCCTTTCTTAATGTTGGCAACTTAAGCTAATATTGATAAAGTGTACATTCTTTTCATCACCAACATTTTATGAACTAAATTCAAACTCATTAACCTTCAACTACCTCTATGATTGGTATTGAAGATATATATCAAAGATCCTTTTTAAGGCGACCATTTCTAATGAGAGATGATTCTCTTTCAATTGGATAATGCCTTCTTCATCCAATTATTCATGGCACCTACGGCTTAGTTGTTCATAATCTATTACTTGAGACTTGAATTATCTTGATTTTTTCAAAAATTAGATAATTTTTTGGTCATCATCAAATACTTAAAATTTAATGTTGTCTAGTAACGAAGGACATAATACCAATTTAATGGAAAAATTCTAGATTGTTGACATGTGTAAGGGTGCTAAATTCATTGTTGAAATGGCTAGTGAATTGGTGGCTCCATTTTTTTCTCGTTTGATAGTTACTCTATTAAATGCTTCAAATGATTCAGGTAAATCCTAAGATCTATCATTGTATTTATTTATATATGATAATTTACATTGATATTTATTTCTAACCTAGTTAACAATGAGTTCATAATCCATGTATACTAGCAATTCTTTGACATTGTTCTTGATAATGAACTGTAATCCTAAAAATCATGTCTTCATATTTTACTATGTTTTTGGTATAATATAGTTAGAACCTATATGCTACCAATAGTTTCTCTCCTTATGTATTTATAAACTCAATACCAACACCTTATCATTGCTTAGATCTTGCTCCATCAATATGGAGGGTTTATAATTTGGAAGTACCCAAAATTTCTTTTAGGAATTCATGCTTCATGGGAAATGATTCAATTATAAGATTAGGAGATTAATAACTTAACTTTTCATTGGTAGTATTGTAATTCATAATGGGATTCTTGATTCATATCTCTTGATTGATCTTGATTTTGGTTGGATATACCTCTGAAAGGAATCCATATATGTGAAAATTCCATTGAAAGATATCCATTAAGAACTTTTGACTGATCTCTACTCAATAATAACCCATAACCTTCTAAAATATCTACTACCAAATGTTGACAGTCATTTGTACTTTAGGTTATAAGGCAACCTAAATTATCAAATCATTCACCTCTCCTAATACAAGCACTATTATTTTATCTAACTATGACATAGTACTCTTGGATGGATTTGGTGTTAAACCAAGTTTTTGATAAATAAAATTCAACATCACTATTTTTGAATCTTTGGAATCTATCATAAAATTGTGTATATTTTTCCCAAATGCCTGAATGGTTAGTAACAAAGGGGGAACTTTAGGCTTAATTTTATAGATAACATTTATGTTGGTTGTTTTGTACTTTTCCACAATGGATTTGCCTATGATGGACTTACATAAGATCTCCTTCTATTCTATGATTTGTATTATTTCATGAAGACTAATGTTGCCCTTAATTTTCTTCATATCTTTAACAATATTATATCCTCCTTTATTTGGTTCCTCTCTACATTAAAGCTGATCATTCCTTTTAGGGAAGGAGGATTATTGTTAGCCTTGGGATTTGTAAGGATTAATGTATTAATAAGAGGAGTATAAGTAGTGAATGATTTTTTGTTCCTCATATTATAATTATTCTTGTTGAACTAATATAATGCCTACACTTCATCAGAATTATCCTTTGGTTTATTGTCATCTTCATTAGGGAATGAAGACTCAAAAGTCTCAAAGACCATAGATGAATTGGAAGTGATATATTTAAGAGGGATATCTAGAGGATTCATCATTTCATCTTATCTGATCATCTCCATTTGGAAGATTTCAAAGGTTTCAAATAACTCTATATAGTCTAGCTCTCCATGTTGAGATGTATTATGGACATTGCACTATTTGGGAAAATTTATTTCCATGATAATGATCTCTATAATATTATTGGATTATTCTTGGTTCCATTATTAGTAGGCCTATTAAAAGGCCTATTGTATCTTGTAAATAGAAAATTTTGATTTTAATTCTGATTATTTGTATTACCCATCCTTTTTTGCATATTTAGAAAATCATTGCTCAGTTTTTGAACCATTTTTTGTATAAAATCTAATTCAAATTTGTTGGAGTCAAAAACCTAAGAGACTACTACATTGTTATGATCCTAATGGTTATTTTATTGTTGGTTATTTCTTTATGTATGATTTTTAAATAAATCATAATTTTCATTTTTTTGTATGCTACATCATGGGAGGTAGTGTACACCTGATTCTAATTGAATGTAAGAGCACTCTAATTCACACATAGAATTATATTCAAAGATAAAAGTTCATTTTTAAATGATTGACCTCATAAATTATGAGGGATGATTTATGGATTAATCTTCTTATTGATGTTGATAGTTTCCTAGAATGCCAAAGATAAACTATTAATAGTAAAAACTCTTCACAAAAATACTACAGTAATAAGATCCAGGGTCTTCTTATATATTTCAAGCATTATATTCTCATTTTGCTTATACATGGCATTGAATCAAGTGTGCATCTTATAGAATATCACATTGAAGGCTAAAATTAACTTTTTAAGTTCCCTCTTCATGTTATTAAAGAGATGATATACTAGACTTGGATTAGTTACCTATCCAAATTATGCCAAAAATGCACCCCTTGACACTCATCCCATGAGGTAATGTAATTTCCCTTCAAACTAAGATACTAATCATATGAAAATTATTATAGAGTAAACATAAAAAATCTTACATGAAACATCCTCATGGATAACATTTATTACTCTCAAGGTAGCCTTAAAAGATTTGATATGTTCTTGAATCATCATACTACTTGATGGGGAGGAAGTAGGTAGATACTTATATAGATTCCATAGTAGGTGATATTGGTCCCTAGGTATGGTAATGGTAGATTTTATTAACCATGGTTGATCCATATGAAAATTGATAGGTGGGATGTTCCTTATAGGGGAAGGTGTTCAGGCTTGATGTACCTTAGGGATGATAGGTATGGGTCTGGGCCTCATAGAGTTTGACAATGGTGAAACCAAAAGGCTAGCTTGGGCCCTATACCTTGTTAATATCCTAAGTGTATCCATAATTATGGTTTCCCTATTTATTAGGAATACACATAAGTGTGACCTCCTTCCAATGCCATTTTTTCTTTCTTCTATTGATGTGGTTTTTATCCACACCCTAGATAAGTTTTAAATGAGGTAAGCTCTAACACTTTGGGATCCATTTGGAACTAGGTTCCACTCTAGGGCACAATTTCTAGGTATGTGTTTAGAACAACTAGGTGGTGGGATAATAGGTTAATCATGTAGGTTGTTTAACTAGGTTTGTGGTCAGATGTGTTGATTCTAATAAAATGATAAATCACTAGGAAAGTTGGATGGGTGGAAGACTAATATATGGTGGGAAGATCTCAAAAAATATTTAAAAAGGAAGAAGGGTAAGGTACAAATAAGGTTATATGTCTTTGATATAGAATTTATTAGTTTGTCTCTTTGTTGAACAAGTACCTCAAGGACCAATGTTTCCTATTTGAAGCTTTGACATACTCATGAACAAACACAGCTAGGAGTCTAGGATGATTAGATATAATACACTTAATGGTCTCATCTAAAGGTTTCTCCTTTTAATGTTGCTATTTCATACCTTTGTATAAGATATTATAACTCAAACCCAGAAGTTATCTATGTAAGTTATAGCTCACACCTAAAAGACTATATCTCAAGGAGATACCTCTACACACCTTGAATTATCAACTCAAATTATGTTAACTATCTAAAGTAATGAAATTTATCATTATTCAATAGTTATTTCACATTTAAGACTAAAATTATGTTGAACGTTATCTTTGAGTAAGGGAGATATTATTGAGCATTGTCATTAAGTGTTGTGTTTTTATATTTAATGTTATCATAGATGCAAAAGGTTATTATGAAGATGCATGGTTATTTCATTTATGTCAATCTAATTTCATATGATTTCAAAGGTTCTTAACAAAATTCTTGTCAAGTAAGCCTTAAGTTATGTGTGTGAATGAGAATTGTTGCCAACATAATGATGTTATTTTTATGCTGAAACAATATTTTGAAGAACATTCTAATGTAAATCATTGAGAAAGAAACATGAGTGAGTATGGGTCAATTTATAAAATTTAAATCATCTTCTAATGCTTTGTATAGACCTTATGATATGGTATTTACAAGTGGGATAATGATTTGAGTGAGCTTTTAAGAAAAAATTGTGTGCTCTGAAGATTTATGTAAGTAGTTCCAAAGTTGTTATAAATGAGATACAAAGATGAGAATGATATAAAGAATGCCTAAAAGTATTCAATAATAATATATAATATTTGAAGCTGTATATGAGATGTTGAGGACCTTGTAGATGAGTAAAAGGTTAGCTTTGACAATCTGTGTATGTAGCTCTAAAGATGCTATAGTCAAGCCTTGAAGAATGTAAGAATATCTGAATAAGTTATATTGAAGTTATGAAGAAGATTGAGTGTATGAGGTTACTTAATCATACATAAGAAACACTGAAACATAAGAGAGTTTTAAGGTGAAGACTACATAGTGGTTAAAAGGTTAGATTTAAGGCATAATAAGACTTGTAGGTCATGCCTTAGAAAAAAAAGAGAAATGGTGGTTACATGAGATAATAGGATTAGTTACCATAACATGACTAAGTAGGTGAAGATTGACAGAGGTGATTAATTTTTTTTTAGTATGTTCATGAAGTTTTAGGTCTTGGTTTGCAAGAAAAAGGCTTGAAAAGTATTTGAAGTTTTCTTGAGTGCACAAAATTAAGATTTTTCTATCCAAAAAGGGTTTCTCAATGCCCATTGGTATGTGAAGCATTATAATGAGATCCTAAGTTGTTCATGGTATATTATTAAGGCTTATATCTCAAATTTACAAGCATTGTTTTCTTGAAAGCAAAGCTAAATTTTATGAATGATCCTTAAGACTGGAAGTTAGTCTAAATCCTTATAAATCCCTAATAGTGACATAATGTTAAAGATATTACTCTAAATATATTATAATGATTTTATAAGGTTATAAAAGTGATTGTATTTTTAATTTAACTCTCTTAGGCATCTCCAAGTCTGATTGGTTTCTCAAGTGAGTGAGAAGATCCTACAAAAAAGTGCTTATCTTTTTGAAATTTATTGTAACAAACAAAGTTGACTAAGTCAAAATTTTAAATGGATGAAGATAAAAGTTTGAGACTTATAGATTATTTTTATGAATATTTTTGGATGTGTTTTATATCTTAGTTTTGTGAAATTTATGATCAAATTTGGCCAGCTGCTAATATACCCTATGGTGCAGATAGGAAAGAAATTAGATAGATGTGAGAATATGTTTCCTAATGTGTTTTCATATGAGAGTGATGCATTAAAATTCATGATGATGTTTTCTGGGTATTTAATGATCTATAGATGTTTTTTATATGTTTTTAATTTATTATAATAGGTTGAATCATTGACGTCAAAATGGCTTATCTGATTGAGTATAGTTTGTGAGAGAAAAGGTTAGCAGATTGGTTTGTAACGCTAATAGTTTTCATTAGAGCTCATGATATAATTAATTGAGTTTAATATAATTATATTAAAAGATATTATTAATGTATTTTAATCCTTTTAAGATACTAAATCATATGCTAGATTTTCATATTTCCTTGACTATGTTTCAGAGTCAGTTGGCAGTTCTAAGTGAACATATTGAAGAGGAGTGTTTGAGCCTATTTACATTGAGTTGAATGATCAGATGAAGTTGGTGATGACCTTGAGGTTATGAGGTTTATAAATATATGATATTTTACCATGGTTATTTTTAAAAATTGAGTATATTCCTTAGTTTTTCAACATAGAGTTTTTATATATGTGCAGGCATTTTATAAGCAATGATTTGAGTAAGGGTTCAAGTTCTAGTTGGACCTAAAACGTGTAATAGACCTAAATTAAATTTTTTTAATGGATATTGGATTAAAATATGAATTTTTCCTATTGTTTTAGTTATTTATATATGCTTCAAAAATATCAAAGGGTAACATGTTGTTAAAAAGGCTTATAAGGTCTCCATAAGCCTAAAAGAGGAGTAAGGGATAATTGATGTATGGTTTACATATTGTAGTGATTTATTCACGACTAAGGAATGTTATTTTAATATTATTTAAAAATATTCATGTCTAACATAAATTACTTTAATATGTAACCAACCTAGAAAGATATGATCAAGTGACTTGTATAAAATCAATGCAGTTAGGCAAATTTTAGAGAGCTTAGAGATGTAAAACAAAAAATGATAAGTGAATGATATAGATAATTGGTGAGAAGAAGGAGGTCATGAAAATTAGAAGGTATATCATGAATATATAACAAATATTATACATAATTGGATAAAGTTCAAAAGACCTAATCAAGCCATGAAGAGGGCTAATTGAGCAAAGAGGGCTAAAGGATAGTTTGAGAGGTACTAAAGAGAGTGAAGATATGAAAGAGAAGATCATTATATATTGTATAATAAATAATGGTTTTTTAAGGTGATTAAACAACTAGGTGGTTGAGTTGGTGTTGAGTCATCTAGGGGGTTAGTGCCTCCTTGTAAGTTGGTTCTTGATAAAGCCAAGTGGGTGAATGACAAATTAGGGAGGGGTGTTCCTTGATAAGTTGGTGATTAGATAAATAATCAGTCAAGTTGGTGCTTGATATATTGGGATTGGTGATACAATTTTATTGGATGCTTAACTAAATATTGATGTTTGTCTTTTAGGATTGTAGTCCATTTTATTCATCAATGGGTTTTCTACCCCTAAAGGCTTTTCCATGTGTATGTTGTCTTTATGTGTTTCATGCTCTTTTGATTTGATGATTATGATTGATAAGATGTGCATTTATGTTAGAATGGTTCATACATAGTTAAGTGGAATTGAATGAAAATATTTGAAGTTTGATCACCCCTCTCTCAGTCATCTTGTTTCCAACACATTCATTGATATAATAGTCATATTTATTTATAGCATTGGCACACATCAAAAATATTTAATAAATACAAAAAAAAATCTTCCAATTCATTAACATAAAAATGGATTAAAAAACAACAAACACAATTGCATGATAATAATGTCTTTGATTTCATCTTGTATATTGATTTAAAACTTGAACCCTTTGAAAGGAGGGTTCTACATGTATATATAGATCCTGGGGAAGGGGTCACCTCATCCTCCAAGTTTATTAAACTTACTTTAAATATTGAAAAACTATAAAATAAGTCTCAATTATATATTGATGTCTTACATAAATATCAATCATGTAACATGTGCATGCTACCGAAATAATTTAATTTAATTACAATATATGTGAAACTAAGACTTAACTAATCTATTATAACCATTGCATGTATAATTTATAGAATTAGACTCTATCTAAATTAGCTCTTACTTAACTTTTCTCAAAACTATCATAAAAACTATAGTAGTACTCATTCTTGATGATGTAGTAACTAGATAAGTACTTGGAGATGTAGTATTTGATTGAGATTTTATTGCCATGGGCATAGTAAAATGAGGAGGTTTTGATGTGGCTATAGTTTTTGGAGGTGTAGGTGGATTTGATGCAGTAGAAATATCAAGTGAAATCTATTAGACTACATTGTTCTTTGCATCTAAGTCCTGATAGTGTTTATATGACTTAGTTTGTTTTTCTCATATTAAGTTCATATCTAGGATGTGTGTCCTAGTTACCCTACTCATCTACTCCATTAGTTTTGCATGGTCCATCTTGGTGGATCTATATCCAACCTTGAATACTTCCACCTCTATCACCTTCTTCCTAACTAGGCTTAATTTGGCCTCAATGTCTTCTAAGTTCAAACCTTGTAAACTATGTTTAAAGCTATTAGAGGCTAGTTTAATTAATTGATCAAATGTGACCTAAGTCACTATATTACATCTATTATCTCAAATTGAAATCAATTCCAACAATGTCAAAATTTTCTTTGCCTATTTCACTTTCTTAGCCAACTTATTCACTAGAGTCTAAGAGAATAATACCTAATCTTGGGCCTCATGTCTTTGTATTAGTGTTAAATTCAAAGCATTTGATGAATCTAATGGGGTATTCAAATCTAAATGGATAAATTATTTATTAGGGGTAAATAACACCAATAACATCGGCTTACTATCATCCTCTTTATGGATTCTAAATAATCTAGTTATATTATTGACATAAGGAGTCAAACTAACTCTCCAAAAATGAATAAAATTAAGAATCTCATATAACCTAAGAGATAAAGTTTTCACATCCTAATCAATGCCCTAGGGACACTGAATCACTTGTTATTTCTCTTTGGGAGTTTCCAAATTCCTCTTCAAGCTCTTGTCTGGCCATTTTGGTCCCTTCATGTATAGCAAGTATTTCTTATGTATGGGTCTCCATATAGAAATTAAGGTCTTCACTATATGGGGATTGAACCTTTTGTATATTTCTATTGTTAATAAGGGAATAAAATTATTCCCTCTCCTCCATGATTATATTTTGACTCAAGCTATCTTCAATTTTCTTCTTCCTCTAGAGTTAATCAAAGTAAGTTTAGTTATCTTTAGAGTTGATCTATTTAAGATCGAGGCTCCTAATTCCTTAGACCAAAATGTAAGAGTGATATTTGAGGGATATAAGGGTTGAGATTATAATTATTAATGTTATTTAGGCTTAGGTTTAGTTTGTGTGCAAATATTGGGCATTGCTATACATATGATATTTGATCAGTTTATGTTTCCATATTTTGGCATTGGATGACAACAAAGACTGACTACTTATTGGGTGACTTCTTGGTGGTAAATATTGTGGTTATAGTGGTTGAAGTGGAATAAGGAAATGGTAAACATAATTGGGTATAAGGGGATATAGTTGGAGTGATAGATTGGGCCATGGATGGAATGGACAAAGCTAGTGTTGATAGGATGAACACTGATAGAATGGAAAAATAGTAGTGGAGGGTAGATTAAGTACAGTGGTAGTAGGAAGATTCATAAATGATTTCATAAAACATAAACCTAAATAAATTTCCTATGGAGGAATGAATGTAGAGACATTTAGCCTAGGGGTGGTCGAAATTGTAGGTAAGGACATCAAAGGGGAAAATCCTAAAATGGTTGTGAACAAAAGATAGTTAATAGATCATGTCCTTATTAGAGGTGACTTAGATTTTAGCACTTTTAATATTAATACATTTGAATGATAAATATATTCCTCACCCACCTCTTGGTTTTGATGGGTCTATGGTCAATCTCCCTTATGCTTCCTTTGATTGATATTGGTTTCTCTATTTGACTATATCACTATTGCCTATTGGGGAAGAGAGGGGGTAAGAATGTTGGGTGTTGGGGTTATAGAAACCAATATTTAATCTTCATGAAAGGATTCAAATATTATAATCCCATCTTATTCCCTCTATGCAATAACTCCTACTTGAGTTCTCTCCTCAACTATCTCTTATTAACCTGTATCAATTCAACTATTGAACCTTGGGTTGGTAGCACTAGTTCATCTTTTATTTGTGTTGAGGAAGGAAATTATTATTCATCAACATATTCATACTATGATATAATGAATGGTTCCTCAAATACCAATTGTTTTTGGTCTTAAGGTTGGACTTAAGATATTGGGGGATCTATTCCTTCTCCTTATGGAATATGTGATTTCCTTCGACTCCAAAAATTATAAGATCTCTAGTCCAAGAAGTGGGATCTTAAATTTTACTTTAATGAGTATAGGATATGGATCTACCTATATCACTTTTAGTAAGACCTCAATCAACCCTATATTCATAACCCTTTCCTTTACCTCTTCATCATCCTTGTAATTTAAGAAGATAAAATCATGATCTATTATCTCATGTTTGTAAGTGATGCCAAGGGTATGAATCTTATTATAGACCTTTCCATGAGGATCTTAGTCTTTATGAGGGAGGGTAGGTAATTCATATTTCGTCTTGGCATTCCCAGCCTCCTTAAACTACTTGTGAATTATATATTACATTAATTTAATGGTGATGTGGGATCCATGGAATGTGTCTTTCTTGTTTCTAGTCAACTCCTCATCAATGCTATTCTGAATTTGATATGCAATTTCTTATTAAACTAACTTATATAAAATGAAATTTGAGAGATGAATAGGATATAATTTATGTCTAGACACCATAACAACTATGTAGTCTAGATAGATACAATAATCTCCTATATTATTGGCAAGGATCTGAGTTATGTTATGGGAAACTCTTTCCAAGGCTGAACATGTATGACCATCCAAACCTATGGATAGAGGTCCTCATAAATATTAACTATGTTTATAACATAATATTATATGTACATAAAAATATAATAATCAAAAATCTTGTTTTTTATGACTTCTATGTTGGGATTACATAGGACTCCATTGTGTCTATACAGAGTCCCCATAACCACATTTAATAGATAACACATCATGTATAAGTTTCCTCCTAGTGACCTCTTCTCTTTATGCATAATTTATTCTTGGAGGCATATGATAATAACTTACCACAAAGCATAATTCATCTCTACTTTACTTAAAAGGTCCAATAGGGGAACCCACTCTAGGTGTAGAAATTAGATGCTTACATGCCCAAAAAGTATGTTTAGTAACACCATTCCCACATATATTGCCATTCTAAAAAAAGGAATGGGCATAAGAATCTTGACATGTTATTTAAAAGTGAAACATCCCTTAGGAGAAAACACATGGATGACACTTGCTTTGAATTATTAGACTTCTTCTATGTAATAATAGTATATATATCAAAAGCAACATCTATAATGAGTAGGCTCAAATACCTATTAAACACCTCACCCACTATATATGCGACAACAATTTTGTTATCAATATAATGAAGGTATCCTCTATCTATTATTATACCTTCAAATAATAGGCCCTATAGTAAATAAATACATGACATAACCTATGGATTTGTATCTAAATATTGTAGGGATTAACATTTGAAATGAAGCAAGTCCTTTACTAGTTGCTTATCCTAAGATGTGATGTCTTATTCAAGTGCAAAGGAGTCTACATTTTCCACTACTTCTCATAATAATGAGTAGTTTGGATATTATCCATTGAATGCAGTATTATCAAACACAATATCTAAATACTTTATAAAATCCTTGATTGAGAACCTAGATGGTGTCGAGGCTCCTTTGTAATACTTGGATGATGATACCATGGTGATTTTATCGAGTACTGGTATGACCCAAGCTCTTGATAATGGTTTATATTATTGAACTAAATATTTTGGATTAATAAATCACTTATGATAAAAATTAGGTATTTTGAGATTCCTTGAGGCTAAAGTTTAATTGACCTCAAAGATGGAATGATGAAAACTTGGTTAGAGGTTTGATATAAATAAATTTCTACATTGATTTCTAATTCATGCACCATTAATTTAGAGTGTATATGACCTCATTACCTTTAATTAAATTCAAATTCAACCAACCTATCCTAGTATACATTCCATGTAAGATGCCTTATCATTTGGGGTAACATGGTGTACCCTTTCATCCTTTACCATATGTTGTTTTGTAGTCGAATCAATAGAAGTCAAACTTTACCTTTAGGTAAAAACACACCAAAGTGTAGAATGTACATTAAAAATATTTTATCCAAAATATTTTATCCCAAAGTTTCCAAAACAAAGGTGCCAAAATGAATATTCTAAAGAGAAATCTCTTGAGATGATAGTTCTTGACACAAACCCTCTTGTGACTAAGCCTCCAAAATAAAGTTTCTACAATGAAATATCCAAAATGAAGGTTGTTGACACAAAGACTCTAATGATAAAGTTTTCTAAGATAATATTTCCAAAACAAACTTTTTAATGAAATTTATTCAAAATTAAATTTGCTAAAATGGTAGTTATCTATAGGATTTTTTTTAAACAAAGTCACTGAAATAAAATTCCTTGATGAAATGGATCCAAAGAGAAATGACCATAACAAAATCTACCAATGAAAAACTATCAAAGTAATCATTATCAAAGTGAAAGTTCCTAAAAAAATCTATTGAAGTCAATCTTTCATAGAATAAACTTGTCAAAGTAACTTTATGATGAAATTCTTTTGAAATCAAAGTTGTTGATGAGAAAGTTTCCTTGGAGAATCCTTCTAAAGAAATATTTTTGAAATAAAGTTGCCAATGAAAAACTTTCCATAGAGAATCTTTCTGAAGAGAAATTTTATAATGAAATCTTTTAAAGACTAAACTTATTGAATATTGTATACTTTGAAATAAAATAATCTAAATTCATGTCATACAAAGCCATTTATTCTATCTTTTTCATTAATAGGTTAGTCTGAATAAGTGTCTCCAAATGAAAAAAATAATACCACAACATGATTCAACATTATTATCATTAATTTTATACATATAATATAAGTACAATACCCTCAAATACTATAAATACCATCTAAGATATTCATTATTTTCAAAAAATAAAAGGGGCTCCCACTTTTTAAAGAAAATTATAGGGTGGGGTGTGTTGAATACAACAAGTAACTTGCCTCAAACAATTAGTGGATTCGTTTGATTTCATTAAGTTACAAAAATAAATCACAAATTTAGAATTTTTATTCTCTCAAGTTTGTGTCTCAAAGCAATTTCACCATTTATTAGGGTCATTTATATAATATTTACTTCAATTTCACCATTGAAACCTATAGATAGAACAAATAATTATAATAAAAACAAATTCACTATGGACTGATATGATTCCATCAATATATTAGATTATTTCTCTATTGAGGGGGATGAATATTTTGATTTTAACCTACAATTAGGAATAACATAAAACATAGAGAATGATTATTTCACCATTAGTATTTGTAATTTTATCATTTTGATAGATAATTTTACTAATAATCCAAATGAAAACTAGAATATAAAATTAGTAAGATAATGTTTTCACAAATTTCAAGTGATTTCACTAATGTTTTAAGTAATTTATCCATTTAGTTGATGATTCCACCATTGATGTTAATGATTTTTCCATTGATGTTCACAATTTTTCCATTTATTCATGTATAAATAAAATAGGTAGAAATTGATGTAGAATATGTTCAACAATGATTATGATGAATTCACCATTATTTTTTATGTTGTCATCGATAAATTGATTAATTTTACCATTGAAAAGCTTCAAGCATAAAAACATAGAAAATAAAGAATATTGATATCATTGTTTTGAGATGAACTCACTTGATTATGGTGTCACGTTCACTAATACTCAATCACAAATTCACCCTTTGTACCTAAACATTATTTTAATGTTTTTTTGGAGAAAAAAGAGAAATAAATTATTAGAAGACCAATTCTTCTAATTAGAATAAGGGGAATGATCTAAAATAGTTTGTGGGGTATGCCCAATCCTTTAATATGTCCCACTAGGCATGCCATTATGTAGATTATAAATACAAGGAGTTAGTGCATTGTTAATGAAATAACCAAAAACATCTTAGAAATATAACCACTCAAGTCTAATACCTTGGGTGAGATATTAGGGTACCAATAAAGGAATGAAACTGGAAGGATAAATACAACCTTTTTACCTCCTTTGGATACTTACTTGAAGATCGATATGTAGATGTTGAACTTAGCTTATGAGCCAAGAGTATTTGTTAATGCTATTTCTTCATGGGAAGAATCTCCCCTTTTTCACTTGTGGTTTTGATTAGCACATGAGATGAGAAGGTAAAAATTCTTTCTATATTTTGACATAATAAAACTACATTAAACAAAAATATCTATAATTGAAATTCATCCTTGCTTTTATATACTTTTAGGATGATTATAGACCATTGAATAAATATTAAGATTAATGGTGGAGGATGAGTCCCCACACACTTTATTACACACATGGAGTGTGTAACATATGTCATTTAAGGTCTTTTTGGAGTGTGGAAGGAAGGAAAGAAAGTGTAATGATGAGATATTAGAGTATGTAAATGGGGTGTAAGAGGAAGAGTGTGTAACAAAAGTATAAGAGATTGATTGCACTTATAATTTCCCCCCTTGACATTGTTAAATTACATCACTTATATGTGGTATTAAATCACTTTTTATTTAGGAAAATAGGATAATTCCAAAAAGTCATGAAATTCCCTATTATAGGAAGATTAGGCTAATTAATTATAAATTATAAGATTGAGATCTTTACAATGTTATTTTCACCATCAAATATTCATTTAATTTTATTACGATAACATTTAAAAAGGTTAGAATTGATATTGGATACATTTAAATAAATTAATATTTTGAAACAATCCATTACCCCAATAGCTAAAAGGAAAATGTCAGTTACCTTCATAGTATTACTCACACTAATTTTATTAATAGGTGAACAACACCTAGCCCTTATTTCACATATGAAGGTAGTCATAATAAAATATGTAGGTAGATTGGTAGGAGAGCGTAGTAACTAACAACTTATAGATAATAAAACTAAATATTTAAAGCATTTTAGTCTTGTACATTTTATAAATATCAATCAAGGTTATGCCCTTAAGTTATATACCTCCTTACTACTAAAAGTCATGCATTACCCATCTCAATGTGACTATATGATTATCTAATAGTTTGATCCATATCATTATAATGACCTAATTCTCCTACACTATACATAAAGCTTAAAATTTGATAAACATCCTTCATTGTCAGTTTCAAACCCATACATTTTTTATATGCCTTTGAACACTACCAACCACTAAGGTACACTACCATCAATAGTATTATCTAGTTCCATATTTAGTGTCTTGTTCTAAAACATCATCCAAATCATAAATGTTTTGAAAGATATGGGTCAAACTATTTACTTTATTAAACTCTATCATGAGATATTTTTAAAAAGGTATAGTATAAATAAAAGTATAAACATTCTTATTCATCATATATAACATAATAATAAAACACATATGAAAACTTAATCAATCAACTACACAACCAATTTATTTTACCCTATTCATTCCTATTTACATATCAATCATAGGATATATCATATTACAAGTTTGAAACATTCAAATATAAACCCATGAGTGATATTTTTCAAATTATAATATAGACCACTACATGAATATTCATATAGTTTATATCACCCTTATGCACACACATTCCAACACATAGGGGATAAATACATAGGTCTGAGGCCCTATTTGGATTATTAGATATCCACATAATGATGATCGATAGAGGGGTCTTTGAGGTTAGTTCAAAACTATCAGCCCGCTAACCAATTTTTATCAAACTCATTCCAAGGGTGAATAAGGGTGAAGAATTAGGGTTTGATAAATTAGAAAAGAGAGACATTATATATCCATGATATGAATATAATAGTAGAAAGGTGGTAATAAAATTAGAATAGTAAAGTTTGTTACATCAAGATATAGTCATTATTCCATATTGGAAACCTACTCACAACCAAACACTAACATTGATGGTAGTGTTTAGATATGACTGTAGTGTTTATGGCTATAAAATTACAATTTACAAAATATAAAAACTAATCCATAATACTAATCCTACATAATTTATACTTATTTTAGCTTATATCTTCTTAAGAATAGTAAAACCTAGCTAAGCATCATTTCTATTTGGTATGGAATTTAATTAAACATATTTCAAATTTGGTACTTTCTATATTTATAATATAATAATATTATTATAATTTAGAATCTTCATTTATCTAAGTTTAAAATTAATCAGCCTACTATAGATTAGTTTATCACACTTGTTCTTGAATTATTTTTATATTCTTAACCCTATCCCCCATATATTATAAATTTAGGGTTAAACATTTGATGAACCTGACCTTTGGTATAAAAACCCTAGGGTAACATAGGGTTTATTTATCTTCTAAGTTTAGAATTTTTATTGCTTTAAATTGTTATTTCAAATTATGAAATTTTATTTTATAAGGAATGGAAAATGTTAATAAAATCATTAATTTTAAAATCAAAGATAAGGAATCATTAGTCCATCATATAAATAACAAAAACACCTTAATATATGCATTTTTTTATGTTACAAGAGATGATATTAGTGAACATGTTAAGTCTAAGGGATCCTCACCTAGTGATGGTGATTATTTATGGGGTACTATAACTAATTCCATAATAATAAACCTCCATTTTATCACATCATCAATTCATTCATATATTTGGGGTATGGATTATATTTTCAAATCATTATTTTTTGAGGACCAAAATCCTATTTTTACATTTACCAAGAGCCAACCCAAATACCAGTTTCAATCCCTATATGAGCTCAAACCATGTTTATATTCCCTTTGGTAACTACTCAACTATATAATCTCAATTTCAATGGGTATACAATGAAATATATCCTCAAATATATAAATATTTAGAATAAAAAGTTACCAATATTGAACAAAAGGATTTAATTTCTCCTCATGCTCTTAATTCACAATATGTGTTACATAATATTATTGCACTTAAAATATATTTACGCCCTTTGAAAACTAGATTTATTGCACTCAATTTTACATTTTAGGATGGTAAGGGTGATCAAGAACAAAATCTATGATATTTCTATATGGCATGCCTTGATTATGACTTTGATGATAAAAATTTAACCAGATTTATTCCAAGGATTCTAAAGGACTATGTTTTATTATGGTTCTATTTTTTACCAATCCAATAAGTGAGAGAATTCAAACCCATATCAAATTAGTTTCTATCCCATTTCTATATCAACATCACTAAAAATATGTCATATTCTCAAATTAAAAATATAAAATAAGTAATTAATGAACCTATCAATGAATATGTTCTAAGATATAAATCAATGTTGGCCAAAATGAAAAATCCAATGGCAGATAAAGAGCTTCAAGGTATCTTAAAGTAAACATTTCTTATCCCATTATATGAGTTCATTATTTTTAGTGTTTTTAATTTTATTACTTTTTAAATATTATTAAAGATCATGAAATGAATATAATTACATTAAATAATCTTAATCATGTAAAAAACACATTGACTACATCTAATACCAATTTTTGCATCAAACCAAGCTACAAGGTGAAAAATACAAAACCTAAAAAGTAAATAAACATAATGATTAATGAAATATTTAAAAACAAATTGACTCATATTTTCTAATCCACCTAAGATATGATTTACATGATTAGCTGAGTTTTTATATTTTTTACCTTAGAATCTCATGCAGTGTTTTCTCATATCTCTCCATCTTTCCATAGAGGTTGATATGAGTTAATATCTACCCAAAGGATATGATGCTAATACATATTGTGCCAATAAACAAGAACTTTTGATTTATAAAAATAGATCTTATACCATGAAGCATAAGATCCAAGACCTTATTGGTGATCAAAATATTATCTTTGATGATTGACTAAAGGATTTAGGTTCACAAGCTGGTGATCACCAGAATTAGAATATATTTAACAATATTTTGCAAGACCATTATATGAAAGATCGAAAATTGAAAGGGGAATACAATACACATCTTACTCCATCAAATTATGTCTACCATTAAATGGTATTATTGGCACTTATACATGCATAATATCTCCTAAAATTCAAAGATCTTCTTTAGCATTCAATGGCAATAATATAGTGGACCATGATTTAAATCTTAATTCATTATTTATTTGAGCATACCTTTACCATCATCATATACACAATTCTATGATTGATATCATCTCTAGTGACAACATATGTAACATGAAATGACTTACCCATTTAGGATATACACATTATGATTTATACCCTTCAACTAAAATGGTCAGATAATTTGATGGGACATCAGAACACAATATTAATGAGATTTATTTACCTTTACATCTTGGTCAAGCACATGTGGTTACCAAATTTTTATTTAAACCATACATATGTTTAATTTATATGTTATTGGGATGATATTGGATACATAAGATCCATATTTTACCTTCCATATTTCATGGGTATATTAGATACATTCATACCAATAGGTTAGTCATATTTTTTGAAATTCCATATGAACATGTGCTTGAGTAAGAGAAGTTTGTTGTAAGATAAATAATTATAAAACCTAATGATTTTAATCCTCTATGAAAGGGTAATAAATATGTAATCCCCTTTCCTAAGCAGCCCATACTTGAGAGGCCTTTGAATCATAGATAGATAGTGGATTCCACATAATCCTCGTCTCCTTTTATGTAAAATATTTAGTTATATAGAGAAATTAACCATGTTCCAATTGCTACTAATCTAAAGAAACCATTGATCATAAATGATGGGTTCCACAAAAAATTGATCCTATTATTTTTTTAAAACCATAGAATCTTATATTACATATATAGTGTACCACAAACTTTACACAACTAAATATCACACCTATGAATGCTAATTGGTAGTACCACTAGTTTGATGTATTATATCCCAAGTTTGAAGCTCCAATGAGCACTCATTAATGTAATCATAGGATAGATTTTTATTTTTTATAGATTCAAGAAATACAAAAAAAATAAAAAAACCCCCAAAAAAACCAAATATTCAAGAAAACATTAAGATATTCAACATTTTCATGTCTATTAACTCCTTAGCATCTGCGTTATTTTATATATGTTAGTAGATATCATATCATTGAATTTATATGTATGCATATGTTTCATGAATCTTTGAGTGTGATACATACATACCTAGACACATGATATATGCACTTATAGATGTTGGACTTATCCTCTACCCACATCATATATTACATTGGGACATATACTTATTTAATCATGATTGATATAGTTTATACACCCTTTATGATCATTTATACATTATCATGTTTGCACTTATATACTAAATCTTACACATGTATACATGTATGCTCATATCTTTATTAATGGATTTGATATGCTATGTCACATAATAGTTTTTGATAACACATAAATGCAAGGACTAGTATGATATGCTTATGATGGTTTTTTATGCTTCATCTATTTTTCGCTTCCTTGGGTTTATTTCATTGCTTTATATTTTCTTTACTTGAATAACATTTGAATATGTTCCTTGTTTTTAGCCCATGTGCCATTTTATATTTATTTTACATTTGAATGTGTTATTCATAATTTTAATATCCCCCCTATATGAGGTCTCCTTGGACTATTATTTTTCATTACATTGAGTGCTTTTGTGTGTGTGTGCATGTGTGCTTATTTGTTTGTTGACCTTGTACTATTACTCTCTAGATAATTCCATGATCCATATCATTTATCATATAACTTGATGTGATCACCTAATATGAACTTCATTGATATATATACATTTCCATGTTATCCATATATGCTACATGATTCATACACATATTCTATATTTGCCTTATCCTTTTGAGGTAAGGTACCTACCAGTTTCTATCTACCTTGACTCAAAAGGGGGGAGATATTAGTAGGGGAATGTCATATAACCATGAAAAATACCTTTTCAAAATATCTATATTTTAATTTGGTCATGTCATAAAATCATGACCTCCACATTTGTATAAACTCTAATTAAATTTAATGATTTAGATTTACACTTGGGTCAAAATCTTATACATTTCACTATTTTTGCTTAAATTTGAAAAATATTTTTTAATATTTATGATACATATACTCTAGTTGAAACGTATTATACATGAATAATCCATGTTATTTCATTAAAAATTACAAATTTTACCAATTATACTGTTCACTGGGATGCACAAGTTACATCAATATGTATTATTATCAATCTTTTTTTTGATGTAGTAGTGGGTTGATTTTATAGTTTGAATTGATTAATTCATTCAAACTCACTATATTTATAATTTTTGTTGATTAAATAATCCAATATCACTATATTTATAGGATTAGTATATTAAATCACCCACCTTCACCAAATTACATATTCATATGAGTTTTGTAATTGAGATTTAGAGATCTCAATGGTCATTTTAAAACTCATCCTTACACTAGATTGGGGGCGTATACCTTCCAATCTCCCTCTTAAATTACCCAAGATTTAGGTATTAACCTATTATAGCTCTAATGCTTCATAAGGAAGCATATTTTCTAGGTTAAAGCATAAAACTCAACATGGTTTCATCAACACACATGTGTATTCCTTCCTTACTCTCATTATATTCAATAATTTTAATTATTTCATGCAATAATTTATATTTTGAAATGATCTTGGTTATTTTTCACACACCAAAAAAGAACTCAAATTGGGAATAATAAGAGTAAAGGTGTGTTGTACACACCCAAGGACACATTCAGTTCATTTAAACTATTAATTTCATCTTTATGCATTACTATATTTAAGGGGTAAAAAATGTAGATATTAAAACTAAATATCTATATCATTTTAGTCTTGTACATTTGAAAAATATCAATCAAGGATGTACATTCTAGTTCTATACATCCCTGATATTGAAATGATTGCATTCACCATCTCACTATGCAATGTTAATGACAAGGGTAATAGTGATATTTAAAGTTGAGTGGCTACGTGGAAAACACTAATTACCTTCACACTATAATTCATACCAATTTTTTTAATAGGTGAGATATTCCTAGCCTTGACTTCACCTATGAAAGTGGTCCTAATCAAATATGTATCCAGCTTGGGAAATTGGTGTAGGAGCTAACAATTAAGTATTAGGGAGCTTTATCTTATGTTCTAAGTTTGATTCCATACCTGGTTAACCTAATATGATGTATGCCTAAAGAGTTTTTTTAATATAATAATATAACTAAGTGGTAGCCTAAGGATATATAAGTTTGAGTTAATCTTGAGAATATAAAAAATAACCTTTAAAATTTATTTCATTGGCAAAATATCTTGATATGTGTAGATAATAAAATATAGTCTCCATTACATATCAATGAAAATATTGAGACACATAAAATATAGTCTCCATTACATATCAATGAAAATATTGAGACACATTTACTAGGCATGACTTAGACACCTAGACAATATCTTAATATTCCATTATCTCACACTAACATGCTATATTATGAGGCAAACCTTATGTTCTATTGTTATACACATATAATAGCCTCATTGTCTATTTTAAACCTATTAAATATCCTAAAATAACATCTTAAGAATCTCATATAAACTCACCTATACACAAGGTCATTATAATAGTTAGGGTCATTATCTCTAGTTGATGACGACTCTAATTAGTAGGAACTAACACTCTCCTAATAACATATATTTAATATAAAATAAACCATCATTAGGGTAAGACTATTAACATAGTATGTTGGTGTCAAGATTATTATTCAAATGTATCCATATATAAAAATCAAAACCTCATTAAAATGATGAGAACTTATCTATGATACATCTATACACTATTGCACATTGATAAATTTTCTTGCTCCCCCTAATATTAATATCTATCACTAGAATTAGTCATAATCTAGCTCTAAAGCACTCAAAATCCAAGTTAGAGAAAAAATTTCAAGTATTAAATACAATCATTAATTTCATACATATAACAAATAACACAATTGAAAATCACACAATGTGGGAGAATTACAAGTGGCTTGATTTCGATCCTTATATCATTAGATAAATAGGTAGTGTCCAATGATTAGTTAGGGTTAGTTTGGGTCAGCTAAAACCATTATAATACCCCATTTTTTCAAGTTTTTATCCCTCATAATCACATCATCAAGGTTTAAGATCCCAACACCAATTAAGCAAAGATAGTTACAGGTGACCATTTAGCCACTCTACCACATTTTCACACATGTCAATATCAACTAGAAATATTGACTTGATCTTATGAAATTGAACTAGTGAATCCAACATATTATTTCTTAAACTAAATAAATTAGAGGCATATTTATCCCTATTATCCACTTCTAGAACATAGTCACATTTAGAGAGATAACTAGAAAAGCTAGGTATTATGATAATGTTAGTACTTTACATATTTATCATATGATCTTATTAGATTAAAATTATTAAATTTTCATTAATTTACATTCATATGTATGATTTAATTCAATGTTTATTAATATAAATTATATTTCAAAGCTCTAAAATAATTATATAAATATTCATCGATTAATCCATATTAGGGAAAAACATATTGGCAAGCCCCTAAACATATTGAATAATGAAAAACCATAGGTTTTCCCTTAGGTTTTCATCCTTATATGATTTTATATTTTTTTATTATGGTTTCATTTTTTAATTTCTTATTTAACCATATAGAATACAATTAATCTTATCACCTTTGGCCTTGGCCTTCATCATTATTATATGATGTAATCATATATCATCCAATAAACATAGTTCCCTTGTACCTATAATAAAAATAGATACATTAAGTGGGACACATATATATTGTAGCCATATTCCTATTAATAAAACAAAAATTAGTAAAATTAATGTGTCTTCTTCTTTTAATAATGCATTTATTCATGAATATGTCCAAATAGATGACTATGTTGATATGCATATATTGGAATGTGATAATAAAGCTAATTAAAATTAACATAATTAGAAATATAAATATGAGGAAATGGATATAAATTATACTAATTAAATTAATGTGGTATATCCCAACCAAATTAAAAATTCATCTAAATTTTGTGAGTAATTCCATCAATGTCTTGAATAGGTGGGTAGGGTTGTCTACTTTATTCTAGAATATAATTCCACACACAAACATAAGAACAATAAATTATAATTACCTAAATATCATCCCTTTACCATTAATATAAAATAATTTTTATATATTACTTCTACATTTGATATTTTGATAACTACTACCAGCACTACTCACATTCCTACACCTTCAGTGACCTATGTGACATCCACCTGAAATATAAGAGAATCAGGAGAATTTCAATAGATTATGATTCCCATTCCTACATAGGTAAAAATAATCCAATTTATTATGATTATTTTCACTTAATTTATGACCTTGATTAATTCACAATACCTTGATTAAGTTATTACAACTTTGCATACCTAGGTGTTACACCTAGATCAAGGTGTATTGAGAGATAGTTATGACATGGATTCACACACCTTACTCCATATCCAATTATTTATTGATATATCATCCTACCATTTACCTAAAATATTTATATCTCCAAAACTCCCATTATCAATAAACATCTTATTTCATTTAAAGTGGCTTGTTTGGATTATGCATACAATGATAAACTATTGACAAAGTTATTTCCAAGGAGTAGTAAATTATATGAACTATCATGGTTTTATTATCTAATTATTAAATCCATAATATAATTCAACCCCTTGGATGTCCAATATATTCCAAACATTTACATTAACATCAATGATAAGTTATTGCATGAACAAAGTAATAAGCTATCTGAAGGAGCTAATGAACCAATTAGTGACCATGTACTTCAATACAAGACCATTTAGCCAAAATGAAAAATATTATGTTTTATTATAAACTAAAAGATATATTCAAATTATTTTTTCTATCAACATTCCATGAATTAATCATGTTCAATATACTCAAATCCTTTAATGATTTATACAATACAGTGAGGGACAAAGATGTCAAGATATTTTACTTTCAAAAAACTCAAGTATATATCAAATCTTACAACTACTAAGAAAAATAAATTATAAATTCAAACCAAGTGATAAAAATGAGGTGAATACTACAATAAATAAAATATAAACCAGTTATAATTTATAGCTCTACCATAGAAGCAATTTTAATAATTGCCATCACCTCATCATGTTCTACTACATAAGTTGTTCAAGTGTAACCTTATCACACTCATTACTCCATAATATCTTGATCCAAGAATAATAATATGAAGGTAATATGATGTTAATTAATATTTTGATTATCATCATATTTATGTGCATTAAATGAAAAAATGTTTCAAGATAAGACACAAGGTACATCAGATTACAAATGAAAACATTACGGATTTGAGAACTCATACATAAAAATATCAATCAAAACACAATGAAAATAAAAATTGTAATATTTTTAGTGATCCTTCTAATAAACATGATTCAATAAATATTAAGTACACTTTATGGGTACATCACTCATATAATATGGATCTTCCATTTGTGACATTAGTCCACTATATACTATCATTGGTAAAAATAGTGATATTCCACCTCAATGACTTATGATTACATTTGGAAAAAAAGAGATACACATTTTTAATACAAGCCTACATTAAATAAAAACCCATATACAATGTTATCATCTAAAATGGCTCAAGTTTGAATGTTTTATTGATGTCATTTATCTAATATTTTGGATATACATGACAAGATTTATAATATACAATGAAATCAATTAAAGGATTTTATGGAAAAAGACAATAAATTAGGACACATAGTACTACCTATTCATGTGGAAAAAGTTATATTAACAACACCATTCCTAGTAATATAAATTAATGGGGTATTCAAAATGTTATTAGGATGCCCATGGATGTAGATACTTCATACACCTCCATTAATATTAAACTTATTCATAAAATACATATATTACAATAGAGTGGTTATAGTTCTAGGAGCACATAATGAATATCACTTAAAGTCAATGATATCTCCTCTTGCACCCCCACCATGACCTAAATTTGTTGATACACATACTTAGGATAATTATTTAGATATGGATGATACAAATATGTAATATTAGTATTAAGATATGGTTAACACATTTATCCAAGATCAACATACACAATTAATTATACACATATACATTATCCATATATATATTAGATAAATAATCAAATACCATAGAGGTAACCATCTTATACATCACATATCTAGTTAATAATATGGAAAAATTATCATATTTCATAATTAACATAGGTATGAATACACCCTCTTTCTAAAAATAAGATAACATAGATTCCTTAGTGTTCTAGATCCATCCATTATAGTTTGAGTTACATGAACATTCAACATGATATATATGGTACACCACATGATTCAATATTAGGTTCCTACCACATTTACAATAGAGTATCCCTCCAACAACATATATAGGAACTTCCCATGACCCTACCCTTGAGTTCATCATTGGTTAGCTTTTTGGAGTTTTAAATATTTAAAAAATACAAAAAATAGATAATAATTTAAAAAAAAAACATTTAAATATTAAAAAAATAAAAAAAAACAATACTTGAGTATGACATGATATTTATTTTAAATTTTTACATATTTTATTTATCACCTATTTGGTATATGGGATATTATTTACATACAATTTCATTTCATGATATTTGAGTTGTATGTAAGATGTAAAATTTACACATAAACATACAAATTTTGTTTTCCCCTCTACATAATGGACACACTAGGGTGTCTTGTTCTATAGGTTTCATTAGTATAGATTATATATTCCTATGACATTTTTTTCATGTTGAATGAGCTATATTTCCTACACATACCTTCTTAGTTACTCATTTATTACATAATGATGCATGACATGCCATTTTATTGTGATATGGAATTAATAAATATGAATGATGTAGACTAACCCCTCTTTCTAAGCTCAATTGTTTTTGATACTTTTATACTTGATAATTACTTTGTGTTGACTACTATGTGTGGAATTTTACCTTGATGCAAGATATTTGATGTCCCTCATTTTTGACATTTTTACATTAACATTTTCTTTATTTTTTGTGACATATTATGTCCCTTATATGTGGTCTTTGGAATGTCCATGTATATTAACACTAGTGCTTTCTAAACTTGTTTACATTAAGGTGTGTTATGATCTAATCATTCAATATTACTACATATTATTATTTATATATATTTATATTATATGTTTCATTGATAAACATATTTATACATGATATTTGCATGACTTACACATAAATTATTTGAATGATACATACTTAACATCATGATAGATTTTATACATGATTAAATGATAACACATTATGTTATATTTATACATGACATGGTAAAATTCGTTATTATTTTTATACAAGTGAATTATATGATATATCCTCATCTCAATAAGGGGGTGTTACAATGGGCTTGTCTTAGAGACATAAAACTCCATAAGTATAAAATCAAATAAGAACACATGTATATATTTTAGAGATTAATATGTTTCACATATAATATTTTTTCAAATACATGCCAGATATTTACACATTGATACAAAGTATAAGGGAGTATGTAAAACGGTTACAAGAACAAAGTTTTATATTTTAACATTCACATTTATTTTAGATACAGTTTCTCAAATTTATCATATATATGCATAACATACAATATGATTTGGAAAAAAAAAAGGAGGAATGATATTGGTTCATGTAAATATACACAAATAACATAATTATAACTGAATTTAAAATGGTTGTTATTTCACTTCACATTTATCAAACATACATACATGAGAGGAGAATGAACATTTTTAATTTTTTTATAATCATGGTTTGTTATTTTAGATGGATTTAAATTCATATAAATATATTAGAACACTGAATTTTAATATATAATCCATATGTATTTATTAATTCATTTTTTGAGTAAACCTTTCATAATCAGTTATCTAATTTATCTAAGTAGTGATTTAATTCTGAGTTGAACATGGATGCATGTTTTTCTCTATATTTTCCCTCCATAGTTATTTTGGTTAGTAAATTATTATGTTTTTCCACATTAATGAGGGTTGGGGTATGTTTTATTTCCAACTCAATAACCTTAATAGCTATACAATTTTAGGGAATAATCACCCCAAATATCCAATGCTTAAATGAGGAATTATCATCTATATAAATATACAAAGGCAACATAGTTTTCACCAAATCATATGCATACTCTAACTCTTTCTATTTTAGTTTTCAATTTAATATTTCACATATGTTCATTTATTAATTAATTCTCATTTCATGTTTTCATGTGGAAAGGATATACATTTGGATATCCCAAAGTCAAATTGTGTCTTAAACACTCAAGTATATTTTATACTTTTAATCTATCAAGAAATTTCCATAATAGAAGGGGGAAATTTGTAAATATAATATATGGTCATCATTAGTTGGTAATGAAAATCCTTACAAACATATACATACATGAATTGAGAGTCCAAATGAGTTGTTAATTATGCATCATCTCATTTTCATGTTATTTTATAAGTTAATTATTCCACTCTAGTTTTATACAACTAAAGGAACATTAGTATCTTTTTCAAACCAATTAAATATCTTACATAGACATATATAGATTTTCAAGTTAGTCCACATGTATATGGGTTAGTTCTAATAATTACATTTTTTATAGCAAAATTTCATAATGAGATGAAATGGTTGGAATTTACCCATTCCTAGAAATAACTATTTTCTAAATCAAATCCATCCTTAGTGTTAGAGCATTATCCTAGAATTCTAGTGGAATGTATAATTATTCAAATGTATACATACATTAATAAATTAAGACATCATTTAAAAGGATATAAAATTATCTTTTATACATATATAGACTATTTCAAACTTATAAAATATTCCTTAATTTTGCCCAATTTTGTTCCCTATCACTAAAATAGTCACAAGATAATTTTTAAGCACTCAAAATCCAAGTCAAATAAATATTACTAAATCTAATAATTATTTGTATACACATAGTGAAGGATCATAATTGTAAAGTAACACTAGATGAGATAACTACATGTGGCTTGATTTCTCTACTTGGATTACTAGATATGTGGGAAACAACCAATAATCAAGTGGGGGTGATTAAGGTCAATGCAACCCATTACATTCACTCCATTTGTGTAAATTTTTATCCATCACAAACACATTTAGGGTTTTCAATTTAAAGGGGATTGTTTTATGAATTTTCATGCATGATTATCATTTGAGACCATAAAATAGAGAAAACAAATAAATTTGAAGGTGACCTTGTAGTCAATGTTCCACATTTCTATGTAGGTTAGTGTTGATTAATGTGTTAGTATCATTAAATGATATTATCTTGATCTTGTGGAATTTACTTAGTGTAGGTAGATGATCAATTCCTAAACAAAGAGAACCAAAAGCTTACTTATCCCTCATTTCCACTTATAAAACATACACATAATTAGATAGTCAATAAGAAAAGATAAGTATCATTTTATTTTTAGTATTTTATATATTCATAGGCTAGGATTACCCAAAAACTATCCAATCTCAATATATCTAGACTCATATAATTTTTATCAAATAGAACACATGATATGTAATGTTAAAATAGTGACCAATAGATACACATATATACAAGAGGATTGAATATGTCACAAATTCCAAAATGAAAGGGTTACAAAGACTAAGTAGATGACACAAGGAAATATATCTAACTATACATCTATGAAAATAATTGATTGCAAATAATAAATGTACATGTGTAAATAAATTAAACTAAAATAAATGGGGAAGGGTTAGCATGATAATAATGTTTAAGATGTCATTACCAAAAAATGGTATAATAGGTGACCTACAATGGAATATGGAAATTATAAGAAATATTATATCCACACTAATATTAGGTTTAGAGAGAACCTAGATAAGGATACACACACATTCATTCCCTAAGATATAAGAAACATCTATCTAATAATTAAATAAAGGAAAGAATATAGGGTTATAGATTCTTACCATGATGGGGATCCATCAAGCATCAATTTACCCTTGACCAATGCTCATATGCAATAGATTATTATGTTTGTGAAGACTACAAAGGGTTGGTACAATACCTAAGAATAATCCTAATGATTCTTCCTATTGAATCTCTAAGACTTCCATAAGAAATTATTCTTCAATATAAGGTTAGAGATCGAAATCACCAAAATGTGACTTAGGGTAGATGTTCAAGTAAAATGAAATTAATTAAAATGTATTTGATATGTTTTTAATGAATTATGACCCATATATAACTATCCAATACCTAAAACCAACCATAAATATTGATTTGATGACATAATCTAGAATAATATAGTTTAATGGAATGTTAGCTAACATTGACTAATATTATCTAGGTTGATTTAGTATGAATGTAAAAAAATTAGATCAGAACTATATTTAACTAATAAATAAAATATAGGAAGGGAAAAGGTGATGAAATTTATGGTATCAACCTAGTCTATGTTTTAGGATATAAGTAAACTAACATGACTACATAAGGATGGGATGGAAGGAGGTAAGTGGTAATATATTTATAAGGAAGTTGAACTAGTGGTAATAATTATATGATCATGACATAGGTAGTAACATCTCTTTCAAAGCACCATAATATTGCCAAGCCATTTCTTGGTTCACCCTTTAAGGCATGCACTCAAGGATATTAATGATTGAAAAGTTGATATAAGAGGAAGAGAAAAAAATTACATAGAAGAAAATATTATATTATATATATATATATATATATATATATATATATATATATATATATATATATGCCCCACCCAAATATCATCCCATGTCAAAATAATGTAACATGGGATGGTGTTTTTAAAAATAACACAATAATTGAGATAATTGAAATGAAAGAATTAAAATAAATAAAAGTAAATTAGAGTAAATAAAATGAAAATATTTAGCTTCACTTACCTTGCTAATCATAAATAATGTTGAATATGTACTAGATAATTGAAGGTGCCCAATGTGTGGAATGAAGAGGTAAATCTAAAAAAATAAGATAAAAATCCATTTTTTTGTAAAAAATATTATGCTACCACCTAAAAAATATATTTATTATAAGGAATCTAAGGCTTCTTTTGGTTTTTGAAAATTACCTATGGAAATAAATAAATGGGCAAAAGACATAATCTCATGGCGAATAATTTAAAGATAACAATGAGAATTCTAAGTATGATACTATACACTTTACTCTTTTTGAATAAATGTGAGATAATGCATGGGAAAAATAACAAAATATGAGTGATGAAAAATTACATATTAAGAATGTATATGAAAAATTAAAAAACAAAAGATGTGAAAAATGATTAAATAAAAGATAAAAATTATTGTAAAACATACCAAAATAAGATAACATATGTAAAACATTGTAAGTATGTGAAATATCAAACAAATATGTGTAAAAATCACAAATATCAATATAATAAAAATGAAACAAAGATATGTAAGTAAATAATGTTATCTCATGTAATATAAGCATATAAAATAATACACATGACTTAAAATTAAAACTAATTCAAAATGTAAGTCAATCATGTCAAGTAAAATCTAAATAAAAAAATATAAGTATGTAAAATGTCCTATGTAATATAAGTTAAGTCCACAAAAAACAAACAAAAACATGATGGATAAAATGAATAATAAAAAGGTATAAAGAATGATAACCCAAACATAGTGATTGTGATAAAATATGATGTAGGAAATAATAACAACCTAATGACATGAATAGTATGATAATTAGATAGTGTGTAATGTGAATGTAAAGGAGTGTTTGTGAGGAAGGCCTAGTCATATATTAGGTATTAGAATACAAATCACAAACCAAAATTAAAAAGGCATAAGTTATTGTAACCCAAAGAGTGTATATTGTAGAATAGGAATCTAAAGAGGGTTAGTTCATTGTTGGTGCATGCAAATAAAAATAATTTCATGAGACTAACACCCTAAGACTATCTACTAGGTTTGATTGAAATAAATAAAATGATTAATAAGAATAGAATATAACACAACAACAAACATTATTCCTTTCTTGGAAGACTCCATTTTCTTGTTGGTTCGAAGAGGTATGTACATAGGTTATAGAATTATAGGTATTTATAAATTTTTAATCCACATGTGGTAACATATGACTTTGTCTACACATGGTTTAGATTGTAAATGGGCATGACAATGAATTAGTTCCTTATGTATTCTGGTAGAGTAAGTATAATTTAAAGAAGATTATATGTAATGGATGGGTGACCGTATATTTATAGACTGGTTAAATAAATGAGGACCATCCATATTTATCTTAAAATGGATGGTTAATAATAAGTCCTCTCCCTTAACAATGTTTGAGGTTGGAAATGTAAGAGGTTCCTTTAAGTCAATTTCTAAGTGTGGAAGAGTTTTGGAATAAAAGTGTAGTCATGACCCCTTTTGGAGTCTATAAGAGGTGTAAGAGGGAACAGTGTGTAATAATGTGTAAGAGAGTGTAAGATCTTAATTTCAATCATTTAATTTCATATTTAAGTTTCCATGTGATGTCACCAATATGAGGTAGTAAAAGTCTTTTTAATTTTCGTAAATACAAGTTTCCAAAAATTCATGGAATTTTGCATTATAGCAATGTTTACGTTAATTAATCAAGATGATTAATTGACAATTATAATAATGGTGTATTTATAATGTTTATTTTTTAAATTAAATATTCATTTAATTTCTTGAGAATAACACTTTCAAATGGTTAGGTTCATTTTGGATGTACTTGATAAATTTATTTTGACATTACAGTGCATTGCTCCAATTGGGAACATGTTATTTCAAATTTAGATTAAATCTATATTTGTGTAGGTAAATTAGGTTAATTTAATATTTTTGTTTAATTTTGTGTTTGATTAAAATAATTCTTTTTTATTGTAGTTTAGACATAGAAGTAGTTAAAATGCATGTCTACATTTTACCCCTATTTAATAAGGTGTTGTGAGACATAAGGCACAATAACATCTTTTAAAGTAATGAAAAATACATTAAGAAGAAATTCTTAAACATTAAAAAGTGATGTATCATTAGTCATTAAACTTATGGTTAGATAGGTTTAGCTTAATTCAATAGAGGGTTCTTGATAAGCCCTTGATGCCCCCTCAAGGGAATAATCAATATTTTAAAAAATTGATTGGCCCTAGAAAATGAGGAACAACATGGTTTAAAGGTGAAGAGGTCCAAATAATGAGTAATACAAAATAAATAGGACAAAATAGGGGAAATGAATCTAAAAATGAACCTATAATGAAGAAAATTATGATAAGAGAGTGTTGGGGGATTAAAATTCAAATTTGAAACTATATATTCACCCTTAAGGGTAAAAACTTGTCATTGTTACCCTCCCCTTTGGAAGATTTGATCTCTAGTTTTGTACAAGATATAGTAGTGAATAATGGATCACTATCCATGATAAAGTCACTTGAGATAGTGGTTTTGAGAGCACATACAACCATAGGATCATGGGTAGATGGTAAGTAAGTCTTTCCCAATTTAATTTTGTCTTCTAAGTGACTTTAATGTTAAGAGAAGTGGGTGATTCTACCAATTTCATAGTAAATGAAATCAGTGATTTCCCCAATGAAAATAATAGAATTCCAAGAAAACATTGATAGATATTTTCTTGATATGATGTCAAAAAGCTAGTTTCATTTAGATGGAGTTAGTGACTCATGCTAACTTATCATTTTTTGCAGGAGTAGATCACCATGTTAATAGTGTGTGAGTTGAGGTCACACTATTTTTTGATGGGATAGATTTGGATGAAGTATATGTGCACCTTATTGGAGGTTATAAATATATTTAATGTTTCTAACCTATCGACCATCAGAGTAAATACAACTTACTTGAGTACACTCATAGATAGGTGGTATTAAGATACGCCTACCTTTCACTTACCTATAAGTAAGTTCACAATAACTTTAGATAATGTTTAGTAGATTCTAAGATTTCATATGAGATGGAAATAATTAAATTGGACTAGTCCCATAGGGTGAGAGGTAGTGCTTAAGGATTTGATTATCCACACAAACATGCTAATGGTGTATGTGATAATGGATATTGACCTATTTGAGACACTGATAAATATCTATCCAAATGGATTACCAAGAGAGGCATCCTCACATTAACTATAGTTAGATATTGAGGTTATTTTTATTATAACCATTATTAGTGGCATCCTGATGCCTAATAAGAGTGGTAACTTCTTCCACATAGGTCTAGGTGGTATTATTAGAGACATGATTTACTAGATGATGAGTTTTAATTTGGAATCATTTTTATTAGCCTAGTTATACTAGGACCTACATAAACTTACATACTAATGAGTTAAAAGTATTGGTACTTATACATTACTCTATGTTTCAACCTAGGATCATGTTGTCATTGAGTGACCAATAGGCATTAGATAGGTACATGGTATAGATGAACTTGTGACCTATGGTTGGGTTTAATTAGGGGTTGACCATAAATTACATAAAAGATATATTTATTTGTATAAAATATTTATAGATGACATAAGAGATGGTGAATTTATTTGGAGACCCTATCTAGAGTTATAGATCCATTGGGTACATGATGGTTGGTATATGATTTTTATGACCATGAAGATTTTCATTATTAAGATATAAACACACATTATGGAGGATTATAGGCTAGATCATGTTTAATTCTAGTTTGATATTTATTGATATGTGTCATAAGGTCCTCATTTCTTTATGCATGCATAAAGAAGGATCAGTTCCCATACACAACCTAGAGATTAATTTTTATACACATCTAGCTATCCTAGGGTACCACATGTTGTTTGGGGTTATAGAGGATGCCTAATAGATGTAGTAATTATAAAAAACATATATAACATGGTGGGTCTAATTTAGAACGAATTATTTATAGTGTCCTAAGGTTCACTGAGATAGTTGATACTAGTGATAGTAGTTAGTGTACTAAGTTAGGGACATCCACTGATTTCTATAGATTTAAAAAATGAGGGCATGATATGTATATATGACAATAACCCAAACCTAAGGATATATACTATGATTAATGGTACACATGATAATTTTGGTAAGGATACACATATGGGGATGGGTGACCTAGGTCATTGGGTCCTTTAGGTATAGTTAGAGAAGGTATATAATAAAACATGTTCGAGGAGGTGTGTTAGTTAGTAAATATGAGCATAAAAATGTGTGTTTGGATGTATGTGACAAATAGACATCATGTTATATTCATTTTTACATTGTGATTATAATGATGTCTTAGTATATTTCATTTATGAATAACTCAACTAAGTTATAACAAACACTAGATTGACATTTATATATGTTTTAACTAAATGTAATAGTGGAGTTGTTGGTGTTATTATAATCATTAACTAGTTTTATGAGTATGGTGGATTCATTTTAATAGAAGGATCAATCTATAACTATAGATCTATGCTTTCATAATTTATGTAATATATATTTAGCCAAGTTTCCTATGGTTTTATCTCTATGGTCATTTATTGATTCAGATAATTAGATATATGTGATTGGATTATTTTCATAGTTCTATTAATATTATTCTACTTCATGCATAGTTAAGCTTGATCTATGTGATTACTATAACTTCATAACATTATAGTCTATATTGCAATTTAGATGTGTTTTATTCCTTTAACTATCTATATTTTCTCATAGTTCTTAATTTAATTTTCATATTTATCCTTGTAATTAGCATGTTTTGATGAATCATCAAGAACCTCTATTTAAAATGGTGCAGTGACCATGGATCATCACTGGCTAAGCAGATACTATGATGGTTACCTAGTTAAAGAGATGTGGAAAGTTGGATACAATAAAAGATTCGTAAATTCATAAAGGAATCACAAAATATAGGGTGAACCCAAGATAAATAGTAAAATAACATATCTATGGAAATAATTATGAAATATTATGGTATGAATTACATGGGCTATTAGATACTTAAATAGCTTAATTGAGATATCTTTATTTCTAATTTAGAGATATAGGTGTTATTACATGGACTAAAGAGAATATAGAGTGGCTATATAACCTAAATAATAGTTGGACTTGTGTGATCAATTATTTAATAACTAATATTATCAATGGATACCTAGTCGAGTTCATAGTACAAGAGTACATAGCATTTGGAATAATAATGGATATATTTATGTGAATTAGATGTAATTATTTCCCTTTGTTAATCAAGATGTTGGCAATATAAAAGGTCATGGTGCCTATCCCAGTCAAAATGGAGTAATCACTTTAGATGCCATGGGGATTTTTATGATAGAGTGAATGGTGATACAATAAAAGGTGGAGATTGAAAACAAGTCCAAAATGGATAACGAAGATGATAAAAATTAGAATAACACTCTAGAGTTATAAAGAGAGCTAAAAAATATAAATGATGGAATAAACAAAGAGAGACCTAAGAAGTTACAAATATAAGGAAAATTTATAGTAGTATAGAAGACAAGAGTGAGAAGGAGAGAAGGGAGGAAGAACTATTTGATGATAGGAGGAATAATGATCCCAAGATTAGTTTGGATAGAGAATGTGAGGTTGAGGAGGATCGATTAAGATAGGAAGAGGAATAAAATAATGTAGAAGCAGATTAGGTAGTTAAGAGTTCTCAAAAGTGTTAACATGGATATTGTATACACCCCAAAATTCAAAGAGGTGTCCTCTAACATTTTATTCTCTTAGTGGAGGTAAAATCCACTCTTGAGCATGAGTTTTAGGTATGTTTTAAAAAAATGGGTGGTGGAGTAATAGGATGAACATGTAGGTTGTTAACTGGGTGTGTGTGTGAGTGAATGAAACCTAATAAGGAAATTAAGACCTAGTTGAGCTATATGGATAGACATTATTATAAAGTGGGTAGATCTCAATTAAAGAAAATTCAAAATATGGAAGGGTAGAGTAGAAAAGAAGGATCTATGATCTCAAGGGATTACTTCCAAGGTTGGTTACATTGTGGACAAGTGTTTTGAAACTAATGCTTTCTACTAGTAGCTATTGAAAAACCACATAATTTCATAGTTATGAAGTCTAAGAGGATAGAATATATGGAAATCAAAGATCTCAACTAAAGGTTTCTCCTTTTAGAGTATATATTACACACCCATACTTAGGATATTATAGCTTGGATCAGAAATGTATCTAGGTTAGCCAATGTTCACATATAGAATACTATATCAAAGAAAACACTTTTGCGCACGTTGAATATTGAAACATTCAACCTTTTTGCATCAATCAATAATACTTGTTAATTATTCAATAGTTGTTAAACATATTAAACTAGTAGATATTAGTGATTAAAAAAGAAATTCTCTATGGATATTGCACACTTTGAATTATTGAATCAAACAAACAAGAAAATAAACACTTAATCACATATAATTGGAATGGAAATGCATCTAAAAAGTTGTGTAAAAATAAAAAATGACTTCTTCCTTTATTGATAATTTTCCAACCACCCATTTTTAAATGAGGGATTCACATGTATAAATATACTTGGGGAGGGGTTATCTCATCTTCCAATTTCATTATAAATTCTAAGCTACATGTTAGTAATCATAAATTTGGTTCTAATTTTATGCTAAAACTTACATGTAAAATAATAATTGATCATAATTGTGTCTAAAAATATATTCACCTACATGAATCCATCTTGTGTGTGCATGTTTATAAAATACTTAGGATAACTACCAGATGCATACATGAAGTATGAATAGACTGTAGTTACATCAACTACTAATACATGAAAAATTACATACAAAAAGTAAATTTAGATGACTAAGGTTTATTCAAAATTAGTGACTACATGGCTAAACTCAACATGGTAGGAGGCACTAAAGTTGATGGTGGAATTGAACTAAGATGTGGAGTCAAGATAGAAAGTGAAGTCAATATATAATTAATGGCCTTAGCCTTCTTTTTCACCTCCAACTCCTATTAAAATTTGAAACCAACCCTATGATGAAACCTGATGGTTTCCATGTTCAAAAGAGGCAACTGATGTACCATATTTGATTGCTCCATTTATCATGCATGTTCAGCCTTAGTGGATGTGAAATTGACCCTAAATATTTAAAACTTTTTAACTTTATTTTTTAAAAAATTTATCTCAATTTTAATTTATTATAATTCTATCCCTTGAATTTTTTTTTGGAAAGTGGTCAAAGATTACTGAAGGAACTAATCAAAACCAACTCTACTTATTAAATGACCTGTAAAGTCTCTAGCCTAGGAAAGTTTTAATTTATCTAGAATATACAAAATTAGTTTATCTTTTTTTTTGAATTTAAGGATTATGGTCTCTACACTTGTAACCCAATATTTTACCTCTTGCATTTGTATGGCAACTAGGTTAAGGGGATTTGATGTCTTTAATGTTGTAATTGAGTTTATATGGATATAGTCCTTATTGGTTTTGTAAAAAAAAAAAATCAATTTGTTTTCATTTTCTTTTAAATAAATAAATAATTTGGATATCTCAATAATATGATGAGCTAATTCATCTCTCACTGAACTAGTAGCATCTAGGAGATTATATAATCTCAAGGCTTCATTTTGGACATCTATCTCAATTTCTATGTGAACATGAAAAATTTGTTATTTTTTCTAGACTTGTTCTAATTATTGTTTCAATTATGTTCTAGCTTGCTCAGTCCCCTCATGAAGTTACAACAAAGATTCTATGTCTTTAAATAAGATCTAAAATCTTCATTGTAAGGAGACTAACCAAGTGTCTTATTATTTATCTTAGATAAATAGAAGACATGTTGTCTCTCTTTTAAAACTATTCCCCTACTAGAATCATATTTGAGCTTCCTCTTCTTGACTCTTTAGATAGTCACTACATATTTGTCAAAGATTGAAATTATGGTGGTAAGCTCAATTATTGTTAGATTCATCCTTTGGGAGGGTTGAGCTTCCAAGTTTTTCGCCTACTAATGGAACATCAACTGAGTGGATTTAATTGGTTGAGTATCATGGATAGTAGTCTCAGCCAATAGGTCCCTTAAAGATTGCCTAAAGGCTTCTACATGTAAGGGGTACTTTAGTGACATCTAAATGATATTACACCAATTAATACCACCAAACTAAAACATTGGATGGACTATGTATATGTTATCACGTGCAAGGGAGTATGATTAAGTTAGATATTTCATTATATAAAAAGAAAATAAACAAAGAAATGTTATAAAAGATCTTAAGAATCAAGGGAAAGGTCAAATGAGAAGTTGAACAATCTATATAAGTAATGTATGAAGGAGAAAAATTCAGACCATTTTATTGAATAAAAAATATCATTCTGGTCTTGTACATTGTCTTATTATTCATTATTTATTCTTTTTTCTTGGTTTATTATATGTAAATAGATTGTATTCATTATTAATACTAAATTATAATTAGAAATGGTGTGGATACTAGCTGTGTGATTAGAGCCTAGTCATTAGTTGGGTTTGGAGGTTTTTTATTACCTAGTTTGGACCTTGTTGATAATTTTTTATCACTGGTGGGTGTGTGGGGTGTATTGACACTAGCCTTATGTAGTGATTCATTGGCTTGTCAATCTAGTAGAGTGGTCCTTATGTTTGGTGTAGGTATATCCCCACACCAAAATATATCTTTTTTTCCTTGTTTTGTTCTATTTGGTGGGAGAATGCTCATTCAAAATGTGCCTTAGGTGGAAATTTATGAGAAGCAGTGCTTAGATCCAATCATAACTATAGTTTTTTATGTAATAATGGTTTCTTAAGTTTATATGGTTTGGATAAGCTATGATGATTTTTTGGCTTGTGTCCATCACGACATTCGAGTGACTCTAGTTTCTAATTTTGGTTGAATATTTTATAGCAATAAAGGTTGAATTTATAAAAAATCCCATAGATAATGGTGTAGTGGGTGAGGGTGTGGGTGGATTATGCCAAGGGTAGCGTGAGGAATAGTTTATAAATAAATGAATAATTATTTAAGATTAATATGAAAAAGTAATAAACTTAGGTGATTTTTTTATTGTATGTGTGACCATGTAAAATTCTTGGACCTAAGTGCTCAACCATTGTTGGAAGGTTTTGAGGGTGTAACAATCCTACTTCATGCTTCCATGCTAATCATAATCTAAAATGTCATCATAATCAAAATAACACTAAATTAAAATTAAATGAAAAGAAGATGGAGTTGGACATTCCATTTTTTGGCATACTTTAAGTGTTACTATTTTATTATTTATTTTGATATGTGCATGCATTCAAATCAAGTGGCTCTTTATTTTATCCATCTAGATAAAACAACATTTCAACTTGGATGAATGAAAAGTTAGTATTTTAACTAATAATTTACTATTATTAAGATTAATAAGGTATGACAAAACTAAATTCAATGTGCAAAACATAATTGTATACATGGATAGCATGAGTATTTTAACAACCCCACTAGGTTTTACTAGAATAGGGTAATTTTTTTAATTAATTACACAAATTAATGTAATAGATTTCAGCATGGAAAAATCAATAAGAGTGATCCTTAAATAAATACATTGTTTTTATTTAACATTAGAAAGGTTTATAGCTAATCCATTTATCTAGTGATCACCATAAGGACAATAAATTATCAAGAACATGCACAATGTTGAATATATAAATAAATATTGCATTTATTCATAAAAGTTATATTATAAATCTAGCCATAGTTGATACATCATTATATCCACTATTTAAATTATTAATATTAATAAAAGTTACATTTAAAAAAATAATGAATGTCTCAATAATAATAATACAATGATACAAAGCTTTGCAGAGCATGAGTCTCAATGAACTCATAGTATCCATCAGTAATCTCAAGTGTAGTCTCTAGTGTACTACTGATTCAGGGAGGAAGAGAACATTTGAGTGATTTTCCACACCAACCATAAACCATTGATCCTCTTCACTATCTCCCAACAAGGGAATGACCCTCCCTTCATGAATGGGTGTATAATGATGGTTCAAAAGTTTAGAGTGACAAACAAGAAACCATGTGCTATAGTAAAAATAATACATGATTTATACCATAAAGGAATATATTCTAACATAATATTATACAATCATGTAACTATAAAAAACACACAAAATGATCATTTTTAATTTTAAACATTACTTTGGCCAAAGTTTTCATATAGTTATTTATCTCTAGGATCGGTATATTTCATACACACCACTCAATTATATTACACCTCATCATGCAATAATGGAACTAGTTAAGTAAGCAAAACACATCACACTACTTATTTAGGGTAATTAATGTGAGATTTGGATATTTGTGTAATAATATAAAAACTAAATAGATTCATATAAAATATTCACTATTAGCAGATATAAAATATGCTAGGTACAAAAATATAAAATACATACATTAAGCCCATCAAATGTAAGGCAATGAATCTTAAATCCTCAAATTTTATATTGAATAATAAAAATACTTCATAAATAGTCCTCAATATAATCATACCATCTAGGTATAAAACATATTTAGAGATCTAGTTATAGAATAAAAATATGTAACTTTAAATGTTATTTCATCCATCTAATAAAATTAATTTACATATTAATATCCACATACTAAAAGTACATTAATAATCTCATTTTATTACAAAATTAAAATGACTTGTATTCAAATTGAAATACATCATATTTAAAATTTCTTTCAGACCAAATGCACATAGTAAAACCACCCATAATTCTTTACTATACAATTAATGGTCTCAAGTATTGAATAGGACATGTACATCTATATATGGTATACTAGTTTTAGATTTATTATACAATCAACAAATCATGCATATATACCATATATTTATGTACACATTTTTAACACTCAGTCTTAAATATTATAACCTATTCAATCTATATCCTAAATATGTATAAGGTAAACTCTAGGTAGATAATATAATATCCATGTTATTAGAGTATTAGGTATACTATACCTATACATTCAAAATAGATTATTTCATTTCAATTCCTATCAATATAAAAAAATCCTAGAATTGTAGTACTTCGACTATTCATACTCAAAATTTCATGATTGCTATAATATAATATATATGGTTTATACTCTAACTCAGCTAACTACATTTTACCATTTTCACTATTTTTGAAGACATAATTTAGTCAATCTGAAAACCTAGTCGATGCCTATATATATATATATATATACATATATATATATATACATATATATATATATATATTCTCACTCAACCATATATTTTTTAAGGTATGTTAAATGCATCAGTAATAGATTATATACCTTATGATTTTTATGCCTTTGCAAGAAATGTTCCAAGTTTTATATAAGTAAAAATTCATGCTGCAGTCTTGTATAACAATATATACTGATTTTCTCCCATTTTTCATAAAGTAAAACCTTCATATTTTTATGGAGCCTTTACATTAGCCAAGTAAATATACAATCATAAAAATAGTCATCGAAATGAATTTTAAATGATTTCCAATCGGTATAAAATTATACCTATTAGTAATTTAAAGAATCAGAATCCCTCCCTTAAGCATCTAGCTAGTCGACTATATCATTGTCTTATGTTACAATCATTTAAATCACCATATATATCTTTCAATAAAACCATGACACTGAGTTATATAATACATATTTATAAATTTATACAAATGTATATTAACATGCATTAACTTTATGTATTTATACATTGATATATATATATATATATATATATATATATATATATATATGTATGTATGTATGTATGTATGTATGTATGTATGTACATACATACACACATACATACATACATACATATACATATACATATAAATATACATATACATATACATATACATATATATATACATATATATATACATATATACATATATATATATATACATATACATATACATATACGTACATATATATGTGTGTGTGTGTGTGTGTGTGTGTGTGTGTGTGTGTGTGTGTGTGTGTGTGTGTGTGTGTATATATATATATATATATATATATATATATATATATATAGATACACACACACACACACACATTTGTTTATATGTATGTATGTCATCAAGTCAATTAAGTAGTAAAGGATATATATCCTTGTCTATGTATATATCTTAATATAGATAAATTGAATAAAAACCTAAATATTTTATTCCATGTTTGGGGATGGTTTTCCTATATAAGTTTCAACACTTAAATTTTAGGTTTATATATACACAGTCATGCCCTAACCAGGGATAATAACTTAACCTAAAATAATATTCAATAAATTTTAATGGGCATAAATAATAGAAATGGATTATAAAACTATCTTAATAATTTTGAGTTAGAAAACCTAAATTATACATTCATACCCTATTCATATTTAAGACTAAATTTGAGTATTTATGTTTATATCAGTCTAAATGGTTTAACATAGAAATACCAAGTCAAATATTCTACCAAGTCTAAGTAAATGTACCCAACTAGAGAAAATATATTTACCCTATATATAGTTTTTCCTAGGGTCCAATTAAATTCAAGTTTATATATAATTCTTCTAGGTATCTATATCATATGGAAAGAACATAAATCCCAATCTATTCAACCTAGGGCTTACTGGGTTATATATTTAGTTATGTGGATGGCTGAGCCATCCACAGGGCTGAACATTTATCCCATTTATTAATTTCATAAAAATAAAACATTAAAACCCTTATGAAATAATTTATCAAAATTCATCCGTACAAAATCATCCATGAATTTAAAGACAACATCAATTTAGAAGATAAAACTATATGCCAATGATTTGAATTTGCTTCCCACTATAGCTTGAACCACCTTTCTCTTTTATATATATCATTCATCTCCCCATCTAGGAATCCTCTCTCCCTATATAAATTTATACATGCTATTTTCATGCAAAATAGAAGCTTTTTTTCTCTTCCCAAATTCCAGTGGCTTTTATGCACTTGGCAAAGAAAACTTCACATAAAGCTAACTTATATAAAATTGGGTAAAACCAAGTCATCATGGCAAAACTAGCAAAATAAAATGATGGTTTTTTCTTAATAGTTTGTTAACACAAGGCAACCCATAGAAAAACCTAATATCTTGAATGTTCAATTTGAATATATAATTTTTTAAACTATATGCATGTTAGCAATGACTTCACTGAACCCATTAAACTATATTTATTAACAATGAATTTGAACCTATTAATATTGACTTAAAAATTCAATCAAATGTTATAATATAAAAGATAATGTCATCAATATAGCATAAGGATATTAATCAAGACTATCCAAAATTCCATTGATTGACATAATATTCATTAAGAAATGTAAACATTATAATTAACTTAACATGGGATTATTAACAAAAATCAAACAAATATAATAATGTCATATATAATCCTTAAAATTGTAATTATAACTTAACATTAGCTCATTAAAATATTATAAACAATAATAATAACCTTATAATCATTAATAATCACTTAAAATAAACATATCAACCAAAGTAATAGAATCTGTCTACTACTCTAACAATGATATCAAATAAGACACTATTATAATACACTCATACATATCTAAGAAAATAAAAAGTAATGTGAAGAAAATAAATAGATTCACTTATTAAACATATAAATAACATCATTCAAGTCAATCTAAGTACAAAAACCATAAATGAAATCACATAATTAGATAAGTACAAGCATCAAACAATAAGTAAAATCACATCAAAAAGAATATCATAAATCAAAGACATACTAAAGCTTATCTAATCAAAACTAATCAAAACATATTAATCTACTTGTGGTGTGTGCATGGGTTTCTAGTCTTTCCCTCTATCATCCCCTAATGCCTCCCTCTGCACCACCCTTTCTTATGATACCCTCCTCCATCACACTTGAGGGATGGATCTATCTTGCATCCACCTAACAAAAATGAAGCTAATTAGTATAAAACATATAAAATCTATAGAATACTATTGTAATAGACTAAAAAACATGATCATCATATACAAAATATAAAAGTATGGCTAATTCTATAACTATTCAATCATGTAAATTAAGAAACATATAACTGACCATAATCAACATATTAAATGAAGCTTATCTAAATAATAGTTAGTCAAATAATAACCATAAACCTCCATAAATCAATAGGCTATTAGGATTAGAGAGAAATTGAGATGACATATCCTTCTCCCTAAAGTTGGTCATCATCCTAATGACACTTATTCAAACACAAGTTTTGAATTTAAAGCATTATTTAATAGAAAATAAAATAATATATAGTAATAACTAGTAAAAATCATCATAATCCTCCTAAGTAGCATATCTTTAGAATATTGGTTTGACTAGACTTGCACTATGACACTTCTCTATTACACAAACTGAGTTTTTTTAATTATTATGATTGGTTATATCATGACCACCTTAGGAACTAAAACATGCAAAGCATTCCAATACAACACATGTGAAAGATCAACAACATACCTTTTAAGATAAGACATATAGTGTCAATGCAAGCCTATACACTACAAGATTGACCAATTACAAAACTTTTAATGGTCTCACATACCTAGGTGAAAGTTTCATTGATTTCTTAAAATTAATCAAGATTTTTTTAGGCTTAACCCACATGAACACTTATCACCTATAGAAAGTTGCCTTGGTTTTTTCTTCAAATCAACATAATTTTTATATCTATCATTGGCCTCAACAAACCTTTGCCTAATTTTTCTAACTTACTCTTCTATTTACATAAGCATCTCATATCCAAAGACTACCCTATCTTCTAACCTATCCTAATTTATTGGTGTTCTACACCTTCTATATAATGCCTCAAATGGAGCCATCTTCAATGTTGATTGGTATGATTTGGTGTAATCAAACTCAACCAATGGAAGTTACTCCTCCCACTTATATTTTTAGTCTATGTAATATATATGAAGGAGATATTCTAAGACCTTATTAAGTCTCTCTATCTATCCATCCATTCTCAGGTGATATGTACTACTGAAATTCAACTATGTACCTATAGATGAATTTAAAGTCAACCAAAATCTATAAGTCATTCTTGGATCTTTATTTGAAATGATATTCCAAATATACATACAATTGGTACACCTCTTTCATGAATCTCTTTGCAATCATAGGTGCACCATTTGTTAAGTTGCTTGGTATGAAGTGAGTTACCCTAGTTAGTTTTTAAACTCCAACCAAGATCATATCATGATGGTTCCATGATAATGACAACTCTTGGACAAATTCCATGATAATCACCTACCACTTCCATTTTAGTATATCATGTGGAAATAACAATCCTACCATATTCACATATTTAGCTTTCACACATTGACATTCCAAACAATGAGACACAAAATCCACTACATAGTTATTGATCTCTTTCCATAAATATAGATGTCTTAGCTCCACCAAGAGTTTGGTTACACATAGATATACTAAATATGGGGAATTATGTAGTTTCTTTAGCATTGTGCTCTACATATTCTCTCTATTAGGCACATACATCCTACCATTGTACCTTAAAATGTTGTCTCTCTAACTTAAATCTTTTATACCTAGGATTTTGATCATTCTTTGATAATGCTTCCTTGACCTAATCATTGCATTCATCTCCTAGTGATAATTTGATTACCTAATCATCAAAAGTAATCATGGTAGTATCCAAGGATATTATTTACCTTGTACAACTTATGGAATCAATAAATATATATTCCTTACCCTTGATATAATTAATATTAAAATTAAAATTAGATAATAATTCTAACTAACATCTCTAATGAGCATTTAGGTTTGGTTGGGTGAATATGTATTTGAGACCCAACTTGTGAGTCTTGAGCTCAAATGGTTTCCCCAATAGATAATGCCTCAAAAATTACAAGGTGTTCACTATTACAGTATGTTCTAGATCAAGAGGGGCATAGTTAATTAATCTCATAAAGCTTTAGATTTTGGGATTTGTATGCTACAACTAAGCCATCTTGCATAAGAACTCATCCAAGTCCATCCCTAAATGAATCTATGATCACTAAGAATCAAGCATTAGGATTGGAAACTCTTAGAACTAGTACTAAATTTAGCCTCCTTTTAATCTCCTAAAAATATTTCTCATACTTATCTAACCAAACAAAATTTTGATTCTTCCATTAAAGAGAGGTAATTGGATTAACTATCTTTGAGAAATTTAGAAAAAATTTCCTATAATAGCCTGTTATTCCCATAAAAATCCTTACCTCATGCACATTCTTAGGCATTGGCCATTCCATTATTGATATTATCTTCATTTGATCCACTAAATTTCCATATTTGGAGATAATATGTCCTAGGTATTGCAATTTCTTTTGAAAAAATACACATTTGGATAACTTATCATATAACTAGTGATTTCATAAACATTACAAAACTAGTTATAGATGTTTAAGATATTTTTCATAATCCATGGAATATATGAGGATGTCATATATAAAAACCAATAAAAAATGGTTTAGATATTCTCTGAACACACTATTCATAATATTCATAAATGTTTTTAGATCATTTGTCAAACTAAAAGGGAACACTGTGAATGCATATTAGCCATATTGATTTTTAAATATAATCATCTTCGATTCTTAGATGATGATACCTTTCTCTAATATCAATCTTAGAAAATACTATTTCCCCTTTCATCTAACTAAAGAGATCATCAATGCAAGGTAGTAGATATTTGTTCTTAATTTTCACTTTGTTTAACATCCTATAATCAATACACAGGTGAAGAGTACCATCCATATTTTTGATGAATACCAATGGTGCACCCCATGGTGATACACTTGGTTGAATCAACCCTTTTGATAAATACTCTTGAAGTTGAGCCTTCAGCTCAACTAATTTAGTAGTTATCATCTTTTATCATGCCTTATACTATGATTCAGATCTAGGTATGATGTAAATTGAGAAATCAAACTTGTGTCTGGGTCATAATCCAAGACATTCCTTTGAAAACACATCTTAAAAGTTCCTTAGAAAAGTATAATCCTTGATGGATGGTTCCTTAGATTCCTCCATATCATTTATCTTAATAATAAATTCTTGAGATCTATTCCTCTAAGCTTTCTTAAGTTGAATTGAATGAATTTTATTAAGCTTTAAGTCTCTTTTCTCACCCTAAAGTTGTGTCTAATTTAAAAAATCATCTTGACACTCAATATTATTCAAATAACAATCAACCTTATATTTGTGTATTATAAGCTAATTGACTCCTAGGATCACAACATATGACCCTAATGGTGTAGAATATAGATCCATTACTATAGTGAATTTAGGAAACCTAAACTCAACTTCAACTAAACACTTATCAACCTTGACCTTTAACTCATTCCCATACTAAATTGACCATGCATTTGCCATAAATCCATATTTTTTAGACAACTTATAAAGCATTGTAGGAGCAATAAAACATTATGTAGCCTATGTGTTAATAAAAAACTTGATGATTAATAAAATACCTAATATTTCAATGGGTGAAGCTTGGAACTCGACTGGATTATTATCAATAACTACATGAATATACTACTAAATTGTTCCCTATTGAGAAGAACCCTTGTTATTTGACTTATCTTGAGTACACTCTCAAGCATAATGATCACCTCCACAAGTGAATCAACCTCTAGGTGATCCTTTCCTATCAAAATATTAGTTTCCTTTAAAATAATTATCAAGTTTCTTATTCCCTAATATACTATTGAGCTTAGTATTCTTTCTCTTGAACTAGTCCTTGGAGTCTACACTCTATTTCTATTTCCTCTTTTTGAAAGTCAGTTTAGAACTACCAAAAAAAATATTGAACTTATATATGACGTGGGTAAGGTATTTCATCTTATATTCTTACTTGAATTCCTTCACAAAGACTTGAGCCATGGTAGATGCCCCATGCACAACCACCTTATAAAAAATTTGGGGTTTTAATCCCATAATGAATTTCTTGATCCTAAACCTATCATCCTCCTAATACTTATGTGCATACTTTAGGATCTTGGTGAATTAATCCCATTATTCATTCATAGAAATGTCTCCTTACTCAAGATTTTAAAATTTATCAAATTTTTATTTGAATACAACTACGGAAGCCATCTAACCTAAACAATGTCATCAACTATTACCAGGTGGTGATGGTATAGTATAGGTTCATCTCAAGCTTATCATTTGCCCACGAAGTTATTATTTTTCCAATAAGATTATATGCTCCCAAAACTACCCTGGTGACTTCATAGTAATTTCATATCTCAAAATATTTTTCCATTTCTATTAGCCACACTTCAACTCCATCTCCCAAAATAATTCCATCAAACTTGGGTGGATTTACCTTTTTCATATCCCATACCAACTCTAAAAATACTCAAGCTCTTGTGTCTTGTGGCACTTCATCATGACTTTGATCTTGAGGATTTTCCTTCCCATCATGATGCTCTTCAAGTTCTTCCTAAATGTTCTTCTCAACATGTCCATGCACTTCTTACTCTAGGGCTATGATTTAGTCCCTAGTTTCTTACATGGCTATAAGGATTTTATCCAACTTCATAGCTTGTTTAATGGTGAAGTGATTTAGATCAATGGGAAGATTGGTATTTTAGGTACCATCACCTCCTAGTCTAGTATACACCATTATTATTCATGGTTAAGAAGAGAATAATTTTTCATTAGTGGACACATTAACTCCTAGATTTTGAGCCTCAACATTGATAGCACAATGTAACAATCCCACTGGGTTTCACTAAAATAGGGTAATTTTTAAAAATTATTTACACAAATTCATCTAATAAATTTCATCATGAAAAAATAAATACGAGTGATATTTAACTAAATCCATTATTTTAAATTAACCTTATAAAGGTTTATAGCTAATTCATTTAGCTAATTATCACCACAATGATAATAAAATAACCAAAACATGCACAGTTTTGAATATAAAAATAGTGACTCCATTAATTCATAGAGGTAGTATTACAAATTCAGCCATGACTGATACATCATTACAACCACTACTATAATTATTCATATAAAAAAGTTATAGTTTATCAATAATAAATGTCTCAAAAATATTAATATAGTGATATAAAGCTCCATATATCATGATTATTAATGAACTCGTAGTATCCATCAATAATATCAGGTGTTATTTCTAGTGTAGCACTATTTCTAGGAAGGAGAGCATCATATGAGTACTTTTCCACACCGACCATGAAATATAAATCCCCTTCACTACCTACCAACAAGAGAATGGCCCTATCTTGATGGATGGGTAGATAATAATGATGCAATAATCTAGAGTGACAAACTAGAACCCACGTGCTATAAGATAACTAATACATGATGTATACCATAGATAGATCCATTCTATAATGATATCAAACAAACATATAAATTATATCAGACACATGAAATGACAATGTTTAAATATAAACATTACTTTGGCCAAAGTTCGCATATAATTATTAATCTCTAGGATTAGTCTATTTCATACACACCACTTAATCATATTATACTTCATACTGCATTACTGACACTAATCAAGCAAGTGGAATCCATCACACTAATTATTTAAGGTCATTAATGTGAGACTCGGTTATTTATATAATAATATAAAAACCAAATGTATTCATACATAATATTGCCTATTGTTAGATATAAAATATATGAAGTATGAATATATCAAATACATACATTTCGTCCATCAAATGTAAGGCAATAAATTTTAAATCCTCAAATTTATTACTGAATAATAAACATATTTCAGAAATAGTACTCAATAAAATCATACCATTTAGGTAGGAAAAATATATTGACATATAGTTAAAAAATAAAAACATATAACTTTAAACGTTATTTCATCCATCTAATATCATTAATTCACAACTTAATATCCACGTGATAAAATTACACTAAAAAACTCATTTTATTAAAACATTAAAATCAATTATATTCAATCAAAGTACATCATATTTAAAAGTTATTTCAAACCAAATACACATAGAAAAAACAGCCATAATTATTTTCATAGTCAACCATATATTTATTAAGTTATATTAAATGCATCAATAATATATTATATTCCTTATAATTTTTATGTATTTTCAAGAAAAATTCAAAGTTTAATATAAGTAAAAATTCATGCTTTAGAGGATCCAAGATAAGTAGGAACACAAATAAGATAAGGATAAACTAAAGGTATATAAGGAATAAGAACCAAACTAGGTTCAAATGAAGGTGAGGATGGATGCATATAAGGTTTAAGTTAAGTATCTAGCATATTTGGTGGAAGTAAACTATAAGGGTCCTAGTATCTAGAAAAATAGTAAGGACCGATCATGGCATGATCCATGATAAAGATTATATCAGGTTATGATAAAATTAGAGGTGTACCATGAAATTATTCCATCTATACCCTATGAAAAATATGAATAATACTATAATTAGGCACTATGAAGGAAGGAATGCTATAAGATGAATGAAAATGCTAAAATAAAGAAGTATTATATCAAACAATATCAACATTTCTAGCTTGGATAAGTCCTCTTAAAAATGGGTTGTCTATAGCATAATCATCATTATAATTAGGTGTATGGAGGTTGATGGTAAATATAGGTATGACCTTATCATCATAAGTCACATGATGATTAGAATGTCTAGTATTAGTTAAGACTATAGGTATATCATCCATAGTAGGTTGATAGGATTGAGGTTGCAAAGGAGGAAGTTGGGTGATGATATAAGGAAATAGGTTAGAAGTTTTGATCTTGAGGCTTATCTCATCCATATCATCATCATCATCATCATCATCATCATAATCTAGGAGGCTAGGTGGCATGTTCCCAATGAGTTTGTGGTGACCATTATAACCTCTAGTAAAAATTACATGATAATTGAAGAGTTGAGATTCTTGAAATGGGATACTAGGTAAAGGTTCAAGGGTATAAATTTTAAACACACCACATTCTTGCAATTCTTCAAAATTACAAGGGTCTGTGTCTCCTTGAATCTTATAAATAACACCATTGTGGAGGAATTTGACACATTGGCACAAAAATGAGGCATTAACCCTCATAATTGGAGTCTAACGTCTATCAAGCAAAATGTTATAAGAGGGGAAATTTGAGGATCATAAATTTCACATAGATGGTGATAGGAGGGATGGTAATGGGAAGCCACATGCAACCTAAAAGAGGAATTCACCATCTATCATATCCTTGACATGTGTTAAATGTAAAAATGATATTACATTTGGATTATCTAAGAGTTTTAATGAAATCAAGGGAGGAAACATAAGTACTTGAACCCTCATCAATAAAGGCATGCTTAACTTGGATATCTCAAATTTGGAGGATAATGAATATAGGAAGATCATCTGCTTGAAGAAGAATCTTGTCTGGAATCATGGAAGCAATAGGAAACTTAAGGGAAAGAAAATTGTCTGCTATTTCATCAATATGTATCAGAATATCTTTGTATTGTTAAAGGGTGTTATCCTTAGACCCAAACAAGGTAGATTCACATCCTGATATAGGAGGATGAGGGATGTTCATTTCAAACAATAATTAAACTAGATAGTTTTGATGATAGGGGGAAGTGTGCATTAATTCAAGGAAAGTTATTTGAGATGGGAGATGAGAAATTTATATAACGGGGTCCCATTCATCATAGCCCATAGGTCTATTGCTAGATATAGGCATATAATGGAAGATCTTCTATTAAGTAGGATTTTATGTACAATTAAACATGTGTTGGTAAGATGTAATTGTTTGAGGACAAATAGGTTTATTATGTTTTAGGTGGTGGGATGTTTTAATAATGTATTTCCTATGATTGGGTTAAGTAAATATTATTGGAAGGTTTGTGAACATTATCTAGATGTTGGATGAAGATTAGAGATATTCTGAGAGGTATTATCCAATTGAGCTGTTGAAAGTGGTTCTTAGAAGGTTATAATATCATCTTGCCCCAACTGCATTAGATGAGATGGGGAAGTGTATTGAATGATGTGAAATGTTTGAAAGGTTTTCTGCATGTGTGTTGGATTAGAGTTGATAAAATAAACTACTCTTTTCATGTTAGTCATATTTACCACATTTTATTCATTAGTAGTGAGGTCTATAAGACTTTCAACATTATTGGTAATTGTAGACTTGCCATTGGTATCTTGATTATTGGGAAGAAGATCTTTGGATATAGTAAGATGAGCATTAGATTTATTTAAATATTAATTTTTGTTTTTCATTTCAAGGATTTAAAATCTCTGTCACATTTGTATTTTCATTTTTAAATGATTGATTCATGATCAAAGTTTGGGCCAATAATAAAATCCATATCTAGATTACACAATTGCTTACAACTCTCATGATAATGGCCCTAACTTGCATGAAACCAACATTTATTTTTGGATCATACCATGATTTAATTAGACAATAAGGGTCAAGATCTCATGGTAGAGGCCTTGAAATACTCTTTTGAACCTCTACTAAGGATAATAGCTTTTGGACATTAATTTTTTGTAGTTGAGAATATGTATGATTGAGAGTGTTTTTTGGAGGGGGAACATAATCCATGATGTTATTTGGAGTGATGTATTGAATATTGAAAATAGTGTATGTTATAACTCAAATTTACACACTTGAGAGGGTGATTTAATCCATCTAAACTTGATCTATAAAATGATATTTCTCATATGTTATGGGTGACCTTTAGGTTGACCAAACCTCTAGGTTATAGAGATATCTCCCTTTAATGTATCAATTACATTCACTACTACTACTTTATTTATTGACAAAGGAAAATGGTTAGAAAGGAATGACATAAACATATCAGAGGAGGTGATATACCAAAAAATCAACCTCCATTTAACTATCATGAATTTAATAATAATAATAATGATTAATCCTGAATCTCGTTACACTTCTTAAAACAAGGGTCTTCAAGCATGAATACTTCAACACAGATGTCTTAATTTATGCATTAAATGAGAGGATTAGTGAATAGATATAAATAAGGAACTAAGGAATAAAAATAAACTTTAAATTAATATGAAAAACTACATCAAACACACCATGTGACCTAAAATAAGACAATACATTTTGCAAATAGGTAGGAAAGGACAAATGAGAGAGAGTACAATGACTACTACTAACATTCATCAACCATCAAACTAGTACACTAGTTTTAAGAATGTGAGGAGGTAGGATTCATATTTATTTATTGTTAAAAGGCATATTTAAAGTGCTAATCTAAGTATGGCTTCACCATACTCAAAAAATATATCCATACAATGTCCATAAAGGATAAATTTATACAAAAAATGAGACTAGAAGAGAGAGAAGGGCACATAAGTGAGTCATGACAAATATAAAGAAGAGTTAAAATCAAAAAGGGAGTTAAAAAATAGTTTAATTATGTCTCCAAATACATTTGTTTATTTTTAATATTCATATTCTTTCATGTTATGTAGGAGATTCATCTAGTTGTTTGGCACCTTGACTTTCTCTTCAAAACTACCTTTCTCTTGTTTTGGAAATGGACAAATTGCACACTTGATAATCAACTCATCATGAGTTACATATTGATATTACCTTTGAAACCTTTCATTATTTTAAAATATCTCATTCTAAAATTTCAATGATAACCATCTCTCTTAGGTGTCTTGAATCCCAATTTGTCTTACTACGCCTCTCCTTGCCCAAATGGCTCAAAACTTGATTTTGTCTTTATGAGTGCACTAAATAATTATGGATGGAATATATTAATAATATTAGACCAAAAAAATACATTTTTAAAACTAAATAATTCTCCAATAATTCATTTTTCACATAAATCTCTCATTTGGCCTTAATTCCTTGTAGCCTTGAAAACATGTAAAGCTCCTTATGTACAAGAATGTGTAGATGATATTGGAAAAATAAGGGTAGTTTTGAGTACCCAATATTACCTTACATATAAATTATAAATTTAATGACCTTAAACCAAGAGTAAGTGTAATTATTCACTCTTTATATATATATATATATATATATATATATCCAATTATGCCTCAATTAGGTATTTAGGCCTAGAAACTAAGATTTTGCTCCAAACTTATCCCACAAATGTGAAACCAAAAATAATTATTTTATTAAATTTTGAGACCATGTGACCATGATTCATAACAAATTTGGGCTTCTAGAAACTTATGTAGGTAGAAAAACTGTGAAATGGAAAAAAAAACTAGTCTTCCACAAGCTCTTTTGTACTGCCTTCAAGAATAAGACTTGTTTTAGCATTTCAAGGATTAGATGTCCATAATTTTAAACTTATTTAGATTAAAAAAATACCCCAATCCATCCTCTTTAATTTTTTGTATATGTTCATGAGGTTAAATACCCTATTTTGATCCTAAAAACTCATAAAAACACAACATTTAATGAGTTAGTACAATTGTAGGTATAGGCAAGTACCATCATGAGTGTTATCCTAGAGTGAATAATTAGGTTTAGGTGTTTTAAATAATCATATAGTTAATTTCAAGTGATTAATAATCCAATTTCATTCAACTAATCAATTATAGACTTCTTAGCAGTTTGTGAGTTCTTTAGAGTCTTAACAATGGTTCATAAAGATGAGGACATTGACTTAAAAATGAATGACTAAAAATTCAAGGTAATAAACCCTAATAACCACCCCTATGATCTTTTGTCACCATGTGTCTTGTCAATAAATATTTGAGCAATGGTTGGTGCCTTACGAGCTAGTAAACTATACTTTGGTGATGTCAAGAGAGAGAGTTTTAGCTTGAAGGTGTTGTATTGGAGCTTGGTTTGAGTTTAAAATGACCTATTTAGGTCTGTATAAATTTATTCCATGTTTCTAAGGATTACCCAATAGGTATTTTACCTTCATGATTTCTAAAACTTATTATTCTATGTATTAAGGGTTTGAACGCAATTAGGCATGATTAGCCCTAATGGATCTATTTAGAGTCTATCTCACTCATAAAATGGTTACAATCATTATGATAATCCTTGTGTAGACAATTTATAACATATTTTCTTGTTAGAAGCACAAACTCAATGCAAAAATGCATATTTTATTCACATTTTGAGGGAAGAAACTGTAGGTTTCACCTAAGCTTGCAACCTCTCCAAATAAACTTTGCCATTTTGTAGGACTTACTTTCCTCATTAGTACTTAAGATATCTTTTAACCATTAACCCTTAAAATATATCATCATTATCTCAAACTCCAAATCTTCATGACCTTTAGTCCTTAGCTTTAAGACTAAAATATCTTATTATTCCCATATTCTTAGAGGCATATTTGTAGCTATTTCTCAGACCTGTATGTGCATGTTCTAGCCAAGGTTATATCTTTATTATGAAGGATATATATTAAAAATTCTTCAATAGTCTCTCACCTTTTATATATCATGAATTTCATATCATTCACATCTTTATGACTTCATGAATCATTATCTTCCTAGCAGGCCTATAGGTGTGTTTCATCTATTGACTATTAGGGCTTAAAAAAGATATACAATGGCATATTAGACCTTAATTTTACCTATAAACAATTATTAAATAATTTAACACATCTCCACACATCTCAAGTATCTTTAACTTCATCTCTTGAATCAAAATATGTTGCATTTCAAATGGAAAAGGGACATACAAGTCTGTAGACCTGTAGGTCTACTTTTCCTTCTTTTTAGCCTCCTTAGACATGTATCTTAGACAATTTTAACATTGAGAGAAAATATTTAGTGTCACATACCATTTTTAATGAGTTTATGAACTTATTATGAGACCTTAAATGCATATTTATCACTTTTTATCTTTGTGTTGGTAGACCTCTCACAGTCCCAAACCTAGATTGATAATAAATACACTTTGATGGATTGATGATGAGCTTTATAAAATAGATAGAGTTATTTTTGAGGTATTTTAGATCATTTATTATTTATAAAACCATCTTCAATATTGGTTTCCTTAATTTTTTCCATCAAATACATTCTCTATTGGTCAGATCTAGGTTTGCAAATTCACCTCACTTATATGTAAAGTCTCAATGTTAATAATTCATATACTTGAGAATGGGTGTTTTGAGTATTTTAATAAATTTTGGATGAGTTTTAAGGTTTAAAAAAAAATTATATTTACCTCTCAAGTTATCACTTCATCACTGAAACTAGTCACTTTTCCCTTTTAGTTTGATGGTAGGGCTGCTAGTATCTTTAGGCTTAGGTTTCATTAATCCAAATTAAATAAATGGTATTATAATTGGAATAAATTGTAACTCAATTATTTAATTACATATTTAATGATATAATTACCCTCACACCACACTAATAATGCAACATTCAATCCTTCAATTCACCTTTGTGTTTGGAGTGATATGTATAGTCCAAAAAAATGAGACCATTGCATATCACTTGAAGAAGGTAATGTTGGAGTGAGAAATAAAACCATTAATAGAATTATAATTGAATTTATAAAATTTATAATATTTTGTAATACCTTCATCCATAATCCTTTAACTTTTTAAAATCTCAAAACACTAAAGAGACCATGACACATGAAACTTGAAAACTATGCACAAATGGAGATTTCTTGTCCTCCTAAGGTCACATGTACCAAGTAAGGATTATAAAATCATGTGATATGTATAAATAGGTACCCTATACCTTATTAAATTGTTTTCATTCATTCAACCATCCTCAAACTATCATCTTAAGGATAAAAATTGAACAAGAACCAAATTAAGTTCAGTTGAAGGTAAGGTTGGATGCATAGAAAAATTTAAGATAAGTAGCTAGCATATTTGGTGGAAGTAAACTATAAGGGTCCTTGTATCTATAAAAATAGTAAGGATTGATCATTTCATGATCCATGATGAATTATTCTATGAGACTCTGATAAAATTGGAGGTGTACCATATAATCACTCCATCTCTAGCCTATGAATAATACTAGAATTAAGTAGTATGAAGGAAGGAATTCTATAAGATGAATGAAAATATTCAAATAAATAAGTATTATATAAAAAAATATCAACATTTATATCTTGGATAAATCCTCTAAAAAATGGGTTGTCTAAAGCATAATCGTCATCATAATCAGGTGTATGGAGGTTGATGGTACATGTAGGTATGACCTTATATTCAGAAGTCACATGATCATTAAAATTTATAGTATTAATTAATACCATAGGTATATCATAAATTGTAGTTTGATAGGATTTAGGTTGTAAAGAAGGACTAACTTTAGTGATGATATGAGGCAATATGTTAGAAGTTTTGATCTTGAGGCTTATCTCATCCAGATCATCATAATCAGAATCTAGGATATTAGATGACATGTTCCCAATGATTTCATGGTGACCATTATAACATGTAATATAATTGAAATGATAATTAAAGATTTGAGATTCCAAAAATAGGATACTAGGTAAAGGTTCAAGGGTAGTGATGAGGCTAGGATATTCCCATTAAATGTACAATAAATGACCTCATCTTACTCTCTCTTTCTATTAAGTTTGACTACATTTTGTGACTTTTATTTGATCTGATATGAGTTATGATGTAATTGTCCATCTTTCGTTGATTTTGATTCTAATTTTTAAAAGCTCTATAATTCCTAACAAAGTGTTTTGGAGAATTAAAGTTTTGTAATAAAATAGGCCATCATCAGGCTAAAGAATAAATATGAAGTGGATTGGATGTTTTTGGAAGCATTGGTATCAATACAGCTTAGTTCCAAAACTCCACCATGCTATTACAAGTTCTGTCACTTAATTCTGAAACATTTGGATTTAGTTCTAAAATTTTTAGACTTAGTTCTATAACTCTATATTTAGTTCTAGAATTATCAAAACTTTCATGACTAGACATGGAATGATTTCTTTTCATTTTGGAACACTTCTAAAGTTACAAAATTGATAAAGATCTATTCCAAACAACCATCGATCTATCAAATCAATAATCTTATTAATTAGGAGAATACTTTCAATTTCCATACTTGTAGATCCAAGACACTTATCACATAGCTGTACATCTAGCCACATTTTAATTCAGCATCTATTCTAGGCATGATTCAGTTCCATTGTATCTATGAAATAGTTACGGCCATCAATGCACCACAAGAAAGAAGAATATATATATAGACCTGGAAGAATATAGGGAAAATGGTATTAATTAAAGAATAGAGGAATGAGGATAGATATAGATTGATACAAATCTAGTACATGTTTGTAATGTAAAACATTTTATCAATAAAATAGACATTTCTATTTTGAGAGAGAATTAAGTTGTTCAATCATGTTTATATGCGGAGCAAGGGCCCACTCGTCCAAGAACTAGGATCTTCATTTCTATCCGTATTTATATTTTATTTTCAAAATCAAATAGGTAGATCTATTAAATTTATAAATTCTTTTAGTTCCTTAAGTTAATTTTTTTTATAGATTTGTCCTTGCAGGTGTTTTAGATTAAGTTTTCATTTCTTTGCAGTCATTTTCCAAGCATTCTAAATTATGTGTTTAATTCTGTAAAGTGTGTTTATTTCAATAAAATTCATTTCTAAAAAGTGTGTTTATTTGTAGCAATTTATTTTTGTAATGTGTGTTTATTTCTAGAAGATTTTCATAGTTTGATTCCAATAAGGTTTTAAGCAGGAAGTCCTTAAGATATTAAAGATCCCACAAAACAAAAGAAAAATACAAATACCTACAATCAATTACTAAATCGCTAAGATTATTCTTGCTTAATATAGCTTTAGACACACCCCTGGTTGAATATGACATTAATAGAGAGTTGATTAAATGAAAGGAATAACAAAACCCATCATTTTTGGCACCGTTACTGGGGAACAACTAGTTGGAATTTTCTAATTAGGTGTCAACAAGAACAACAACCATACATTTAGTAATTGAAGAAATCTTCCCTAAGTTATAAAAAAATTTATGAGTATACCAAGAGATTCCAAGGTTAGATTTCTCCCAAAAATATTTGAACAAGAATTTCCATCATCCTCTAATTTAAATAAGGAAGTTGAGCAAGAATTGGAGGCACCATTATCTCCTACAAGACAAGAAGCAAAGTTGACATCTTTGGAAATTTTGGATCAGCCACCAGAAGCAAGTAGAACTTTAGGGAGGAGGATTATTTCTCAAGATCAGTTGAGGGAATTTTTTATTCTCAATTGAGTAGTCAACCTCCTACTCCTGACTTTTCACCATCTCTAAAGTAGACCACATACCACATTGACTGGGAGAAGGGACTAGAAAATACTAGAGAGATGGCATGAGAAGCTGGAAGAGAACCGGAGAGAAAATTTACATATCCCATTTAGTTAGAGGATGATGAAACTAATGTGAAGAAAATTTCACCTACACACTTTCCCATATTTAGAGGAATGTCATCTGAGGATCCTGACCAATTTTTGTTTGAGTTTAAAGTACTATGTTAGACTTATGATTACAAGATAGATAATCAAAAACTCAAGTTGTTTCCATCTACCCTAAAGGATGTAACAATAAGGTTTTTTATGGGATTAACATCTAATTATATTACCAATTGAGAACAAATGGAAACTATCTTCCTAGACAAATATTAAGATTATTATAGAGGAAGAAATTGAAAGGAAGAATTTTTCAAAATCAAATAGGAAGAGGATGAAAATATGGAAGATTATTTGGACAGGTTCCTCTTTGTGAGTAAAAGATGTGGATTTGTACTTCAAGAAGAAATAATTAAAACCGTTTTTCTCAAAGGTCTAGATGATGAATCTAGGGAAACCCTTGATTTAATTGGCAATAGAAACATTGCTCAATTAAGAATGGACAAAATCATAGAAATTTGTAGAAACTATTCAAGGATAAGGGGTGGACCTAGAAAGGAAAAAATGGTTAAAAATTCAAATCCAAATATGAAAAAATTGATGGATGAATTGGAAAACTTTAAAAAAAACATATTAGTTTAATTAACCTCCACCATGGATGGATTGCAAGCTAAAGAAAATGCCCAAATTGAACCATTAGCCATGTATTGTCCTAGATGTAGGAAGAGGCATGCAATAAGGGAATGTACTTTGGATAAAATAAAAGTATGTATTGTCTTTAAATATAAAGAACATGATACTCATGATTGTTCTCTTCTTCCACTCATAAAAAATCAGCTCAAACAAACCAGTACATCATCCACCATAGAAGAATTGAATTTTGTTCAGAGACAACCCAGCCAAGGGCAATTTATGCCAAGACTAGCTCTTAATCCTTGGATGATGCCATGGGCAGCTCAAATAGTACCACAAAGTTGGGGATAGCCACCTTGGGCCCCTCAAATAACATGGCATCCTCAAGATTGGGCAAGTCAATCTTGGTATACTTAGGAACATCAACAACCTTGGGCTGTTCAAGGAAATCCTTATGCTTGGCCACAACCTAGATGGGGCCCTAGTAATTATGTGTAAGGGAAAACATATCCAAATCAAAACCAATAAGCCATAATGGGATCTCCAGCACAAAATCCATAGGATGAAAATGTAGTCCAAACACAAATACTAGCACAACTAGTAGAAAACCCAAGAAACAAACAAATAACTCCTGTATATGAAATAGAACTAGAAAAATTAGTTGATTTAAATGCAATAGATTGTAAAAACATTCAAACTAGATCTAGCAAAATAGTTAGCAGTCTACCAGTCTTAATTATTGAGATGATAGAAAAAATTGAAACCCTTAATCCAATTTCACCTAAGGAAGATGAAAAAGAAAAAGATAAGGAACCAAAACGAAATTCTACTATGATTCCATCTCCAAAAAGATTTAAAGAAGCCATAGAAATTAACGAATCTAAATTGGTGCAAGAACTAAGAAGATTGAATAGTGAAATACCATTATTACAAGTAATCAAAGATATTCCAGAGTTAAACAAGTTACTCAAACTATTATGTTTTAAAAAAATTGGAAGAAATAAGTAGTACCCTAGGACTATTAACGTAAAAGGGAAACTTACTGATTTATTAGCAGGAAAACTCCTACTTCCCAAATATGGAGATCTTGGAAGCCCTATTATTTTTGTCTCTATAGGGAATAAAGATATACATAATGTTTTGATTGATTTGGGAGCAGCTATAAATGTAATGATAGTGGACACTTTGAAAACATTACCATTAGTAGTCATACAACCTACTAACACCATATTTCATATATTAGATCAGTCTATAACAAAACTAGAAGGAGTTATTGAAGATGTGGCAGTAATGGTGGAGTCATGGGAATATCCAGTCAACTTCCTTATATTGTAGCCAAGAGGTAAAACACTTGGTTATCCTATTATTTTGGGAAGACCATGGTTATCTACAACTGTTGCCTTAATTGATTACAGGTTAGGTGATATGACTATTTCAAATGGTAATAATTTTAAGAAAATTTCATTATATCCCTCTACATAACCTTTTATAAATAATCAAGAGAAATTATGGGTTGATAATCTTGATATTAATGAGCAAAATCTATCTTCTTTGGCTATGATAACATTTCAAGATCATGTACAAGAAATAGTTGATATGGTTAATCCTCCATTGAATGAACACCAATTGTCATTAGAGCAGTCGGGCTTAGTTTTAGAACCTACAGAATCTATTCTAGAAACATCACAGTTAGTTCTAAAACCACACCAATAAAAATTCCTTACAAATAAAGATAATTTTTCTCTAGAGGAATGAGTTTCTCTTGGGGAGAGGAAGGATTTGTATCTTTAGCTTTATAGATATCAAGAAATGATGAAGAATTTCTAGAAAATAGTAGTAACAAGGAGTTCGACCTATAATAAGATAAGTATCATAACTCTTCTTGCTATCCTTTGTCCAGCATTTTGACTCAAGGAACTTTTGGATTTATTTATACATATCATATGTTGTTACCAAATGCATGTCCAATAAACAACTTAATGGAATCATTTCAATAAATTAGTTCATCATATATTATAACCAAACATGTTGAGATTCAACCAGGTAAAATTTTGAATATTAATAGCTAGTTAAAGAATGATGAAGAAGTCAAACTGTTTGATGTTCTGAAGGATCATACTAATGCTTTTGCTTGGGACTATAGAGACATGAAGGGAATTAATCTAAGTATCTACACCCATCACATTTATACTAAAAACATTAGACTAGTTAGGTAACATTAGAGAAGGATTAATCTAGCATTAAGGGATATAGTCAAATAAGAATTTGAATAACTATTACAAGTAGGTTTTATCTACTCTATCTAAGATACTCAGTGGCTGTCTCCTCTTGTAGTTGTCCCTAAAAAGAATAGAAAATAGATAATTTTTGTTGACTATATCGATCTTAACAAAGCCACCCTGAGAGACTATTTTCCCTTACCATTCATAGATCAAGACTTAAACAACCTTTTAGGTAAACAATACTTTTAATTCTTGGATGGCTTTAGTGGATACAATCAAATCAGAGTTGCTATTGAGGATCAGAAAAAAACTACATTTACTTGTCCATGAGGTACCTTTTCTTATAGGGTATTTCCATTTGGACTATGTAATACTCTTGAAACCTTTCAAAGAGTTGTATTAGCAATTTGTGTAGACCTAACAAAATGACTATGTAGAGGTATACATGGATGACTTTACTATGCATGGAGATACATTTGATGTTGCCTTGAAAAATTTGGATAGAGTAGTAATAAGATGTGAACAACATCACTTGTCTTTTAGTCATGAGAAATGTTTGATGATGGTTGATGAAGGGATTGTATTAGGACACCATATTTCAAAAAGAGGAATTCAAGTTGACCAAAACAAAATCAAGATTATTTTAGACTTGCCTATTCCTCAAACCCCCATAGATATCAAGTCATTTTTAGGGCATGCTAGATACTATAGGCACTTTATCAAGGATTTTAGTAAAATTATTGCCCGCATATTTAAGTTGATTACCAAGGACTGTGAATTTATTTGGGATGAAAAATGTCAACATGATTTTGAAGAAATTAAAGAGAAATTGGTAATTGCCCCAATATTAAGAGGACCTAATTGGGAGAAACCTTTTCACATCCAAACTGATGCCTCAAATAACTCAATTGGTGTAGTTTTGGGATAAATATGAAGAAGTAAAAATGTATTCTATTTACTATCTGAGTAAAAATCTTACTCCCAGTGAAAGAAATTACACTACCAGTGAAAAATAATTTCTAGCTGTGATCTATGCAATTAATAAATTTAGACATTACATTATAAGGTATAAAATATTTATACATAGATATCACATAATAATTAAATATTTAATGAATAAACCAATGGTTAGAGGTAGAATAATTAGATGGTTATTACTTCTACAAGAATTTGATATTACCAATGTGGACAATCTAGGTAAATCTAATCTGGTAGCTGATTTCTTGTCAAGACTAACCACTACAAGGGAGCAGGATCTAGTCAAGGACAAATTTCTAGATGAACAATTGTTTGTTATTTTAGTTGATACACCATGGTTTTATATAATGCCAAATTATCTTACAAGGAATTTTCCTCCTTATTTCACTAAAAAATAAATAAAGAAGTTAATCAAAACTAGTGCACAGTTTAAATGGTTAAATGGAATGTTATTTAAATGTGGTCCTAATTTGGTTTTATGCAGGTGTGTAAGAGAAGATGAAATATTTGACTTCCTCTAGGTATATCATGATGAACCAATTGGAGGACACTATTTATTGAAAAGAATATCTCATAAAATACATATCACTAGTTACTATTGGCCATCTCTATACAAAGATGTGAAGACATATATCAGGGAGTGTGATCCTTGTCAAAAGATGGGACAACCAACCTTTACCAATGAAATGCCTCTGCAACCTCAAGTAGTGATTGAACCATTTGAGAGATGGGGATTGAATTTTAATAGACCCTTGAATCCTCCTTCACAAGGAAAAGAACACATTCTTGTGTGTACTGATTATGTGATAATGGGTAGAAGTGCAGGATTTAACAAATGCCACTAAAGAAGTAGTTGTTGATTTCCTTTGGCACAAAATTATGGTAAAGTTTGGAGCACTGAGAAGCTTAGTTTTAGATTAGGGACCATAATTTATGTCTAATATGATTCAGGCTTTCACAATGTATTATCAGATCAATCATATGAAGTCATCTCCCTATCACCCACAAGAAAATGGATAAGTTCAAGTAACAAATAGAGAATTAGAAAACATCCTCACTAAAATAGTTAAAGCAAGAAGAACAGATTGGGTAAAGAGACTACCTAAAGTTGTTTGGGCTTACAATACAACCTATGAAACCATAATAGGTTTTTCACCATATGAGTTAGTCTATGGGAAAAAGCCCTTGTTACCTATTGAGTTTGAACTACAAACATTGAGGACAACATCTAAGGTGGGAATTAAATTAGATGTAGCTCAAAAGGAAAGAATCCTTCAACTCAATGAGTTGGATGAATTGAGAATGGAATCACTTCACTAGATAGAGATAATCCAAGATCAAAGAAAGAAATGGCATGATTTACATATCAAGGAAAGACAATTCAAAGTAGGAGACTGGGCATTGTTTTTGGATTCTAGGTACCAATAATTTAAAGGTCATTTGAGAATTAGATGGTTGGGACCTTATCAGATTGAGCAGATATTAAATAATGGTTCTATTTAGTTACTTCTCATTAATGGAAGTATAAGAATACTCTTGGTTAATGGACACAGGATAAAACTTTATAGGAAGCCTTCTACTAAGGATGAATTCTTGAAGCAGATTAAAGCAGATAAAAAATTTGATCATATGAAAGAACCCAATTCTTGCAAAATGATCAAATAATCAAATGAATAGATCCAAAATAAATGGAAAAGAATGAAAAATAATAAATGGCATTCTCTTCCCCCTAAAAAAAATCTCAAAGATCAATTAAAAACCAGTGATGGTGATTGGTCTTCTCAAAGAAATAGCTAATTCAAAATAAAAACTTCTTTGGAATTCTAACTTTTTTTTTACCATTTTCCTTTTTGTTTCATTTTTTTCAGGAATGATGAGTTATCATGATGGAAGGATTACATCATTAAGGACGGTAATTATGTTTTTAACTTGTTAAAGGTTAAATTAAAAGTTCACATGTGTGATTAGACTTGATTTAAAAGATTAGTATGATGAGTCATCTATTGTACATTATTATTAAAAGTGAAAAATCATGAAAAGGATATTGATAGAATAAATTGGTAGCATAGTTATAAAAAATCATTATTATTATTGAATTGACGATGTAAAAACTAACTACAAAAAAACATCAAGAGAGATACAATGAATTAAATTCATCAGTTCCATAGCTAAGTACAGTAGTTTTATAGCCAAATTCACCACTTATATCACTATGAGAAGAGCTTTTCAGCTAACCTACATAAGATTAAAGAGGAATCAATCATGGGGATTAAAAAGAAGTTAAAACTAGAGGATGATACCTAGCTCCTTACAGATGAAGAAGTGGAAACTATCATTCAACAGGTAGGATGGCTAGAATTTCTGAGGAAATTTCACAAATATAATGATGAATTGGTAAGATAATTTGTTATCAATTTAGAGAAAAAAGGATAAGGATTAGGAAGGTTTCATTCCTTTTTTTGTGAATGTAATAAGTGAGATATATGGAGTACCAATGGTGCATGTTTCAAACCCTGTCAAAGGGGCACTAAAAGCCCTGGTTGAGACCCTATTGAAAGAGAGGGAATCTGAACCCCAATATCTTTACAACAAAAATAAAATCATCAAAGGAGTCAAAAGGGCTAGCTTGCCCAAACCCTTTGATAGAGTAGCATTTTGTTTTAGGGTGTGGAGCTAAAAGCTTCACCAAGGAGCATTCATTATCAGGTTCGGGTCTACACAAACACCGGCATCAGTCAGGAGTGACCAACGTCGGTCATGGGCAGTTGCAGAGACACTGACGTCGGTAGAGGATCAGCCGACGGTGGTCACAGACAAGCAACAAGAACTGACATCAGTTACTTGCGTGTCTAGAAAGTTATTTCCGTGGATAGAAGCGAGTGTTTGCATGATAAGTTTGAGTTGAAGTCTCAAGCTCACATCTCTATTATTGGCATTACTATTTTTAGAGCCCTTGTTCAAGTGGCTTAACTGCTTGTTAGGTGTACATGCTCAAGTCTCTTAATTCTATATGTAGAATTAGATCTTCTTAGCTTTGTAGTAGTTTGTAGTGGATTATTGTAGTTGGGTGAATTATTGTAATTCATTTTGTGTGAAGAACAGTATAGAATTGAATCAATCTAGGCTTGTTGGAGTTGATTGTTCTTGAGAGAGAGAGCTCTTGAGGAATAGAGATCTATACATCTAGGAGAGGTGTGGAAGAAAGAAGCTTTCTTCAATTGTATTCCTTTTGTAAAGAGTTTGTTAATACAAGTTTTTAGGGTGTTTTCTTATATCTCTTGTTCTTGTTATTATCATTCTAATTACTTGTCAATCTGGTTTAATTCCACGTTTATTTTTGTCACAATTGTAATCTATTATTGGGTTGATCCCCCAACAAGTGGTATCAAAGCCTTGGTTATAGGTTCAGAGCTTGATAATTGGTATCAAAGTTTAGGTTCACTAACAGGTGGTTCAGATCTGTGTAGTGTGTATTGATTATAGGTTCTCATAGGAGTTTCTATAGGGATTTCTATTTGAGTGGGAGAAGCAATGGCAGATGAAAGTAAATTGAGAATGGAAAAGTTCAATGGCAAAAATTACCAACACTGGAGAATGCAAATAGAAGATTATCTATATCAGAAAGATCTCTACTTACCACTAGGTGGTGTTGCAAAGAAGCCCAAAGACATGGAGGATGAAGAATGGGAAGTACTTGACAGAAAGGCTCTAGGGTCTATAAGACTGAGTCTAGCATCCACTGTGATATCCAATTTATCACAGGCAAAGTCTACGGTAGAGTTGATGACTACGTTAGCAAATTTGTATAAAAAACCCTCAGCTTCTAATAAGGTATATCTTATGAAGCAGTTATTTAATTTGCATATGAATGAAGGTGGATCTGTTTCTACTCATGTGAATGATTTCAATGGAATTGTGAATCAGTTAAGTTCAGTGAATATAGTGTTTGATGATGAAATAAAAGCTCTTTTGATATTATGTTCTTTGCCTGAAAGCTGGCATGGCTTAGTAATGGCAGTAAGTAATACTGCATCTACATCAAATATTTTGAAAGTAGAGGATGTTGTTAGTGTTATCTTGAATGAGGAAATACGTAGGAAAAGCACAAAAGAGACATCTGGGAATGCTTTAAGTTTTGAGAGTAGGGGAAGGCAGAAAGAGAAGAGCAAGAAAGGCAAATCAAGATCCAAATCAAAGGGGAAAGGCAAATCTAAATCCAAAAATGGCAGAAGGCCACAATGCTAGAATTGTGGAAAGATGGGGCACATAAGCAGAGACTATTGGTCAAAGCCTAAGGAGGACAACCAGCACAAAGGAAAGGAAGAAGCCAAGATTGCAGGTATTGCACAGGATGCTTTAATTTTCTCTTTGCATAATAATATAGAATCTTGGGTATTAGATTCTGGTGCATCTTTTCATGCTACTCCTAACATAGAATATTTCAGTGACTATATCCATAAAGATTTTGGAATAGTGTATCTAGGGGATGATGAGCCCTGTAAAATAATTGGCAAAGGTAAAGTGCAGCTGAAGATGCAGAATAGCAACACATGGGTGTTGAGAGATGTGATGCATGTTCCTAGCTTGAAGATAAATTTGATTTCTATAGGAAAGTTAGGGGATGAGGGTTGTACAGTAACTCTCACAATAGAATCTTGGAAGGTGACCAAGGGTGCACTTGTTATGGCTAGAGGTAAGAGAGAAGGTACTCTCTATTTATGTAATTGTGTTACTAACGAATCTCCTTCTGTATTATCTACTTTAGATGTGGATGCTAAATTGTGGCACTCATGGCTTGGCCACATGAGTGAGAAGGGGATGTCAATTCTAAATTCTAAAGGTATGCTTTCAGATTTAAAAGGCATAGATCTAGAGTTTTATGAGCACTGTGTATTTGGAAAATAGAAAAGGGTTAGTTTTCTCAAAATTGGGTCTACTAAGAAGAGGCACAAGTTGGAGCTTGTTCACACAGACGTGTGGGGGCCGGCTCAGGGTGCTTCCATTGGAGGATCACAGTACTATGTATCTTTCATAGATGATGCCATAAGGAAGGTATGGATCTACTGTATTAGAAGAAAATCTGATGTATTTGATACTTTTAAAGTTTGGAAAGCTATGGTTGAGAATGAAATAGGTAAAAGATTAAAGTGCCTGAGATCAGACAATGGTGGTGAGTTCTGCAGTCATAAGTTTATAGATTATTGTTACATGCATGGAATCCATAGGCAAAGGATAGTTCCAAGGACACCTCAGTAGAATGGAATTGCTGAAAGGATGAACAAGACAATAATGGAGCGTGCAAGATGTATGAGATTGCATGCCGGTTTGCCCTTATAGTTTTGGGCACAAGCTGTTGACACTGCAGTATACCTGATCAACAGAGGACCCTCTATAGCTCTGGATGGTGGTATTCCAGAAGAGGCATGGATAGGTAAAAAGGTTGATCTCTCATATCTCAAAGTTTTTGGTTGTGAAGCCTTTGTGCATATAGATAAGGAAAATAGAAAGAAGCTTGATGCTAAGTTTATGAGATGCACGTTTATTGGCTATGGCTCAGATGATTTTGGTTACAAATTGTGGAATCTAGAAACTAACAAGGTAATCAGGAGCTGTGATGTTGTTTTCAATGAAAGAGTGATGTATTGTGATCAGCTAAGGAAGTTGAATCAGTCTGAACAGAGCAATGGTGAATTGGATGAGGTGAAAGTCTAAGATGAGCTCATGGGAAAAAGAAATAATCACTTACAGGAAAACATAGAGACCGATGTCGGCAGGTTAGGAATCGGCATCGGTAGGATAGAAACTAGCATCGGCCATATAAAGACCGACGTCGGCCATACAGGTACCGAGGTCGGTCAGGAAGAACTGACGTCAGCTAGTAACAGGTTTGCAGGTGATCGAGGTCAGTCACTGTCAGAGAATTTGGGTGGACAGCGTGTTGTAGACGAGTCTCAGACACTCATCAAGAGGTCAAAAAGGGTGAGTAAGCCTCTAATTAGATATTCTCCTTCTTTATTTTATCTATTGCTAACTGATGGTGGAGAACCAGAGAGTTTTGAAGAAGCAATATAGGTGGAGTCCAAGAGTGAGTGGAAGTGTGGCATGGTTGAGGAGTTAGAGTCCTTAAGAGAGAACCAAACATGGGATTTGGTTGAATTGCCACCTGGTAAGAGAACACTCAAGAACAGATGGACCTATAGGTTGAAGGAAGGTGAGAATGGACATATGAGATACAACGCCAGATTAGTGGTAAAAGGATTTGCACAAAAGCTAGGTATCGACTTTGGTGAGATTTTTTCTCCTATTGTTAAAATGACTTCAATAAGGGTTGTATTGTCTTTGGTTGCTTTTGAGGATTTACATCTTGAGCAGCTAGATGTTAAGACATCATTTCTTCATGGAGACTTGGATGAGGAAATTTATATGGAACAACCAGAAGGATTTGAGGTCGAGGGTAAGGAGAAGTTTGTGTGCAAGTTGAAGAAAAACTTGTATGGCCTCAAGCAAGCTCCTAGGCAATGGTACTTAATTTGACAGGTTTATGACTGAGCATGGCTACAGTAGGTGTCAATCAGACCATTGTGTGTATTTCAAGAGATTTGATAATGGTAGATATATTATTCTATTATTTTATGTAGATGATATGCTGGTTGCAGGATCTCACATGCAGGATATCTCAGAGCTTAAGGTGAAATTAGCTCAAACGTTTGCTATGAAGGATTTGGGAGCAGCAAAGAAAATCCTTGGCATGAGCATTAAGAGAGACAGGAAAAATCACAGGTTGATATTGTCTCAAGAAGATTATGTGGACAAGGTGTTAAAATGGTTCAATATGCAGGATGCTAAACCAATAAGTACACCTTTGGCTGGACATTTTAAGTTGAGTAAAGAACAATGTCCTAATTCATATGATGAGGTAGAGTACATGAGTAAGGTTCCATATTCTTCCGCAGTAGGGAGTTTGATGTATGCAATGGTGTGTACTAGACCGGATATTGCCCAAGCAGTGGGAGTGGTAAGTATATGGCCAATCTAGGTAAGGAACATTGGAAAGCAGTTCAGTGGATCCTTAGATATCTGAGAGGAACCAGCAGTAGGCACTTGTGCTATGGAGGTTCAGATACTTCTCTACATGGCTATGTAGATTCAGATATGGCAGGTGATTTGGATGGTAGGAGGAGCACTACAGGTTATGTTTTTATTGTAGGTGGAATGGCAGTTAGCTAGATATCTAAGTTGCAGAAGGTTGTTGCCTTGTCAACTACAGAAGCAGAGTATATTGCAGCCATAGAAGCTAGTAAGGAGATGATATGGATGACATGGTTCATGGATGAGCTTGGTAGGGAGCATGAGAGTTGCAGATTGTATAGTGACAGTCAGAGTGCAATCCATTTGGCTAAGAATTCAGCCTTTCATTCAAGAACAAAGCACATACAGCTAAGGTATCACTTCATACGACAGGTATTGGAAGATGGTGAGTTGAAGCTGGAAAGATCCATACAGATAGGAATCCTGCTGATATGTTAACCAAGCTAATTACAAAGGAGAGGTTGAATCTTCATTCAAATTCTGTTGGTCTTCATGATTGAGTTGAAGATGGTGGAGCTAGAAGATGTTGCTCTACAGGTACTGGTGTAGCTGTTTATCTCCAAGTGGAAGATTGTTAGGGTGTGGAGCTAAAAGCTTCACCAAGGAGCATTTATTATCAGGTTTGGGTCTACACAAACACCGACATCGGTCAGGAGCGACCGACGTCAGTCATGGGCAGTTGCAGAGATGCCGACGTCAGTAGAGGATCGGCCGACGGCAGTCACAGACAAGCAGTAGGAACTGACGTCGGTTACCTGCGTGTCCAGAAAGCTATTTCCGTGGACAGAAGTGAGTGTTTGCATGATAATTTTGAGTTGAAGTCTCAAGCTCACATCTCTATTATTGGCATTACTATTTTTAGAGCCCTTGTTTAAGTGGCTTAACTACTTGTTGGGTGTACATGCTCAAGTCTCTTAATTTTATATGTAGAATTAGATATTCTTAGCTTTGTAGTAGTTTGTAGTGGATTATTGTAGTTGGGTGAATTATTGTAATTCATTTTGTGTGAAGAACAGTATAGAATTGAATCAATCTAGGCTTGTTGGAGTTGATTGTTCTTGAGAGAGAGAGCTCTTGAGGAATAGAGATCTATTGAGAGATCTATACATCTAGGAGAGGTGTGGAAGAAAGAAGCTTTCTTCAATTGTATTCCTTTTGTAAAGAGTTTGTTAATACAAGTTTTCAGGGTGTTTTCTTGTATCTCTTGTTCTTGTTATTATCATTCTAATTACTTGTCAATCTAGTTTAATTCTGCATTTATTGCTGTCACAATTGTAATCTATTGTTGGATTGATCCCCCAACATTTTGGATAGTTAAGTATTTACCCTGTGATGGGCAATTTGAATCAGTAGGAAGAGAAGTCCTAAAAATCCTCATATACCTTAGATATGGAGCCAAAAAACTAGAATATATAGTAAACCTTCTAGGGTTTCTATTTGACTCCATCCATACAATGTCCTAGAGGTATTTTTGGGGTGTAGGAATAATTAGACATCATGGGTTAATGCATTTAGTATGCCAACACCATTTCCTTTCAAAGAAAAATGCAGAAGAAATGTGGGAAAAATTTCTTGGTAAGTTTACATAGAACCTTGGTATTCTCAGAAGAGTAATAACAACTCCTTCTGCCCCTTTCATTTATTTGGATATTGATACCACTATTGACAAAAACAAAGAACTAAGAGGAGAGTAAATACCAAAAAGAAGATTTGGAAGAAAAAATAAAACTACAGACCCTACTGTGCCTTCTCAACAAATTTCTTCTTCTACAGAAGCTACAGAAGAACTAATACCTATCACTGACAGTGACAGTTCACCTAGGCTTAAGAAAGAGGTGAAAATCAGAAGAAGCTCTAAGAAGAGACCCATTTTTGCATATTTTGAGGCTCCTCAAAGATGGATAAGTCATAAAAGGTTTAAATAAATTCTAGAGGAGATGGAAGAACAAGAAGGGATGGAAACTGAAGCTGTTGATATTTTTGGCAGCATAGCCATGACTCCTCTTGGACTGAGCTAAATAGAAAAATAAAAAAGATGAAATATTTGAGGAGAAAGTTTTCCAATAAATGGGTGAGACATCAGTACCATCACATGCAAAAGATGAATAGGCATCTTATAAAAGGAAAGTGAAATCCCCTTTGTTGGAAGAAGAATGATTAACTCCCCAAGAAATTTTAGAAAAAGAAAAAAAATAGCATGTTGAATAGGCTCTATTTTTGTCTATAGCAGAGGTCATTATCAAGGAAAAGGATGAGGAATTAGATTTCCTCAAACTCAAATTAGAATAGAGAGAAATGATCTTTAAATAATTAACAAACTAGTTCATAGCCAAGACTGAGGAATTATCAAAGATTAAAAGATAGTTGATGGAGAAAGAGGAAGAATGTAAAATTTCTAGGAGATTAACCATTGTGTCAGTAGTATCTACACAGACTAAATTGACTTATCTGCCACTTAAGTAGTTATGGGATGATACATGCAGAGAACTTAGTGTAGTTAAGACATCCAATAAGGACTTCAAAAGAAAAGTTGAGGAAGAAAAGAAAGCAAGGAAGGAATGGGAAGAAAAATTTTACAAGGAGGAATAAGATAAATATAAATATCTTATGAAAATACAAATGGTTTGTATGATGAGTGAAAAATTACTTACATGAAGAATACCTTCTCTTGAATATAGGATGCTTTTTGAGGAATAATTCATTCATTGGTAGTTGGCAAGGATAGTATGTGGCCTTCCACATGAAATAAAAGATGAAGCTAATTTCTCGACAGCCTATTCCTTAGCCAATGAAGAACATAAAAATCTTCTCTATGAATTTTACCTCTGCAATTTCATGATAGAAAAGAATTCAGGTTTTATGATCAATTTGTATGTAGGGGAAAGCTGGATTAATACATTTGTTTCTATTCTTCAAAATTAGATTGCATGGAAAGAGAGGGAGTCAAAGCATCTGTTAAAGGGTAATTCATCTGGTCTCTATATGAGAATTCATTATGGCAACCCATCTTATTTTTCTAAACATTTTAGAACCCATGCATTTGATATAAGGTTTAAGGAACCTTATCTTGCCAATTTACAAACAAACATTAATGCCTTCATCTCTTATGAAAAGGAAAATTCTAATAATATTTATGATGCATGTTTGAAAAGATGAGAATTTCTCCCAAAGGTATTGAAAATAAGGGAAGTAATATCCACTTTAAATTTGATATAGAGTCTAGAAAGGGCAAAAGCTTTATGAATAATAATTCCTTAGATCAATGAAGCTCACAGGTGCATATAAATAGGAATGCAAACAAGGCCACCTCTACTTCCCACCCCCGTATCTCATTGGAAAAATAGAGAACCTCAAGATCCCATTCAATTTGAGGAATGGAAGAGAAAAGTAGAAGTAGGAGTTGGGTATAGTACCTCTGAGTCAAAGCATTGGAATATTCAGTTCCAGCCATTTGGTCTAAGTAATCAAATGGAATGTAGAATATATAATCCTAATTTTGAAGAGCATTATTTGTAAATTTACTTACAAACAAGTATGGGGGAAATGATGAGGCCAAGATATACCCATTAAATATACAATAAATGACCTCATCTTGCTCTCTCTTTCTATTAAGTTTGACTTCATATTATGACTTTTATTTGATCTAATATGAGTTAGGATGTAATTGTTCATCTTTCATTGATTGTGATTCTAACATTAAAAATCTCTATAATTCCTAACAAAGTGTTTTGGAAAATTCAAGTTTTGTAATAAAATAGGTCATCATCAGGATGAAAAACAAATATGAAGTGGATTGCATGTTTTTGGAAGCATTGGAATCAATACATCTTAGTTCTAGAACTCCACCACACTATTACAAGTTCTATCACTTAGTTTTGGACCTTTCAAACTTAGATCCAAAACTTTCAGATTTAGTTTTGAAATTTTCAAACTTAGTTCTAGAACTCTATATTTAGTTTAAAAATTATCAAAACGTTCATGGTTAAATATGAAATGATTTCCTTTAGTTTTGGGAATGCTTTTAAAGTTCTAAAATTGATAAAGATCTATTCTAAACGGCTGGCGATCTATCAAATTAATAATCCTATTAATCAATAGTAGACTTCTGATTTCCATACATGCAAATCTAAGACACTTATCACATAGTTGTACATCTAACCACATTTTAATTTAGCATCTATTTTGGGCATGATTTAGTTCCATCGTATCCATGAAATAGTTACGGCCATTAATGAACCACAGGAAAGAAGAAAATATATACAAACCTAGAATAATGTAGGAAGAATGGTATTAATTGAAGAATAGAGGAATAAGGATAGATATAGATTGATATAGATCTAGTACATTTTTGTAATGCAGAACATTTTATCAATAAAATATCCATTTTTTTTAGAGAGAATTAAGTTGTTCAATCCTGTTTCTAGGTGCAGCAAGGGCCCACTCCAAGAACCAGGACCTTCATTTTCATTGGTATTTATATTTTATTTTCAAAAGCAAATAGGTAGATTTATTAAATTTATAAATGCTTTCAATTTCTTAAGTTAAAATTTGTTGTAGATTTGTTCTTGTAGGAGTTCTAGATTAAGTTCTCATTCTTTGCAATCATTTTCCAAGAATTCCAAATTGTGTGTTTAATTATGTAAAGTGTGTTTATTTATATCAAATTCATTTCTACAAAGTGTGTTTGTTTCTATAAATTTATTTATGTAATGTGTGTTTACTTCCAACAGATTTTCATAGTTTGATTCCAATAAAGTTTTAACCAAGAAGTCCTTAAGACATTAAAGATCCCCCAAAACAAAAAACAAATAAAGAAGTTAATCAAAACTAGTGTATAGTTCAAATGGTTAAATGGAATGCTATTTAAATGTGGTCCAAATTTACTTTTACGTAGGTGTGTAAGAGAAAATGAAATCTTTGACATCCTTTGGGCATGTCATGATGAAACAAGTAGAGGACACTATTCAGTGAAAAGAAAAACTCACAAGATACTTGGCACTAGTTACTATTGGTCATCTCTGTACAAAGATGTGAAGACATATATCAGGTAGTGTGATCATTGTCAAAGGATGGGATAACCAACCATTATCAATGAAATGCCTTTACAACCTCAAGTAGTGATTGAACCATTTGAGAGATGGGGATTAGTTTTTGTTAGACCCTTTAATCCTCCTTCATAGGGAAAAGAGCACATTCTTGTGTGTACTAATTATGTGACAAAGTGGGTAGAATTGTAGGCTTTAACAAATGCCACTGAAGAAGCAGTTGCTAATTTCCTTTGGCATAGAATTATGGCAAAGTTTGGAGCACCAAGAAGCTTAGTTTTAGACTAAGGATCACAATTTATGTCCAATATGATCTAGGCTTTCACAATGGATTATCAGATCAATCATAGGAAGTCATCTCCCTATCACCCACAAGTAAATGAATAAATTGAAGTACCAAATAGAGAATTGGAAAACATCCTCACTAAAATAGTTAAAGCAGGAAAAAGAGATTGGGTAAAGAGACTACCTGAAACTATCTAGTATTACAATACAACTTGGAAAACTACAACAAGGTTTTCACCATATGAGTTAGTCTATGGGGAAAATACCTTATTACCTATTGAGTTTGAACTACAGACATTGAGGATAGTAGCTAAAGTGGGAATTGAATTGGATGTAGCTCAGAAGGAGAGAATCCTTCAAATCAATGAGTTGGATGAATTGAGAATGGAAGAACTTCACTAGATAAAGATAATCTAAGATCAAAGGAAGCAATGGCATGATTCACATATCAAGGAAAGGCAATTCAAAGTAGGAAACTGGGCATTATTGTTTGATTCTAAGTACCAACAATTTAAAGGTAAATTGAGAACTAAATGGTTGGGACCTTATCAAGTTGACCAGATATTTTATAATGGTTCTATTCAGTTACTTCCCATTGATGGCAATAGAAGAATACTCTTGGTTAATGGACACATGGTAAAACTTTATAGGAATCCTCCTACTAAGGATGAATTCTTGAAGCAAATCGAAGCAAATAAAAAATTTGATCATATAGAAGAACCCAATTCTTCCAAAATGATCAAATAATTAGATGAATAGATCCAAAATAAAGGAAAAAGAATGAAAACTAGTAAATGGTGTTCTCTTCTCAAAATAAATAAATCTCAAAGATCAATTATAAACCAGTGATGGTGGTTGGTCTTCTCAAAGAAATGGCTAATTTAAAATAAAAACTTCTTTGGAATTCTAACTTTTTTTAACCATTTTCCTTTTTTTTCATTTTTTTAGGAACGATGAGTTATCATGATGGAAGGATTACATCATTAAGGGTGGTAATTATGTTTTTGTCTTGTTAAAGGTTAAATTGAAAGTTTGCATATGTGATTAGACTTGATTTAAAATATTAGTATGATGAGTCATCTAGTATACATTATGATTAAAAGTGAGAAATCATGAGAAGGATATTGATGGAATAAATTGGAAACAAAGTTATAAAGAGTCATTATTATTATTGAATCAACAAAGTAAAAACTAGCTATAAAAAACTTCAAGAGATATACAACAAATTAAATTCATCAATTCCACAGCTAAGTACAGTAGTTTTGTAGCTGAATTTGCCACTTCTGCCACTAAGAGAAGAGTTATTCAGCTAACCTACATAATATTAAAGAAGAATGAATCATGGGGATTAAAAATAAGTTAGAACTAGAGGATAATACCTAGCCCCTTATAGATGAAGAAGTGGCAACTATCTTTCAATAAGTAGGATGGCTAGAATTTTTGAGGAAATTCCCCAAATATAATGATGAATTGGTAAGATAATTTGTTATCAATTTAGAGAAACAAGGACAAAGATTAGTAATGTTTTCATTCCTTTTTCTATGAATGTAATAAGTGAGATATTAGGAGTACTAATGGTGCATGTTCTAAACCCTGTCAAAGGAACATTAAAAACCTAGTTGAAACCCTATTAAAAAAGGGGGAAGCTGAACCCCAATATCTTTACAACACAAATAAAATCATCAAAGGAGTCAAAAGGGCCAGCTTTCCCAAACCCTTTGACAAAGTAGCATTTTGAATAGTTAAGTATTTAACCTGTGATGTGCAATTTGGGTCAGTAGGAAGAGAAGCCCTAAAAATCCTCATATACCTAGATATGGAGCTAAAAAACTAGAATATATAGTAAACCTTCCAGGGTTTCTTTTTTACTCCATCCATATAATGGCCCAGAGGTATTTTTAGGGTGTAGGAACAATTAGACATCATGGGTTAATTCATTTACTATGCCAACACCATTTCCTTTCAATGAAAAATGGGTAAAAAATGTGGGAAAATTTTCTTGGCATGTTTACACAGAACCCTAGTATTCTCAGAAGAGTAATAGCAACTCCTCCTACCCCTTTAATTCATTTGGAAACTAATACCACTGTTAATGAAAAGAAATAACTAGGAGGAGAGGAAATACCAAAAAGAAGAAGATTTGGAAGAAGAAATAAAATTGTAGAATCTACTATGCCTTCTCAAGAAATCCCTTCTTATACAGAAGCTACAAAAGAACTAATACCTATCTCTAATAGTGACAGTTCACCTAGGCCTAAGCAAGAGGTGAAAATCAGAAGAAGCTCTAAGAAGAGACCTATTTTTGCACATTTTGGGGGTCCTCAAAGAAGGAAAAGTCATAAAAGGTTTAAAGAGATTCTAGAGGAGATGGAAGAATAAGAAGGGATGGAAACTGAAGTTGCTGATATTTTTGGCAACATTGCCATGACTCCTCTTGGACCAAGCCAAACAGAAAAATAAAAAGAAGATGAAAGATTTGAGGAACAAGTTTTCCAAGAAATGGGTGAGTCAGCAGCACCATCACATGTAGAAGATGAACAAGCATCTTGGAAAAGGAAAGGGAAATCCCCTCTAGTGGAAGAAGAATGCTTAACTCCCCAAGAAATTTTAGAAAAAGAAAAAAATTAGTAGGTTAAATAGGATCTATTTTTGTCTAGAGTAGATCTCATTATCAAGGAAAAGGAAGAGGAATTTGATTTCCTCAAACTAGAATTAGAATAAAGAGAAATGATCCTTAAAGAATTAATAAACAAGTTCACAACCAAGACTGAGGAATTAGTAGAGATTAAAAGGTAGCTAATGGAGAAAGAGGAAGAATGTAAAATTTCTAGGAGACAGACCATTGTGTCAACATTCTTTACACAGACTAAATTGACTTATTTGCCACTTAAATAGGTATGGAATGATACATGTAGAGAACTCAGTGTAATCAAGGCATTCAATAAAGACTTGAAAAGCAAAGTCAAGGAAGAAAAGAAAGTAAGGAAGGAATGGGAAGAAAAATTTTATGAGGAAAAAGATAAATATAAATATCTTGTGAAAATACAAATGGTTTGCATGATGAGTGAAAAATTGCTTGCATGCATAAGACCTTCTCTTACATATAGTATTTTGTTAGAGGAACAATTCATTTGCTGGGAGTTGGCAAGGATAGCATGTGATCTTCCACATGAAATAAAATATGAAGCTAATTTCTTGACAACCTATCCTTAGCCAATGTATAATAGAAAAATCTTCTCTGTGAATTTTACCTTTGTAATATCATGCTGGAAAAGAATTCAGGTTTTATAATCAATTTGTATGTAGGGGAAAGCTAGCTTAATGCATTTGTTTCTGTTCTTCAAAATTAGATTGCATGGAAAGAGAGGGAGTCAGATCATCTGTTAAAGGCTAATTCATCTGGTCTCTATATGATAATTTATTATGGCAGCCCATCCGCCTTTGATACACATTTTGGAACCCATGCATTTCATAGAAGGTTCAAGAAACCTTATCTTGCCAATTTACAAAAAAGCATTAATGCCTTCATCTCTTATGAAAAGGAAAATTCTAATAATATTTATGATGCATGTTTGAAAATATGAGAATTTATCCCAAAGGCATTGAAAATAAGGGAAGTAATATCCCCTTCAAATATGATTTGGAGTCTGGAAAGGGCAAAAGCTTTATGCACAATAATTCCTTAGATTAATGAAGCTCATAGGTGCATATGGATAGGAATGAAAACAAGGCCACCTCTACTTCTCACCCCCATATCTCCTTGAAAAAATAGAGAACCTCAAGATCCCACTCAATTTGAGGAATGGAAGAGAAACATAGCAGTAGGAGCAGGGTATAGTACCTCTGAATCAAAGCATTGAAATATTCAGTTCTAGCAATTTGATCTAAGCAATCAAATGGAATGCAGAATATACAATCCCAAATTTGAAGAGTAAGGTTTGTAAAGGGACTTACAAACAAGTAAGTATGGGGAAATGATGAGGCCAAAATATTCTCATTAAATGTACAATAAATGACCTCATCTTACTCTCTCTTTTTATTAAGTTTGACTGCATTTTGTGACTTTTATTTGATCTAATATGAGTTAGGATTTAATTTTCCATGTTTCATTAATTGTGATTCTAAAATTTAAAAGCTCTATAATTCCTAACAAAGTGTATTGGAAAATTCAAGTTTTGTAATAAAATAGGTCATCATCAGGCTGAAGAACAAATATGAAGTGGATTGCATGTTTTTGGAAGCATTGGAATCAATATATCTTAGTCCTGAAATTCCACCATGCTATTACAAGTTTTATCACTTAGTTCCAAAACTTTTGGATTTAGTTCTAAAATTTTTGGACTTAGTTTTGGAACTCTATATTTAGTTCCAGAATTATTGGAACTTTTGCGGTTAGGTATGGAATGATTTCCTTTAGTTTTGGAATGCTTCTAAAGTTAAAAAATTGATAAAGATCTATTCTAAATGGTCGACGATCTATCAAATCAATAATCCTATTAATCAAGAGTAGACTTCTGATTTCCATACTTGCAGATCCAAGACACTTATCACACATCTATACATCTAGCCACATTTTAATTCATCATCTATTCTAGGCATGATTCAGTTCCATCGTATCCGTGAAATAGTTACAACCATCAATGCACCACAAGATAGAAGAATATATATACAGACCTAGAGGAATATAGGAAAAATTGTATTAATTAAAAAATAGAGGAATAAGGATAGATATAGATTGATACAGATATAGTACATTTTTGTAATGCAAAACATTTTATCAATAAAATAGCCATTTCTATTTTGAGAGAGAATTAAGTTGGTTAATCTTGTTTCTAGGCAGAGCAAGGGCCCACTCCTCCAAGAACTAGGATCTTCATTTTTATTGGTATTTATATTTTATTTTCAAAAGAAAATAGGTAGATCTATTTAATTTATAAATGATTTCAATTCCTTAAGTTAAAATTTTTTGTAGATTTATCCCTACAGGTGTTGTAGATTAAGTTCTCATTTCTTTGTAATCATTTTCCAAGCATTCTAAATTGTGTGTTTAATTCTGTAAAGTGTGTTTATTTCAAGAAAATTCATTTCTAAAAAGTGTGTTTATTTCCAAAAATTTATTTTTGTAATGTGTGTTTACTTCCAGTATATTTTCATAGTTTGATTCCAATAAGATTTTAACCAATAAGTCCTTAAGACATTAAAGATCCACCAAAACAAAAGAAAAATACAAATACCTACAATCAATTACTAAATCGCTAAGATTCTTTTTGTTGCATATAGATTTAGACACACCCCTAGTTGAATATTACATCAATAGAGAGTTAATTAAATGAAGGGAATAACAACACCCATCAGGTAAAATTTTTAAACACACCACATTCTTGAAATTATTCAAAATTACAAGGGTTTGTGTCTCCTTGAATCTTATAAATAACACAATTATGGATGAATTCGAGACATTGGCATAAAAATGATGCAATAACCCTCATAAATTGAGTCCAAGGTCTAGCAAGAAAAATGTTAAAAGAGGGGAAATTTGAGGATCATCAATTTCACATAGATGGTGATAGGAGGGATGGTAATGAGAAGCCACACACAACCTAAAAGGGAAATTTGCCTTCTATCATATCCTTGACATATGTTATATGTTGACATGATATTAAATTCAAATTATCTAAGAGTTTTAATTGAATCAAGGGAGGAAACACAAGTACATGAACCCTCATCAATCAAGGCATGATTAACTTGAATATCACCAAAATGGATGCTAATGAATAGAGGAGGATCATCCACATGAAGAAGAATATTGTTTGTAATCATGGAATCAATAAGAAACTTAAGGGAAAGAGAAATGTCTATTATTTCATAAATATGTATTAATATTTCTTTGCATTGTTAAAGGATGTTATCCTTATACCTAGACAATGTAGATTTCCATCCTACTAAAGGAGGACAAGGGATCATTTAAAACAATAATTACACTAGACAGTTTCGATGATGGGGGCAAGTTTACATTAATTCAAGGAAAGTTATTTTATATGGGAGATGAGAAAATTCTAAAATAGGGTCCCATTCGTCATAACCCAAAAGGGGATTTCTAAATATAGGCATATAATGTTGCAATATATCTTATGAAGGAGGATTAAAAGTACAATTAAACTTGTGTTGGTAAGATGTATTTAATCGAGGACAAATAATTTGATTATCTTTAGGTGGTGGGATGTTTGATTAATTTATTTCTTATGATTGCGTTAAGTAAATATTATTGGAAGGTTTGGGAACATTTTCTAGATGTCTAGATGTTAGAGGAAGAGTAGAGATAGTGTGAGAGGTATGATACAATTGAGTTGTTGAAAGTGGTTCTTGAAAGTTTATAAGATCATCTTTCCCCAACTCCATTAGATGAGATGTGGAAGTGTATTGAATGATGTGAAATGTTTAAAAGGTTTGGTGTAAGGGTTTTAGATTAGATTTTATAAAAACAACTACTATTTGATTTTTAGTCATATTTACCACATTTTATTCATTAGTAGTGAGGTCTATAAGACTTTCAACATTATTGGTAATTATAGCTTGTCATTGATATCTTGATTATTGGGAAGAGGATATTTTTATATAAAAAGATGAGCATTATATTGATTTAAATACACACACACACACACACACACACACACACACACACACACACACACACACACACACACACACACACACACACACACATATTAATTTCAAGGATTTAAAATCTATGTCACATGCTTATTATCGTTTGTGAATGAATGATTCATTATAAAATTTTGGGCCAAAAATAAAATCCATATCTAGATTA
>JARHVA010008401.1:0-72500 GCA_037957365.1 Torreya grandis
TATAATAAGAAAAGAGATGTTGAATAGATGGAATGTGAGATATTGTAAAGTAAACAATGTAAATAAATCAAGGGATATGTAAAATTAAATGAAATGGTTATAAGCCATCAAATTTAAGACTCTCAAAGAAATCTAACATTAACATAATATTTTTAATTTAGAATAAAATAAATAAATGAATCTAAATCAATGTTTGTGACAGAATGTCTGGTAGTACATGACCATCTATAGTCACAACTAAGATGACAAAGATGATATGGATGTGAAGGTGATGGGAATATTTTAGGATTGTTTGGTTGTTGTCCACAAATTTTTAGAGTTAAAAAAACACATGAAAAAAATCAAGATGCAAAAAAAGGTAACATGAATATTTGTGAAGAGGGCCTTGTTGTATTCCCCAAGGTATTATCATGTGACTTGAAATGGTACTAAAAGAGAAATAAAAAGTAAATATAAGAGTTATATATAAAGCAATGAGATATAAAATGGTGGATAAAGAAGTGGTAGTTGGTCAAATAGTATAAAATACATCAAGTCAAATATATAATGATAATAAGGAATATAAGGAGGTGATACACCATAAAAATTACATAGACTAGGGTGAGATGATTAGTGATACTATACATTAACAACTGATCAATGTGGATGCAAATATGATTTGTTTCATGAACTCATAATTGGTGTGCTTGATGGAATATCAAAGAGTATACCTTGGTCTTACACAAATGTCTAATTTTGATTCCTCCACCCAAGAATATGAATTATACTCTTAGTTGACTCTGGATCCAATTAACAATCATTTCAGATTAGTCAACAATACATTCACAATAAAAGTGTTATAGGATTTGGAAGAGGATTGGGGAACAATAATCTTAGATTAATCAAAGAACCTGATTTCATAGTATGGAAGATACTTAATTCAAATTATAAATTCACATACATAAGAGTTTGAGGATTTAAAATTATCCTTTTTAGATACCCAAGTTGGACAATGACAAGATAATATTGATTAAATTTTGTAGATAATTTGGTGTAGTGTACAAATTTTGTAGGGAGATACATAGTTTGTGTGTTTTATTTCTTATTTATTTTAGTCTTTTAATGTGTATAAAATTTACATATGCTCAAGGTATTATGTCTATAATAGTGTCATTCACCATGCATCCATATGCCAATTGAGTGTATTTTAACAAGAAGATTTTTTTATGAACTCCCATTAGTATTGGCTCTTCTTGTGAGCATGAAAAATATTTTAAACAATAATTGGTAGATTGTTTTGATTAATATTAAATATTGAGGGTTGTTTGGGATATAATGAGATTGCACCAAATCAAATACTTCATAGATACATGGGTCATATATGCGAAAAGTTAGGATTTTTTAAAAGGTTGAAGATGATGCCTCTTGTAAATGGTTAGAATGCATACTTCATAAGAATTAAATTATAAAAAATATATGGTTTAATTTCAATAAAAATTTAAAATTGGTAGAGAGAAACAAAAAATGTTAACTTCTAATATGGGAGAATTGTATTATGACTTATTGAAGCAAGATATGACTAGTTAGTTTACAATGTAGGAAGTTAAATACCAATTCAAGAAGATGACCAAGGAATAATTATTCAAATAAAATACCTTCAACATTTATTCAATCATAGTGCTCAATGATATTCATGTCTTAATTGAATAAATGAAAAGTCAATTGGTTGAATTCATAGAATTCCCAAATAACATGATGATGGTATTTGATATATGGTTAACACAATAAAAATGTGGTATCCATAAGGGGAATTCAATCTATAAATATGTAAATAAATTTATAATATTCATAGCTACCAAAGATAAACATCTATCTAATATTTTAACTACTACTCAACCTCTAAGCTCATATAAATCAACTTATACTCAAAGGAATCTTCCTAGGAAGCTCAATACCATTTCATCTATTTTTGTATATCTTTTATTTTGGGAAAGGTTTTTTATTTAATTTTATGAAAATATTAAATTATTAAAAAAATAATATTATAAAAATGTGAATATGTTTGATGCTCATTGAAATTTTTATTTAAAAGAGAAATAAACTTTATGTTCATTCTTTAAATAGATAATTTAGGGGAAATTTCAAAACTTTGTGTCTAGTTTTTACTTTGTGGATGTGTAATTTTATTATGTTAATACATATATCTCAATTTAAGTAATATTTTAATTAATTTTAAAAAATCATGTTTATTTATAGAAACATTTCTTATCATGCATTAAATGAATTATGTGTTTCCTAATTCATATGTGACCCTTCATCTCCCTTCCTTTTATTTTTATTTTTCAGTTGAAAGTGGTGAAACCAATACTCCACTCAACCTATTTGATTTGATTTTTTATTGTTTTAAATAAATATAACCTTCCCTTTGAATAGATGAGAGATTTTTATCCCTTATTTTATCAAATTTATGCTTTATGTGAAAACCCTATATGACAACACTACTATGTAAAATCAAGAGAATAATATAAAAAAGATAACATTCACTTATTAGGAACTACTATATTTTATAAAATTACTAAAAATATTATAGTGTATGGATAAAATGAAGACTTAAATAGAAACTATGGCTTTGGGAGGAATCTAAATCTAAAATATATTATGTAGATAAGTTTGGTGACTAGAATTAGGATATTAGAACTAGATCTAAACCTAGATAATAGCACTGGGAAGAGGATACTAGATGGATTTCACTCTTGCCCAACTTGGGGAACTCATATCCACTTAGAATACATAAATTAGGGTTTTGGGGTTATCTTTGCCTTCATTTTTAGAGCCTATATATGGTGTAGGAACTTGTGATCACTTGTAGAGACCAATGTGTGACTAATTTTCCTTTAAAAACCTTAGTTTCCTTAACATGTGAATACCAATCCAAATAAATGGTAAAAATAGGTCAATGGATGAATTTTTAAAAAAAATCAACATCCCATGTGTTGAGAATTACCTACATACCAATACTTTGAGGAGGGATCAAACTTCATGTAGTCCTCCCATGCTTTAGTGGTGTTTGAATATCTAGTGCACTGTGATAGATATTGGTGCAATAATAATGTGATTATATGTTTTAGTCATGACTTATGACATATACCATGTACTCAAATTTGGAATTTGGGCTAATAGGGATGTATGTATCATAGCTGTTTCTAGATCTAGATAATATGAATGTAATGGTCAAATGATCACACAAGATAAAGCTATTACACACTACAATGAAGTTAAATCAAGATTAAATCACAAAGTGAGACTATTTCACAAAACTAAAATGGATCAAAACCAATATTCCATTAAGTGATAAATCTCATCAAGTGAGGCATACATATAGGAGTGTTGAGTAAATCCTATATAAATGGTTATAAAAGACCCCTAAAATAGACAAGTAACTCCTCCATAAAAGGTGGTTAAAGGAGTCATTAATAAAGGTGTAACTACTCCAAAAAATGTGGTCAAAGGATTTACATCCTAGTCTTCTAGTCAAACCTATGACTCATTAAATCCACCTAAGGAAGCATATCCCCCAAATGTAGGAAAACTCCATAAAAGAAAATTTAATATTCCCAAATAAATAAATCTTGTAAATTAGATACCTACACTAACACTCCATCCCTATAATCACAACTTAGGTAGGCATTTGAGATAAAAATGAGTCCAAACAATTAGGCTTGATCAGGTACCCATTTATATATAAATTTATCATAAATAAAACAAAAGGATAAAAATCATAGGAAAAACCTCCCCCCACAAAATATATAAATATATACATTGAATAAGTGAAGAGGATATAAGGCCCCTTGAATATGCTTATACTTCCAATGTAGACTACACCAAAAGAAGAGCTTGTAGATGAATGAACTTTCTCTCAATGACGAGTTTGGTAAATATATCTATAACCTAATCTAAAGAATAGAAAAATCTCAAGTCAATGACCCAACCATGAATAAGCTACTAAATAAAATACATATGAATCCAATGTGTTTGGTCTGCTAGTGTTGAAATATATTTCTTCATGTCTTTATAGTACTGTAGTTGTCACAATGGATGATGGTGGGCTACCTGAAAGGCATGTTAAACTAAAATAAAATCCCCCAAATCTAAATGGCCTTAATAGATAAGTTAGAATCTACCCTATATTCTACATATGTGGATGTTACCATAATATCATTTTTCTTCTTAAAAGACCAACCAATAGGAGTAGAACACAAATAAAAATTATAACTTGAAGTGGAATTTTGATTATGAGTATCACCATCCCAATATAAATCTTAAAAACCAATCAAGTCAAACTTTATGTTGAATTTATACTGAATCTTGAATCTCCAAAAGACCTAAATGTAGTGGAGTATCTGCTTGGCTACTTTCTAATGTAGTTCATGGGGCTCCTACATGAATCATGAAATAATGACTACTATATATGAAATATTTGGCTTAGTATGATTCAAATAAATGAGTCTACCAAATATATGTTGATACTAAGTGGTATTAATCAAAAGTGTAGAGTAATTAGCCTCAACCTTGACTCTTAATAGAAAGGTAGTTAAGATGGATTATAATTATCCATGTGAAATTGAGATATAATATCAAATACACACTTGGGATATGTAAGTGAAATATATAAATTGGACTATGAAATATCAATTCCAAAGAAGTAATGAAGAAGACCCAAGTATGTCATGTCATATATATCCTACATAGCTATCTTTTCCACTATAATAAATGATGAGGAACTCAGGGTGATCAAAAGATCATAAAAATAAAGGACTAGTATCAATAAATAATCATCATGTTGTAAGAAGTATAAATTGGGGTTTGAATGAAACCTAGGGAACTCTAAATCAAGGAGGAAGTAATCCATCTTTGTGTATGAATCCTGAGGCTCTTGATTGAGGCCATAGATAGATTTTATAAATCTAAAACTAAAGATGAATCTTGAATAAACCTAGGTGGTTGCTCCATCTAGATCTCCTCTTTAAGATCTATGTGAATAAAATCACTCTTCACATCCATCTAGTACACATCCCAACCATGTATTATGGCTATAGCTAGTGTGAGTTGATTCAAACTCATCTTTACAATATGTGAAAAAGTATATGAGTAGTCAATTTTGGCTACCTATGAAATACCCTTGGATACTAATCATGTCTTGTAATTATTGACCAACCCATCTACTAAAAAATTGGTCTAATATATCCACCTAAATTAAACCATCTTCCTTCCTTTAGGAAGTGAAGCCAAATCCTAAGTATTATTTTTGATTAAGGAAGAATATTCTTCCTCCATAGAATTATCCCACTCAAATATGCCTAAAGCCTCTCTGATTGTATGTGGATCTAAAAATGAAATAAAAAATGCATGTGAACCACTTTTATAATATTCCCAAGTACGTCTATCATCTACTAGATCCCCTACCCATGTGCCTAAACTTTGAAGTGTCTACCTAGCCCAAAGGGACCCAAAGGTGGGTGAGTCAAGTGTTGACTCCTCATTCTTTCAAACATAACTAGATGTGGATGTATATGACTCCCCATCACTACCCTCACTCTTAGAATTAGAAGATGAAGAAGACCCTAGCTCAGGAATCTACTCTAAGTGATTTGAGTTAGAAGAAGAATAATCATGTCTAAGTGAATCTAATGAAGGAGAATAAGTGTCAAGTGTTGACTCTTTAGGACTCTCCTAAAAGTGAACACTTCTCTCTATGAAAAAATCATATGTGGTCATATGTATAATGTGGTACCCCTTGATGCCATCTAGATAACCTATAAAGATGCAAGGCTTGGATTGAGGTTCCATAACTTTATGTTTCTTCTTTAGTATATGTGCAATAGCTAGAGATCTACAAACCCTAAATTAATAAAATTCAAGTTTCCTTCCATGACAAGCTTTAGAGGGAGTTATGACTTTCAAATATTTGTGAGGGACCCTGTTCTAAATATAAAAAGTAAAATTAATGGATTTTGCCTAATACTAAGGTGTTAAAGACTTAGAGTGAATCATACAACTAGCCATTTCTTTTAAGGATTTATTCTTAAATTCTACCACTACATTTTATTAAAGGGGTATAAGTAATTATCTATTATAAATCAATACCCTTAGTTGTAAAAAAATACTCAAATATGTTTTTGACATATTCACCTCCATTGTCAGTTCGAAGAACTATGAAGGATTTATCAATTTTTTTTTCAATAAGTGCCTTTAATTATTTAAAATTTTAAAACACTTCATACTTTTGATTAAGGAAGTAGACCCATGTATATATCAATAAAGCATCAACGAGAGTGAGAATGTACTTATCCCTTATAGAAGATAGACTAGGAAAGTCCTAGATACATCATTATGTACTAACTCCAATGCTTGTGAAACCCTCATAAAGTCCCTTAAATAATTGGACTCAAGGAAATCCTATGACCATGTCATTTTTTCTTGGTTGTTCAAGGTAGTGGTAGTTAAGGTGGAAAAACTTATCATATCATAATTTGATAACTCCATTTGAATGAGTCATCAATGAAGTCAAATAAGTATCAGGTATAAATTGTGAGGTGTATAACTTGTCTTGGCAATATTCCCTACCCACTGCCACTATAGAATCACTATGCAAATCCCTGATGATAAGTGAATCTAACAAAAACTCAACCCTTATGCCTTTTCCTAATATGAATGATTCGATACATTTATAAGAGATTGGTTGAAAGAGAAGGAAAATTTAGAACTTATTGAATATTCCTCATTCCATTTCAATAGACCCTCTCCCTACAACTAGTATAGAAGTGTCATCACCCAAACTAATAGAATACATGTTATAAGGCTTTAAAGAAGAAAAATCAACTGGTGAAGATCCCATGTGGTGAGAAACACCTGAGTCAATAGCCCATGAAGACATTGGAGCTATAATAACTACAAGAGCCTTACCTATTTATTTGTCTTCCCCTTGCCCTTTGCCTCAATAGAATATTGGGTTGATGAATTATGCTTGATAGACTATGAAACACCTATATTTTTATTTTATAGGAGATGAGTTAGGTGATCTATTTTATTATTCATGAACTTGTGTTCATCACGGCCATTTTTCTTACAGTATGAAAACTTAACCTTCTCTTTCTTAGGTTTGTCATTAGAGGAGGAGGCTTTAAAGGTTGTTTTGGTAGAGGTTAATTATTTCTTATTCTCTTTATCCTTGTTATTCTTCTTCTTTGATTTTTTTCAAGTCTTAGATTTCCATTCCTATAAATTAGGGCTTGAGGTTTTGTGGACTTTGATGTGCCCATCTAGATCAACTTATCTTACTCCCTAGTTAAGTCAACAATGAAATCATCTAAAGATGGTATTTTCCATTTAAATTCCAAAGAAATTTTAGTGGCATTTATAGTAGAGGAAAATAATAAATAGTTAAGACATATTTTAAAGAGTCTATAAATAATAATGTGGTCATCTTATTTATTTGTCCCACATTATTTCAACTACAATCTTGAGTACTTGAACTTAGTGAAGAAAATTTCAAGGGTGTAAAATTTGATAGGACTTAGGATAATGATTTAATTCTTAAGTTCATGACCTCTCATCACATATTTATCCCCAAATAGCTTTTCCAGAATGGTCCATACATTATTGGGTGATTTAGTAGGCTCTAAGTGAAATAGGATATTAGGTACTATATAAAGACATAATAGCCCATAGGCTTCATCACTATGGTAATAACACTTAAGTTTACCTACATATGTGCTAAGTCCAATTTCATCACCAATGGCTATCCTATAAAAAACTTTACTCCTTATAATGATTGTCATCTTGATTTTTCATTCATCATAGTTAAAGGGAGTTAGTGGGTTGATTAAAATTGAATCTATTTTAATGTTGAGTTAAGTTGTAATAGTAGTGAAATTTATAGTTGTTATAGAATTGAAAGTGAAAGATAAAACTAGAAAAAAAATGACATAATAAGATTACACCCCTTGAATTATTGGTATAAAATACTCCCTAAATATTGTAAATGCATGCTCAAAATATGTCTTACTTAGCTTAAAGTGCATCTTGACTAATCTGTGCAAGTTGGAAAGACATGATTTGCAAAAACAAGGTGAAAACCTTGGGCTCAATAGATAATGTGTCCAAGAAATACAATAAAGTGAGTGTGAGAGAGAAATTAATTTTGAATATGAAGGGGTTTGGCCACCTTCCAAACCAAACATCACACTTTGATCTTCATCGAGTGAAAAAATGAAGTGTTCCAAAAAACAATTTTCCCATTTCTCTCTCTTTGTATTTAATTTCAATGCTCACAATATATTTTTTTGTAAAAAAATAATTAAAAAAATTCAAATCCCGCTACAAAAAATTTAAATTATTTCCATTAAAAAAATAAGGAAACTTTAATTACATCCCACCTTTTAAATTCCTATGGGCACTTAAAAAATTATTTTAAGAAATTATAAAAGATTAAAAAATTTGAATTTTGGAAGTCAAATTAAAATACCATAAATTAATATGAGTGGTTTATAAAACTATTTCATTCAAAGGGTGGTTTTCAATCCAAAAGGATCCCTACCTACTTGGTGATAGAATTGGAGGTTGCAAAAAATGTCATTGAAGTTCTGAATAGAGGTGAAAGGGATAAAAAAGTAATCAAAAAGAGAAGGAGGCATTCTAATTTTTGTTTATCCAAAATAAATTAACTCAAGAAGAAATGCATACAAGTAACCAGTTGATTATGTTTCACTATGTCTAAGGAGTAGTAAATGGCAATGTTATGGCTTCAAATCCATGATTCCTTTCCAAATACACCAAGATAATGGGTCATTAGAATGGTAAATGTGTCTTTTCACTGGTTTTTTTAAGCTTTGATAGGGAAAACTTATGATTCAATACCAAATTACCTCAACCATGAACTAGGGGCAACATGAGAGGCTGTGAGACCAAGAAACTAATTTTAGAAACTACATGCATAAGTATAACCTATATGTTTTTTGAGTAAATAAATTGAAAATAATATCCACCAATCAATTTCAAACAAGGGATGTTTGATATTTCAAAAAACACTTGAATTTTTTCAAACCCAATAAAAATTTGCCTCATAATATATATAAATAAACTTTAGATTTGAATGAAGGTTAAAATTCATAACTAGACATATGGTTCCTAGGATGGATTTGATATCATATCAAAGTTTTTTTATAGGTATAAATAATTTCAATGTAAGTTCTAATGATCGCATGAGACAAAGCTAGTGCACACCACAATAAAGTTGAAGCAAGATTAAATCATAAAGTGAGACTCTTGTAAAAAACCAAAATGGAGCAAAACCAATATTCCATTAAGTGAGAAAACTCATCAAGTAAAGTGTATATATAGTAATGCTAAGTGAATCCTACATAAATTATGGTCGATGAACACTAGAATAGACAAGTAATTCCTCCACAAAAAGGAGGTCAAATGAACCCAGAATAGAGGTGTAACTCCTCCACAAAAGGTGGTCAAAGGAGTTACATCCTAGTCTATTGGTCAAACTTATGACACACTAACTCCACATAAGACCCAAAATTTAGGAAAACTTCATGTGAGTAAACATATTATTCTAAAATAAATAAATCTATGAAAATAAATACCTATACTAATAGTATGCATTTAGAATTTGGAAAATGAATATTCTACTCTCAATGTGTAAGTGCCATTCTGGTGTTTTTTTTTGCATATTCATCTTTTAAATGGTTTGAAATATGCTTATATATTCATATCATTAAATATCATTTGAATATTAATTATTGGGGACATGATCCAACCTTATTATATCTTTTAATTTGTTAAATTAGTCATTATTTTAAGTGAAGATAGGAGAGCAAGAAAGGACACTAGAGTGGTGAACTCATGTCCCCTAAGGCGCCCATTTCTAATGGGTGGTTTTATCATGATGATTGTTATATATGGATTTAAATATTTATAAATTTGATTAGGGTAGGGATAATTTAATTCAAGGGTCATTTTTCAGCTTAGAAGAGTGTGTGTGGTCAAAAGTGATCAAAGGGGGCCCTAAGATAGGTCTAGATCTAAGTTTGTAAAAGAATGGTCATAAGTGCACAATTTTATCTTAAATTTTAATTTTAAGTGTGTAAATTTACTCCCATTTTATTCTATTAATGAAAAAAATCAAATTACTAAAGTAAAAGGAAAAAGAGTGCATACTTAAACTTACATGTGGGAAGGAGTCTTGGATGTAGGTCATAATATTGAGTTGTGTTCCATGAAAACCTATATAGTGAAATATATGTAATATCAGTCTTTAATTAAGATAAAAAATCAAAATATAAAATAAAATAAATTGGAGAGTGACAAGGAATAAATACACTTTATTGATTACATGAACCATTGTGCCTTTTTGGTACAAAAACTAGTGGCTATAGCATGTTGTGTGTTTGTATTAACATTGAATAGCTTGGATTGGAATTTACATGCCCTAATCCTTATATATAAGTTGGTGTGATAAATATTTAAATTATTCTTGACACCATCATCATTATCTATAGTAGTGGATTAGCTTGGAATCCTTGTATGAATCTCAATATATATTTGGTGAAAAAAATGGTGTAGTTACTGGTGAAAATTTTGAATGATACAACATATGGAATTATTTTCAATTCTTATGAAAAACTAGTGTAAAATTGGTGAAAATATTGAGTATATTCTAGGTCTAGTGTATATATTGTGGATAATGACATGAATTATCATTCCATCTATGAAACTAGTTCAAAAACTAGTATAATGAAGAAATAATTTTCCATGCACATGCCCCCAAATGATATCTAGTGCATATATATTCTAATACTAAGTAAAACAACTATAATTATAAATGAAACCTAAGTGACACTTGGAATAATGTGTTGTGCATGAATACCCTCAAATCAAGAAAATTTGAGACAAAATTATGTAATTCTAATTAATTTTGGAAACCAAGCCTATGAAACTACCGAATACTATTCTGATTAAACTGAGGTTATGATAAATTCTATAAATTCATATTTTATAGGCTTTGGACAACACCACTAGGGAGGATAATATAGTAGTTCTCTCCTATCCAGTGTGGCTATCCTATCCAAATTAAATTTTTGTGTGTTTTTTGAGCCTAAAACTATGTTTTGTAATCAATATTAGGTTTTATCTATGTACTACTATGGGAAGACTGGTCTCTAAGATAAGCCTCTATGAGTTCCCCCTCTTTTGAGGTGAGTTTTTGAGAATTCATAATAATTAAACATAAGATAAATGGTTATTCAAGAGGTTTTTATGATGTAAAATTATAAATCTAAGTAAAAATGTCATTATGTAACTTTTGTCACTTGAATGCACCCAATGAAGAGATGGGACAAACTTCTCCTCATTCAAGTGGCACAATGGAATCACTTCTAGACTTGTGGGAAGCCTAATGAATGAAGTGAGCCTCTAGATAGGGATAACTCCCTTGATGTAATACTTGAAGACTATTACTACTACTAAATTATGGGATGGAAAAGGGTGAGAATAACATAAAGCAAACCTAAGATATAGAGGTGATACACTATATTATTTTTATGACTTCCAACCACTTGCATTTCACACATAAGACTGAGGAACCAACTAGAACATACTCTTTCCCAAATCTATGTCTTCTTGCATCAATATTACATTATGGGGTCCTAGATGATATGCAAGGTTAGGAGGAATAGACAATAGGTATTTTATGACTCTAATGAAAAGAGTACTCACTTTAACCATGAACATATCTTGAACACTTCACATGACCTATAAGAAGACACTAAAAATAAGTGAAAGAATGAAGTACAATGCTAAGGAATCCATAGTCATCAGAGAGGTAAAACCTTAGTAATTTTATTGATCATAAGGTGTATAATTTAGTAGGTATTCACCATACTCTAGTGGAGCATGTCATACAAATGCCAAAATGGGCAACTCTTATAGAGTTTGAGAGAAGGAAAGAGAGAAATAAGTCCAAGGGTCACTTGGATAGGTGTCACCAAGTTGAAATTAGCTACATTTGCATATAGAGGAGATGTGGGGTGATATATTCTAGATCAAGAAGTACATTTGTCAAAATTTATCACAAGGAAGGTGAAAAGTGGCACAAAATTGGCAATTTTGCATAAGAAACTACCTAGTTGAGTTGCCTTCCAAAACTCCTCTTTTCTCTACAAAACATGAATTCTGATGGTTGCCTAAGATAGGAGGGGTTACAATAAACATCATCCTTTTATTGGTCTAGTCTCTAATCATTTCAATTTTTGTAGGCATGTACAATCATCTCAAGTAGTTTCAAACGAGCTCATTCCTATGCACCCTTACCACTTGGCACTCCAAACCTTCCAAATCTACTAGCCAATTCATAAAAAAGGGGGCATGACACCTATCAAGGATTTCCAAGTCATCAGTTATAAGAAGAAGCCTCTAAAAATCTTCCTTAATCATTTTTCACCACTTTACCCCAAATCTCACTTTTGGCTCACTGGAGTGACTAAAATTGAAGGTCTGCTTAGAACACTTATAATGATTTTTAGGAGATGAAGTGAATTTTGTGAGTTATTTCAAGTGTAGAGCTTCCCCTCAAAATTTATTTCACCTTCTAACTCATATAATTTGCACACTATAAAAAATGGTTTAAAAATCTCTTTTATACCCTATTATGTATATATATATACAAAAAACACACATTTATAGAACCCTGAGAATTTCCTCTACACATTTTCTTTTATACCCTTAGTCCAATTCACCCATTTGATTGCACTTGTGGCTTGATTTCCACCATCAGGTCAGGAATTAGGGTTTGTAAGGGGTTTTTAATGGTCTAGACTCTTAACATTTGTTCATAAAAGACAAATGTTAGAGTCATTTATAAATTCCAATTTTCACACCTCAAGGACCTCCTTTAACTATCCTAAAATCCTTAAATCCCATGTAAGATTTTATTAAAGTTTTGAGCTCTTGAAGTTGGCATTCAAGCTATTTTCAAACATTTTGATAGGGTCTAAGCACCTCCCAAGCCAAGAATGGATCATTTATGAATTATATTGTCTACTAAAGGTTAAAAAACTTATTTAACTATTTTAAAAACATTTTACCATCATTGGGATGGCTTACCAATATCTAGATTTGAAGATGATCCCTATTTTGAAAGAAGGATCATGCATTGCCAAACAACTTGCTTGCCCTTTGTGAACTAATGGGTGATGTAATTATTTTAAAATGGAATAATAAAGAATTAAAACATCTTATTTAACCTTTTAATCATCAAATAAATCATTATAATTATTGGAGGACTATAAAATTTGAGTTGGCACCTTGTTTGGGGTTGGGAAAACATGTTTTCCCACTAGACCTTCATGCAAGGATTCTTGTGTGAACCAAAACCTTGACATATATACTATATATATTTGTTTATTATGTCTCCCTAGGTTCCTAACAATTTTATACATATTATTTAGTGTTCAAACTTAGTGCAATCCTCTCATTTACAAGATTTCCCAAAACTGGTCCTTTTCCTACATGTATGGACTGAGGTAGGTTTGAGACAAAATAGTGAGTATTAGGAATATTATTACATGAAAATTGAATATTTTTGAATCTTAAATAAGTAATTATATTCATTTTACCAAATTTTTTTATTGGATGCCAAGTCTATGTGGCCAAACTAACTCAATCTTGCCTAAAGAGGGGTAAAAAGACCTTATTTTTTGCATGTTTCCACCCAAACTGACCCATAGCTTCTATTTTTATGTGTTATCCATGTTTTTGGCTCATCAAATTTGTTTTTAATATCCAATTAAATCTTTTTAATCTCTTGTAATCTCTATAAAACTTGTTTTCACTTGGAAACCTCCTTTATCCCTTTGAAACAAGGCCTTGGCATGCTAACTGTATTGACTGAGACAAGTAGGCTTATGTGGAAAGGTGTCTTTGGTGGATTTAGGATGTCTTAGACATGTAATATCTTAATTTGGGAATTATTAGTATCTATCACATTATTTATAACTTCCCCTTCCCTCCTTGGCATCAAATTCTCACATGCTCTTTCCTTATTTATGACCTTGTCTAACTGTGACAGTGGGCAGGGGGTTCTTTCTTAATTTTAGGTTCCTTACCTTGGAGATTTGACCAAGATTTCAACACATTACATAGTATTCCTTTTATTCTCCTTGATATTCCAATGTGAACCATCTTTCAAACCTATCCTTTTAGACATTTTTAGACCTTTCAATTACTCATTGTCCTCTTGGATTGAGACAATCTTAATACCCTACCTATAGATGATTTGGGGTGAGAATGACATGAATTTGGTATTTTATTGATTATTTATAAACTTATTTATGTTACCCAAGTCATTTATTTTTCCATTGATATCTCTTTAATACCTAATAGTGCTTTAAAACCTCTCCAAGTACCTTGATCCTTATTCTAGGCTATAAGTGGCTATTCTCTCTCCATTTTGGCTTGTAAATGATTTCTAGATCAAGATGGGATTGTTCATAGTGGCATAGATGGAATTTAGGTTTATATTTGGATATAAAACATAAAACTTTCCTTCACCTCATCAATGGTATTGTCTATTTCATAAACCCTTATCTCTCTGCCCGTATGGTACCTATCATAGTCAAACCTGTAGGTGAGTTTTAGGGTGACTTGGGGTATAAAGGAAGGAGTTAGGTATTTATACTTATTTATTTAGTTATTAATGAGTCAACTAACCCTGATTCTCTTTTTTAGCCACTTCAAACAAATGAAAACCCAACTAATTTTCAACCTCTACCCTCACTGCACCCTCTCCCCCTATTGTATAGATAGGGGATGGCCTAAAAGGTCATCTCAGTCATTATCACCCTTATACATTATCTAACTGCTCAATAATGATTATTAGGCCTTTTGGAAATGTTTTCCATCTTTTTACGAGGCTTAGGATTCCCATGTAAAATGAAATTTGACACTCCCAATTTATAACTTGTAGATATCACTGATGTAATTTAGGGATTTTTTGCCATTTTAAGAGGTCTTAAAACTAATGATCTACTCCATATTTTATCTTGAAATTTGGCATAGTTATTTTTGGATGATAAGGATACAAAATAAACTTAATATAAGTGGTGAAGTCATATTTTATCATGACATATGTTAACTGAAAAAACCCTTAGGATCTTTATTTTCCACATTTGGAGACTGAAGAACAAACTCAATCATCATCCTCTTCAAACATTTAATGCTCTTTTGACTCCTCCCCATTAATTATGAATCAATCCAAACTTAACCAAATGCATTATAGACACCTCCAAGGCTTGAAACCATTATCAAAAACTACTATCCAGGTATGATGACATCATCATGCTACTTTATGAGAGTTGGTAGTCAAGGAAGGCAGGTTTTGAGAGCATTATTGTTCATCGTATGAGTTGGAAACTTCTTAAACCACACTTAAACACATATCCATGGATATAAAATCTTAAAATAATAACTCATTCCTTCCTCCAACATGGAAAATACTTTCTATGAAGACTAAGACAACTGCAAGAGTAGAGAAACCAACTTAGGAGTATTCACAAGCCTAAAAGAGGCTTTCTTGAAAATATAAACTCTCAAAAGATATGAGGACCATGGTAATGCATTATAAATTATGTATAAACACCTAACATAGATAAACCCATCATTCCAAATCAAGAAAATATGAAATAAGTTCAAAAAGAGACCCCCTCTTCAATATAAACTCTCAAAAAGTTGCTTGAGTTGTTGACAATTATGCATAGAGGAGGATGTAGAAAATTAAAAATTATTATTATGTATTTGGAGTATATTTATATCCCTATCCACCCCCAAAATCATTTCATCCAATTCCAATTGTATGGCTCATGGTGAGCACCTGAAGTTGAGCCTTCCTTGCATGCCAATGGAGAAAATGAGTTTTAAAAGAGATTTTTTGCATTATCCTTCAATAAAAAAGGTGAAAATTAGTGTGGCAAGGTGAATATATTCTCTTCCCACGTTTTTGGCTGATTATGGAATTGGGAAGTCTGTATAAGTGCCTAACAACTCCTATTTTTGAGGGAAAACTGCTCCTTGATCAACCTACCAAATTTCAATTAGGGACAGATACTACAAAATCTTTCAGACACATGGCAACTTAAAATGAGCTCTAAATGAACCAAATATATAAAATCTTAGACACACATGGAAAACACATATTCAAATGTCCTCAAAGAAAATATAGAAGTGCATACAAGATATGAAGCTATAAAAAGTAATATGAAAATATTTCATGATTATGTATATTAATCAAAAAGAGCTTAGTTATAATCTGAGCAATATTTAGTAACTAAGATAAGCAAAAGTATATCACGATGCTAATGAGTGATAAATATTTCAAGATGCAATATAATGTAAAGTATTGCCCATGTGAGTAAGATAATATGGGCAAGGAAGGATAAAACCTATGTTTACCACACACCTAGTGATATATATATATATATATATATATATATATATATATATATATATATATATATATATATATATATATATAATTAATGTAGATGTTGTAGGAATATTTTGTGATGTCTATAACTGAGTAGTGACAATCTGATCTCACTACGACAAGAGTAAGGTGAGGAACATTAGAGAATTATGCTCTTTTCCTTAAATATCCTATCTAAATACAATTTCTTCGTATGTAATAATAAATCACCTATAACTGATTTAGGGAATTATGTCTTATGTAATATCTAATCACTCATATACACTGGTGAAACATTTATGATATAAAACTGGCTAAACATATATAGAATATTATGCACAACTAAATTGGTGTATGAAAAAATACATATAAGCATGCATAGGTCATGGTTTTTTTTATTTTCTAAAATATTTTACTATTTTTATTTTTTAAAAATAATATATGAAATGAAAAATAGAGAGAAGGATACTAACTTATTACTCCCTTAAGGTTCTTACCATTAGTATATCATGTGTTGAATAAAAGAATGGTGATCTCTTAAAAATTAAGAGTTTCATGAAAATGTGCAAGTTTTATAACATTGGCATACTCATATTCTACAAAATCAGAATCATCAGAATCATACCAATCTATATTGTTATAATCATCATCATCTAGAGGAGTGCCACTCTGGTCTTGTATTGTATCTTGATATAAATAAGTATGTGTCCCATACTATGGTATTGACCTTTCAAATTTATCCTTAGTAATGTGTATTATGTCAGGTGCCTTTAGTGATAAGCTATTACTTGTGTTTATTTGTATGCTAGCTGAAGTTATGCATTCTTTTTGTTGTTCTTAACCTAAATATGTTCCTTCTTTGGAAAATTATGTGACATTTCCTTCATGATAAAATGTTATTCAACCTTTATTGTTATCAATAATTTCTCCTATTGATTTTATCCATGACACTCAAAGCACAATATTATAGGCACTTGAATTTGAAATAACATAAAAATTAGGATAGAATTCTTTTAAAGCAAAAAAAACTTTTAACTTAAATGATCCCATACATTTTGTAAATGCATTATTTTGACTCAATTGTTTATTTTCATTTCTAAGAATGCTAAGAAATGACATACAAGAAAAATTGATTTCTTGACATTTCTTTACCTTAACATGTATAATTTTTTTCCATCTATGTGAGTAGTGATAGTTAAGGGGTCTTGATATGAGGAAAGGCTTGGAATTTCCTCCTTTGTGACCAAATTTAAAACTATATCTTTTGTAGGTATTTCATGAATTGGATATTATTTTGTTAGAAACCCTCTTTTAAGAGTTTTTTTGCTTACCTTGACTTTAATTTTGTAACTTTTCTTATAGTAATTTCACTTTTTCTTGTCATGACCTATTTTTTTCAAATTATTCCCTTTGTAATTGATCTATTTGATAGTTCTTTCTTGATATAACTTGTTTTGTTGAATATTTTCTTGTTTTAATTGGTCCTTCGGTATCCACTTTTATACAAGTTCTAATTTTTTAATTCATGCTTTAGAACATACACTCATAATATGAGTGGGTTGCTTAAGTGATGTGGAAATGGTAGGATCAAAACTACAAATTATATTTTATATTTTATTCTTCAAATCTAAACAATGATTTGTATGATGGCCATACACTCTGTGATGTGAAAAATAACATTTTGATCTCCTTAGAGGATGTAAAAGAGGTAGTTTGATCAATTAATTTCTAATCATTTCCCTTAGAATCTCCTTAAAATCTTATTATCCATTTATATAATTTTTGAATCACTTATTGTATAGATATTCTATTTTAGTTTCTCATTTTGATATGAAATATTATTAGGTAAAATGTTGGTAGACGGATATGAACATACATGATTAATACTACATTATTATGAATTATTTTTACATGTAATATGATGTTCCAATAAAGTGATAATTTTATTGAAACCTGATTTTTCATTTGTAAATCCGATATTAACTTGACCATATTGATTATTTAATCTTTTAGAGCCTTACAAGCATAAGAATTAGGTTCTTTAGATTTAACATGCATACATACACTCTAAAGAGGAGATAAGATAGGTGGAAGGGTTTGAGGAAGGATATATTGAATACCCGAAGTTGACAGTATAGGATGGGATCACTCACTTCTTAGAGTAATGATAACATGGACCTAGTTAGAGGGAAAGTATCTATCACCTTATTTTAGGTTATGAGGAGGAATATGTTCTTTCTTATTCATAAAATATGACACTAAAACTTGGAAAAATGTTATTATAATAGAATATATAAGATATTAAAATCCTAACACAAACACTATAAATAGGACAAACAATCATACAAACCCTATAAATATCTATGGTTATGATTTAGAAATATTAAAATAATAAATGGGTTCACCAATATGTTTTATCAAATTTGATATTTATGTGAAAAACCTAGATGACAACATTATTGTGTAAAATTAGGATAATAATATAACAACAATAAAATTTAATGATTTGGAACTACTATATTTTGGAAACATAATAAAAATATAAAGTGTATGGAGAGAATAAATACTTAACTATAAATTATGCTTTTGATGGGAATTTAGATATAAAAAATGTTGTGAAAAGAGGTCTAGTGACTAGAATCATGATCCTATAACTAGATTTGGCCCTAGATAATATCACTAGGAAGAGGACACTAGAGGGATGGAGCTCTTAATTAATATAGGGTGATCCTATCCACTTAGAGTAAAAAAATTAGGGTTTTTAGGTTCTTTGTGCCTTCTTCTATGGATCCTATATCTAGTACAAGAGCTTTCAATCAATTTTGGTGAACACTAATGATTAGTTTTCTATTAAAAATTCTACTTTCATTGATAATTTAATACCAATGTAAATCAATGGTAAAAATGGTTCAATGTGTGAAGTTGGGTGAGACCTCAACACCCCATATGTTGAGTGCTACCTACATATGAATAATCTGAGGAGGGATCAAATTTCATGTAGTTATCCCATGCTCTGGTAGCATGTAAATAACTATGTAATTTGATAGATACTAGTGCAATACTGATGTGATTAGATGATTTAACTATGAATTATGAACTATGACATGTAATTAGACTTGAACTCTAGTATAATAGGGATTTTTTACAATAATAATCAAGAAAATGGATATTCTATTCTCAGTGTGCAAGTGTCATTTTAGTGTTTTTCTATGTTGAATGATATTCCTATGCCAAATGGTTTGAAAAGTGCTTATATAGTCATATCATTGAAAACCCTTCAATACGAATTATTAGGAACATGGGGTACCCTTCCTATAGCTTTTAATTTGGTAGATTAGTTGTTATTTGATAGGAAGACAGGAGTGGGGAAGGACACTAGAGTGATGTGCCCCTATCCATTATGACATTCTTGTCTAATGGGTGATTTTATCATTCTAAGTGTTAGGCAAGGCTTAATATATGTCTAAAGTTGACTAAGATGGGGCTAAATTCATTCATGGGGTCATATATTAGCTTATAAAAGAGTGTAAGGTGGTTGAAAGTGATCAAAAAGGGCCCTAAGATAGGTTTATATCTAAGTGTATAAAAGAGTGGTCACAAGTTCATGTTTTTAGCTTAAATGTTAATTTATGTGTCTGCATCACCTTCACTTTTTTGAAATCTCATATTTTTAAAAGTGCCAATTATTTCACCAACAATTTTTGGCACCCACCATGGGGCACATTAGACTATTTACATGCTACTAATGTGACCTATCACTGAGTATGAAAATTAATAAATTGAATACACTCTCTTGTTTATTGTGATAAAATTATTTGCCATCCTTGCTATGAAAAAATACACTGTCTAGTATAAATCAATGTGCTCTTAATCCCTTATTTGATCTACAAGAATAATCCAATTTAAAACTCTCCCCAAAAATAATAAGGCAAGTGTAACCTTTGAACATATTGTTTTCTTTTCCTAAAGTCTTTATCCCAAGAGAAATAAATTTATAAACCATGGTTGTAGTTATACCATGGGGTCTTTTTATTGGTATGGTGGCCATAGATGCTCAACTCCATGAACTTCCTAGGGGTTTGAGGAATAATTTTCATAAGTTTACAAGTAATGGTAAGAAACATCCTAATGATCCCATAAAAACTTTATTCTCTATTTGTGATATTTTGGGAATGGAAAATGAGGATTTATTAGTTAGGCTATTCATGGAAACAATGGTTAATGGGGTAGTAGAATGGTTCCATCATCTACCAGTTGATTTTATTCTAGACTAGTAGATGATGAGAGACATATTTGAAGAAAGATTCAAACCAATTAAAGAGGAAAATTACCTATTGGTTAAATTTTATTAGATAAATAAATAACCTCATGAGCCTAGGATGGAATTCATGGTTCATTTCAATATGTTAGTGCACAATATTATAATGTATACCATGCCCATAGTATAAAATTATAAAATTTTATTCCTAAATGCTCAAGTACCTAAAGTAAGTTCTTATTTTGGAGAAACCACCCATAAAATATGGTGATAGCACAAACTTAGTTCACTAAACTTGAGGACCATATGATCATGGTAAAAACTATTTAAAATATAAATTAAAGAATAAATAAAAAACTTTAGTATATCCACTAGTTTAGAGGATGGACAATGACATATTGGCCTTAAATAATTAGATTTAATGACTTGTACTATCTCATATAAAGTTTTACTTAGAAGACCATTTATCTCATATCATGGTAATGTTCATCCTAAACTCCCTCCTCCAACAGATCAACTCACTAATGAATCAACCCCTAATATTACTCACTATTCCTACATATTTCATCCTACTAATGGTCATAATTATTATAAATTAAAATAAATGGCAAGGATATTATAACTATGAACCACTAAAGAACTACCAAAATAAGTTATTTTGGGTAACTCTGATCCTTATATTTAGGAACCCAATAGAGAATCCACTGTAGGATATTTTTTTAGCCCCAATACTAAGAGAATAATTCAAAAATTACATTATGAAGAGAGAATTCAAAACATAGTTTAATAATGTATTATTTTGAGAGATTACTTAATAAGGAGGTTAAAATCTTATAAATATTTTATTTTAGTTATGGGATGAAACCAATTCTCATGAACCAACTCTCACAAAAAAAAACATAAAATAAACTAAACTAATAATTTTGGATCATAAATAATCAAACAAACTCCCACTTGATCCAAAGAGGTATAAAAGATGAAATAAATGGAGCAATGCCTCTAAATTCATTAGATAAATTCTAAAGCAATTTCATCTAGTGTATTGTATATTCTAGTACTAACTAAAACTGATGCCACTCCATACAAAATCTCACCCTATGAATTGTGGCATAAAAGGTTGATGAAAATGATCAATTCCTAATCATAAACTATGTTCATTGTACCATACTATTGTAGAACATGATCAAGGATTATCCAACTATATTGATCCACATAAGTCTCCACCTATAATCTTGTCAAAGTGACCAACCATACTATGTATGACACAACTCCCTGATGTCTGACAAATGTTGATAACCTTTGCTCAACTCTACTAGTTATAGAAACCCATATCAACTTGTATTGTCATTGATGATTGATCAAATACAAACCAATGTTATATATTCTCCCCTATTATGTAGGAGGTGAGAATCTATGGAATGAGATAAAAAATCCAACAATCATGGCTACTCCACATCATAAATATCATGTATAAAAATCCAAAAATGAAACTGAAATAAGTAAAATATTGCTACCAAAATTGTCATTCAAGCATTAAACCCAAAATCTGATCAAACAACTAACTATAGAAGGGTATTAGTCGTCCATACTCCAACAAATCTCCAACCTCTAGTTTGAAACTTACACTTTATCAATTACAAAGATCCTGATGGTCCTGTAAATCATGAGATGGTCTCCAATAGCACAAGCATGAGGTGTCATGAAAATTATCATTTTAAAGTTATTGGTTTCCACTGATACTATACCTTTATACATCATTGAATATATTTGTCACAAAAACCATATATGGAAGCTTGAAAATGTAAAATAAACCATTATTGTTGTATTCATATCATCTAGAAGCCTATAGTTTGACTGGTCACAACTAAAGGAGTGATTGACCACTTACACCCTTATATCTCCTATTATATCCTTACTACTCAATTACATGTAATTATAAATTTAAGAGCATAATTAAAAAAGAATATTTTTCTTGAAAAAATGTAAGTTAAACAAGAATAAAGAGTTGAACATTTGACCACCACTTTACCAAGGAATCCACAAACTATCTTCTACCAAATACTCTAAAAGAATTTCTAAAACACTAATGAAATCTTTTATATTTGAGGTTACATGTTTCTAAATAAAATAGAATTAAAATTCATGCATATGAAATTAATTTACTTGGAAAAATTCATAAATGTAAAAAAAACATTTTAATCCATTTATGTTGGCACTTGGAGGGACCCACACTGATTTTAGGTTTTACAATAGTTTTGATAAGCTTTCAAATTTATGTCAACATGCCATGGCTGCACTAAATCTGATAACTTTAAATGTCATATAATTGTGTTGTATCTACACAATTTGATTTAGAAGATACATTTGAGGAGTTTGAGATAAATAAGATATTTCATAATTGAAATATTCCCTATAGGGAGTTTTGATTTCTCTATTAGTATTACCTTCTTTTTATCATGAGGTTTAAGAATGTGATGGTGCCCTTGGATAAGAATAAATTCAACTTTGGTAGGATTCAATCCCAATTGTCATCATACACATGGTCAAGAATAAAATTTTAAATGATTTTTTTTAGTTTTATACTTTTCAGGTCATCATCATACTGGTCGAGTGGATGAATATGTAATAAAATTAGAAATTAACTAAAAAACATAAGAATAAGATACCATGATAGAATGGAATATATTTATCAATGACATCTATAAAATACACCAAAGGATTGAAGACCCATCAATGTCTTGAGGTGTTGTATAATTTTACAAATGACATGTTGGTCATCAAATTAATATGGACATCAAAAACAATTCCACCCTACTTGCATAGCATCATCCTAGATAGTTTATTTCATTCAGGCTCTAATATAACTGTTGGCCCTAGTATTAAGAGAATAATTAAAAAATTAAATATCGAAGAGATAATTTAAAACAAAGTTTAACAATGTATTATTTTTAGAGATTATTTATGAGGGTAAGATCTTATAACTCTTTGATGGGTAGTCACATGATGCAACCAATTCCCATGAACCAACTCTCATAAATAAAACATAAAATAAACTAAACTAATAATTTTAGATAATAAATAATCTAACATATTTTGAATATGAACTTGATTGTGATGAATATGAAGAGCGAATGGAGGATATGAATAGTCATTCATATTTCATATTCACTAGATATCAAATTGAGAAGTTGAAAGAATAAATAATATGATAAACAAGAGGCTAAAGAATCTTGTAAAGCCATGACTACTCCTAAGTTTTTTTATCAACCGAGATATTCCTTTATTGAATATTTAAAAAGATAAGTGTTAGCCAAAATTGGCCACAATGAGTGAGTAAAATTAATAACATTGCTTCTAGACTTGTTTAACCTTGTTGATAGCCTTTAAGAGTTTTGGTCTTGTTCTCTTTATTAAAATTTGTCACGCTTTATCATAAAAAGATGTCTTGTCAAGTGATGTGTCATATTAGGGTCCCTTTAAATGTATATAAGAGTTAAAAATATCCCCTTTTATTTTCATTAATCCTTTTAATTAGAGTTCAATGACATGTTTTGGATAGATTAATATAATTTTGGAGAAGTTAAGGTAATTGTTTCATTTTATCTTATGGTTGTCCAAACTACTCCATATCAAGTCCAAGTTAGTTCAAGGGTGATAAAGGTTATGTCATGGAAACATGTAAAATATCATATTTTCAACTCTCTTGATTTGTACAACTAACAAAATGATGGCCAACTCACTCTTCTAATATTAGAACTATTTCAAGTGTTTTCTTTCTCATTTTATAATGTCCAATGAAGGAATAATGTAATAGATGGAAGGTTATAACTTTGAATATTATCTTATAATTATTTTCCACCTATTTATAGGTAATGAAATACTCCATCAACACCTATTTCATTACTTCATCAAGAAAAAAAGGTAGAATGTGGAAATTTCTTACTTGTAGAGGGGTCTATAAGAGTCTCATTACAAGTTTCCAATATGAAAATTTGTTTTAAATCATATATAATGATATTTATACCTTTCCTATACTAAAATTAGGAATTTTGAGTAGTTATAGGTCCAAAAAATGGTATAAAAATTATCCATTCTTTCATCAAGATCCTTAGAAGTGAATAAAGACCATTTTCAAGTTTTCATTTCATAAGGATAGAAGAGATTTGGATATAGTTCAATTTTAGTTGGATAGGTAACCTTAATACATTTTAATCCCATTAATTAATTTTATTATTGAAGATCCATTATTTATGAACAATCATTAACAAGTTAAGCAACCCAAAACCCTCTTAAAACCCTATAGGCAAGGTTTTTATTACTGTAGTGAGATTGTAGGATAATGGATTCAAATGAATGGTTTTTGAAAATCCTTATGGGTATAAATATACTTATAACATCATTTCCATCATCATTTGGCATGTTTGGGTTGTCAAGTGATAAAAATGTTATGTTTTGTTGTTCCTTAAGGTGATAGGTAAGGTTTCTAATGCTATGGCATCCTAGAGCATGGAATAAGTTGTGTTTATAATGAAAACATTGTATTAAAATCAAAAAATCCTAATATATATACTCTTTTACACTCTTAAAATCACCAATAGGGTCTACTGTAAGTAGAATTAACAAGCATTTTGAATGTGCTCATGGTGTTGGAGTGAACCTTGGAGACTTTAAATTTATTTTAATTCCATTTACAGTATGTTGGAGTGGTGAATCCATAAAAATTTTATCCAAGACATACAAATAGTTTTTTTATCAAAACCTTGCGATTAGAGGTTTTAGGCTTGTTGAATCTAAAAGGAATAATGTTACTTCTAGGTTTTGTTGCTTCACTAGTAATGTTGGATTGAACTATATTACAGGGCTTAGAGTGAAAAAAAGAAAGTAAAAAGAATATATAAGGGAAATAAATGGTATTTATGACTTTTTTCAAGACAAACTTCACTCCTAAAACTCCTATAGTGCTGCCAAACATGCACCCAATGTATATACAACCTTTGAAGACAAGAGAGGTGGTTTCATGAGAAAGAACCATAAAGGTTTTATATAAATATAATATGTGAAATTAACATTAATTTAATTAAATTTTTAGGTAATAACCTCTCAGATAACATATACCAATAGACAAACTCTCAAAACCACCCTTGAGGTAAATTTGCAAATCATAACCCTAGTGTTTGTAAGCCAAAGTAGGTGTTTGAAGATAATGTGAGATGTTTAAATAAGGTTATTAGTATTCTAAACTATCCTAAAATATTAGGAAGATGATAAATATTTTTAATTTTCCAAAGAAAACATCATCAATGGCTTAAATTGAGAGGAATGTAGACCTATACGTCTATAGACTTGTAGGTCCACATTTAAAATTGGGAGAAGCATATCTTGCATATCATATGGTGTTTAAAGAGAAAATAAAGTGAGAAAGAATTAATGATATGATATGAATTTATATGTAGGGTAGATAAATGAGAATAACTAAATTAAGAAACCTTCCTTGAAGCCTAAAAAACATCAAACCCAAAGAAGTTTTGCAAGCCTACTAAAAGCTCCTTTCATAAGCATATTTTCAAGAATTGTAGAAAGTATGCAATGTTTTATGTTGAGTTTTTATGAATAATAGTAGTGTGTTAAATTCATAATAGGCATTTAAAAGTGTTTTTTATGTTTATAGGTTGATCCAAAAGGAAAAAAATGCCAATAGCCTATTGTACAGTCCAACATGCATAAATAATTATGAGAATTGACATGATAAGAAGCTCATTGGCATTGATCATGAAAAACCAATCATTTAATTATATGGATAAATTTTGGATATACCTCATATAGGTCTTTATTTTTATTTAATTTCCCTAAAATTATTTTTAACCATTTTTATTTGATCTTGGACTACCCATGCCTGTGTTTTTACAAACTAGGGCTAGAAACTTGAAATTTGGCATAACTAAATGCATGAAACTTTTCCATATCACCTTATTTAATGTTTCCAAAAATATTATTGATTTTTTAGAGTTGTACTATATGTTCTTGTATAGTCTCCAATACTTCAATCTTGTTTTAGGCCTAATTAGACCTAGTTGGGAAAGATGGGTATTCAAAAAGTTGGTTTGCATTAGGAGTTGGGTCATAAAATTGTGGGTGAAGTTTAATAAAGATAAAGGGTAATCAAATATTCCATTATTTTTATTTTAAGTTTTGTAAATAAATCAAACCAAGGATCTTTGTATCAAAATAGGGCTACAGGGAATAGGGCTCCAAGACAACAAATGTGATAACTATGAAGGAAATCAAATATAAAGGTAGAAATATGACGAGATAAATGTGTTTAAAAAGTTTAAAATGTATTTATACCCAAATAAGATGATTTTTTACCTCATAATCACTCCCAATGGGGAATTTCAAGAGCTCAAGGGTGATTCACCAAGTCAAACATAACTCCTATGCCATCTTGAGAAGATCATCATCAAATGTTGTATATAAAAGTTGAAGAGGGACTTAATAAATATAATTTGGTATTTAATTATTATTTTGACTTGTACATGAGTCCTTGATAGCCATAATTAGCTCTTGAAACCTCTCTTTTCTCTCTCTTTATTTTTCTTTCTCTCTCTTTCCTTCCTTCTCCTATCTATATGCCTAACTTTGGCATTATAAAAAATCCTCCACATGAGAAAGGCAAATCCATGATTTTTTTATAAGATATTTAAGTAATGATAATATTTTTTTACCTTATCTTATGATTGTGTTTTAGTGTTTGTGCATGAATGACTAATCTTGTCTAGTGTTGATTTAGTTCTCCTTGACATGCTATCTCATTCTCCCACCTATATGTAGTTTTAACTCACTCTTGTAGGTCATATTGAGTGTTGAAGTAGTATTATGAACGTTAAGTGAGGTAATAGTCCATTAGTGTCTTTTATATCTCTTGAAAATCATCCCTCCTTACCTAATCATCATCTAACACATTCATATTGAAATATTGATTTAAGAGGAGTAGATTAGGAGTTGTGTATGAATAGGTCAGCATCATGCTCATTATCCATCTAAAAATGTGTGGTAGTGGTCAAATAAATTGGTGAATCACCTCCTTAGTTTAGTTTTATTTCAGTTATCTCTATCATTTCCCTTGAAAATAATGGTTTAGTGGTGATTCTAAGTGATGCATAAATGGATATGGACCTATATATAGGTTATATTTAGTTATAAGGTCACCAAAAACCTTTGAAGAGTTCCCTTTCTATCACTTAAGTGAGCATGTTTGAACAACCTACTCAAATGTACAAAATTTGTTGATAATAGTTCTCACACATCTAGTCGTATAATGATTTAATACATTGAAGAGTTATTGATTTTGTAGGCCTGAACACAAGCATCAATGTTGAATCCAAGTAAACCATATCTTTTATAAGCAACCCAAGTGTCTAAAAATAAAAAAATGGTATATATTATCATCATTATTTTAGTCAAGATGCATAATCTATGCATTCACATTATTCATATTAGATTGATAGCATTCATGGACTCACCCCAAGTGGCTCTCAAGAAGTAACATGTCAACCTTATCAAGGTTATCATAATATGTATATTCCCTCTTCCAATCCAACTTAGCCTCTTTGGAAGCCTACTTATCCCTGTATAAACTTGTCAAAATTATGTTTCTCCTACTACAAAATTATTAAACTTCAAACAAACTCTTGTAGACATTGAAATGTATATGAGAGAGATTGATAGAGAGGAATAACTTGGTAACATAACCCATTTGGCATTCCATATCACTTTTGATGTCACTAATAACATGGTAGAATATGAATCATTAATCTTATCTGCATGTTTTTGGTGACTCCCAACTTATTTTTCACCATGTTAGTGGTGATTACCAATGTAAAAGTGAAAATAATATCACTTACCATCAAACGGATACCACCCTTGCCAAAGAATTTACCTCTTTTACCATTTATCCCATTCTAAGAGATCAAAACTCTATTTATAACTCTCTTGCTTCTTTAGCATCATTATTTCATACACATCAAGTTCTTAATGATTCTCAATTTCTTATTCAAATAAGAAATCCCTCGTCTTCCATCTAATAACAAGATTCACTTATATGTCACATTAAATCTATCAATATTTGATAGATCCAATGGTATAAAGAAATTATAAAATTCATCAAAGATCAAAATTATCCTCCAAACATAAATTCTCATTAAAAAAATAGAATTTAAAAATAATATTTTTAATATGTATTTCAATACAATACACTTTATTATCATAACGTAGAAGGTAACCTACTCCATTGTTAAATAAAATAAGAGGTCCCTTCTCTCCTTGAACATTCATATGGGGACATTTTTGGTGGTCACTATAGGGTACATGATACAACATGTAAATGTCTATGTATGGGATACTTTTGGCCTACTATCAAAAATGATGTTATCAATTTCATTAAAACATGTAGTGTTTCCAAAATTCATGATGATATAAACCATTCACCACCAACTGAGATCCAAAATATGGAGTGTCTTTGGCCATTTTCATGTGGGGTCTAGATCTCATCAAAAAAATACCTGTCACATGATGGGCATGTTTTTATCATCACATATATTCAATATTTTACCAAATCGGTAGAAGCCATACCTCTTTTTAATTTAATGGGAGCTAAAATTTCTAAATTTATCCTTAATAAAATCATTTTTCATTTTGGAGTTCTCCATACTATTATTTTTGATAATAGAAAAAATTTCAAGAATAAGGACATGAAGTAGTTATCTACTAAATTTAAAATATACCACAAATTTCCCACACCTTATCATCCATAATGAAATGGCCAAGCTAAGGACACTAATAAAATCATTCAAAAGACCATATGTGAAACATGCACAAATTGACATGTTCAATTATATATGACACTTTAGGCCTATCATATTGGCATTCATATTGTCACTAGGGTAGCACCATTCTCTTTAGTCTATGGTTCTAAGTATATATTACCTTTAGAAGTAGATCTTCCATCCTTACATATATATCTTCATGATATCATTATCGATGAACAATTATGTGAATCTCACTATCATGATCTTGATATTCTCAATGAACACCATCTAGCCACTCTACAATATAACTACCAATACAAGGATCGTATCACCAAACAACATAATAAAAAGGTTAAAGTTTTAACTTTCAATGTTGTTGATCTAGTCCCTAAATTACACTATACCCATGACAAGGAAGGAAAATACACCAAAAAATGGTGGGGCCTTATTTAGTGAAAGATATTATTGGTCCTAACACCTATCACCTTCAAACTAATGATAACCATGTTTTTTAAGAGCCCACTAATACAAAATTATTGAAGAAATACATTATTTAGATATTTCCCTTTTATAATATTTATATATGCCATCCTAATAACACCTTTTTTCAATATTTATACATGGTTCTCACCTTTTGTAGCATTTTCTCTTTCCATAAACCTTAGGCCTTCCCTTGGTCCTTTAGTTTCTTTTTGTCATGAGTTACATTATAATACCATGTATAAGACCCATTTCTACTTTTGAATTTATTTTGATTCCATTAATTTTTCCTATTAATTTTGATATTTTCCAATGCTTTTTTCACCCTCTTGGGTTTCTATTTTGTGAGTTGTAGTGTAAACCCATGGATAGGACCAGTCTCTCCTCATAAATACCATTTCTACTATTATTATTTTCACATTATTTTTCACCCACTTGGGTTTCTCTTTTATGAGTTGCATTTTAATACCATGGATAGGACCAGGGTCTCCTAATAAAATCACCATTTTATTTTAAAACACCTTTATTCAACCAAATGTTCATTTTCTATAGTTTTAAGAAATGGTTACAAGTTTGTGATCCCATATTCTCAGCTTCAATTTTTATTTTCTTTGTAGATAAAAATTACATAAAAAGGTACATTATCATGCTTCCATAAACTTCTATACATTATTATTATATTGAATCATACTTACCTATCATTATATCCCTTTTCACCTTTGTCACAATTTTTGTGATTTGAAGTAATTCAAATTACTTCATGTTTATTTACCCTTGATTTCCTTTCCTTTCATTCTAATTTGGATAAAACAAGGTTGAATTTAAGATAACACTTTTATTTCACGTGAATTTATAATACTCTTATCCACCATACTCTCTAAGATATTTTTCTTAGCAACCAAGTCTAAATTTTTCAAAAGATAGTCATTTTTATTACCCATGTTTGGTTCTCCAGGTCTGTATGGAGGAGGAATAGAAAAAGACATCAAAAGTTAAGATCCAAATCATTTAAAAGAAAAGGCAATGACTAAAATGAAACATACAAATTTAAAATTAAAAATCACACCAAAAGGTGTGACTCATATCACAATTATTATCTCCAATCAAATCTAAAACTCCATAATTGGCCTCATGATAGATACGATGTCCATTTGGGTGTGTTAGGCCAGTAGATTGGGATAGGATAATTCAAAATAATTTATAGTGTTACCTAATCTCTCACATAAGTGCCCAATCTTTTTAATATCTTGATGACTCTGTAAGGGGTCTTAAGGAATTGAGAACACATTATGTGAAGGTAGGTCCGTTATACTTTTCATGCATATAACTTTCATGGGATGATATTAATACTTCATTTAGTCAACCAAGACTTGTGTGGTTAAGAAAAGTTATTCAGAGTCTTTAATGTTAAAATACTTTTGGTTTGATAAACTAAATCTAAGAGTCTTGACTTTAATAGAGTTTTTCTACCTTGTTTTTGCCTTCACTTCCCCCACCACACATTTCATTTCCCCCTTTGATAGGAAAGTTAAATTATAAATCTATTTTCCCACTTCTATATCACCTCTTCTTCACATCTTAAAATAATATTAGCACTACTTCATTTTGATTTTTATCTATCCTTAGAACAAAAAAATTAGCTTGAGTGATTATGGATTATCTTCTTTATCCAATTACTTTATATTTATACAATTGACTTGGCCTTATTTGAAAATTTTACATTGGTGTACTTCAATTTTTTGGACAACTACATTAACTTTTATTCTTAGTACTTTTTCTATTATTGAGTGAGGTTGGATTGTTACTTTTCACTCAATAATGTTGTTTTCCCTTTTATGTACTTTTTCCATTGATGATTAAGGATTGTTACTACTCATTCATCAATTTTTTTTGTCATTTCTTTACCTTCCTTTTTTAATTAAGGATTGTTATTACTTTCACATTAATGTTTAATTACCATTTTTACTTGTATCCTTAGTTTGACTTGGTTTGTTTTCCTTTCTTACTTAAGGTTTACTTGTTTGAGTTTTTTTGTCATTTAGTTTCCTTAGCTTTTTAGTTACCTGGTTTACTCTAAATTTTGGCTTGGTCATTTCATCCTAACATAAAATTTATCACCCTATTTTACCAAATTTACATTTATGTTATACCTACACCATTGAATTATCTTGGCTTTCCTAAATTTATTTATTTTTTCTCTTTAGTTTTGTATCCTTGGGTTTGTCAAAAGTAGTCTCTACGCCCTCCATGATCAAAACTACAAACATAGTAGACAAATATCCATTGATAAAGGTAAGTAAAGATACACACACATTAATTTTATTTTAGTTATTTTATTACATCCATTTCTTTATAGTTATTTTATGCTTTAAAATACTATAATTTATTTAAATTCAACGTTATATGTTATTATGTTATTTTATTAAAGCACCATCCCCTATTACACCTACATGACACATGATGAGCTTCGAGTGAGGCATATGTATACACATAATATTTTCAAACTTTATCAATTATTGATGCTTTTTCTCTTGTAGGAATCCATTGAGTCTCAATCTCTCTTAGTGTACACATTAAAGGGTTAGATCAGGAAAAGGGTGGGCAGACCATTGGTTCTTTGAAATATTATTTTCCCCTATACTACAAATTTAAATCTACACAAAATTATCCTATACACTTCCTTAATATTTGACACCTACCTTACACACTACTCCAAGTAATTCACTACCTTATTCAACCCTTACCTAAGCCAAAAAACATTTTTTATATTCAATGAACAATGTCATCCTGGGTTGACCTTGTATACAAATTGATATTGGCACATTATGGGTCTAGGTCAATCTTGGCCAACCTAGACTATGACCTAATTTTATTTTATCAATTAAAAATACAAGGTTGAATTGAGTTGACCCTATTAAATAAACTTATAAAAAAGTTTAGGGTTAGATTAAACTATATATACACATTAATTATTCCATTTATTAGAGAGAGATAAGAGTTAATTATTCATTTGTGCTTATTTACAATATGCTCTTCCACCATTCTACTTATGGAGTTATTGCTTAGGATTTTACACTTGGAGGGAAGAATTTTTTCTTATGAAATCTTGAGATTCATTAGGAGGTATTTGGCTATATTACATTATCCATCCTTAGCTTCTTCAACATTACACAAAAAGCTCTTGCAAATCACCTTTGACCAAGAGAAATATTGAGTCTCGATAGGCTCACCTTCAAGGTAAGTATATATAACTTTAATCCTTTATTTTAGTAGATAAAAACATCATACATAATGGATTTTTAATGAATTTATCTCTCCATGCATTAGGGTTATATCTATACATAAATTAATTGGAATTATTAGATGCATGTTTTACCTTTTATGTTTATTACCCACACTTTGTGCCACAATCTTTGGTGAGCACTAGATTAGATTTTACTTTGTTTTGAATATAATTTGTGAATATGAAAACATATAACCTAGTTAGGGTTATTGCATGGTGTTGTTTGACTAGAGGATTTTGAACCCTCTCTAGTGTTGTTATGGTCATAAGGGGCCCCTTGGTTAGGTATAATAGATCCATATTTTTCATGACCTTGAATGTCTAAATGTTTCAACAAGCAGAAGTGTAAATGTGATTTATCATATTCAAGCTAGGATTAATTCATAGGTAAATTATATTTTCCCTTATATATAATTACCAAACTCAAATATATTTATAGTACATAAAATACACAAAAGAGACAACATAAAGATCATAGGGATATGACTCATCAAGAATACACCTCTAATATATATTCTATAATTTGTCATGAGAGGACTTAGGCAACCTACCATCATGTCCAACATGAGATACCTACCCCTTCTTCCATCATGAACAATGTAAAATTTAAATGCATCATTAGTCTTACATGAAAAAACCATAATATCTAGGTAAGCATAAGTACAAAAATAATAACTATCATGGAGGAATATATCAAATCTAATCTCCCAAATAATGGGTAATAATACAATGGGTGACCCAAGCACAACCATAGGAAAAAATCAAAGAGAATGAGTAAACCAAGTGGCCTTAATCCTCTCAAACATGATAACACAATCAAGATTCACAAAAAATTCATTTAGTCAAATACCAAGATAATCAAGTCAATATGATACCTACCAAACTATTTAGGCCCTTTCATGGATCTTTTCTATAGGTTAATACTAGTTGAGGCTCTCGCTCTCCAAGATATCTTCTCATTTTTCATTTTTATTTTAGGTTGTCCATAAAATTTATTAAATTTTAATTCCAAAGAATAGAACACTTTTATAAGAGATATTCCTTCCTCAAATAGACATTATATCCTTCTTGAAACCCAATTAGAATTTAATATATGTCTATTCTTCTCTTGGATTGACAATCACTTTTACTGGCTAGCCAATGCCTTCTTAATGGGTGATATCTTTGCAAGTCCATAATGGTGCATAGAGACTCAAGTAGATTTGTATGGTTTCTTATAATAAAAAAAACCTCCCTAAATATGTCTCAAGGTGAAGGAAAATAATGGAAAATTCTAAAATTATGCTATAAGGCATTCTAGATGTTGCTCTACTTTATCTTCATGCATTGAAGATGACTAGCCAAAGGTGTTTGAATAACCCATCATTGATTAAATTACATTAAGACATGCCAAGACTAAATAAAGGGTCAAATGGAATATAGGGAATCAATTAGGATCGATCAAGGTTCAAGAAAATATTTGTGTTATAGGTTGGATCACACATGATGCAACAATACCTGGCATAGTCCTTTTGTCTTTGTTGTCAATGACCTTTCCCTACACACTTATTTTACCCATGAAATCTATTATCATAATATCTAAATATTTAGATTATAGAATGATATATCATTGGATTAAACTAATTTAATTATCTTACCAAGAAATTCACAAGGTCATGAAGTGATATTCTTATAACACCTTAATGCATATGTAATTTTAATTGTAGTGCAAGGTAATAATTTAAGCATTACTAAACCAACATCTACCATGTGAATAATTCTCTTACCTAAGTAGTAAGCACCATCGAGGGAGTATAAAAATTAGTTTAGCATGGTCACATTGATTTATCATGAGGGTCCTTACATATTTCCATTAATGTTGTACAAAGATTAGAAAATTATAAATTTGATGCCCTAATTGAATCTTCATATTTATTGATTCCTCATCCAGAGTTTGATAAAGACTAATTTATCATGGAAATGGTATATCTACCAAGTGTTTTATATAATTTTGAGCATTGGAAAGTTTCTAATTATGATGAGAAGATAATTGATGTTTTTGATCAAGTACATAGTTTCATAAATATGTTTTTATAAGGAAGTTGACAAAGATACAAAGAGACTTCCATGCTAGAATAAAAATATGTACAAATTTCAAAACCATCTAATGTAAAACCTAATAAATAAAATGGTAAAATAATTCAATTAAATGGAAATAATATCCATAAAATATTAGTATCTTTGGAATAAATGTTTGATAAACATGACATGTATATAAGGAGGAAAATCTAAGAAAATATATTAGGGTCATTTGAGTATGTGAGAGTAAATATTATTACCAAGGAGGATACAAAATATGTCATTATTGGAAAATTTTGTTATGAGGAATAATGTAGGAGATTCACTACTCGATTAAAATTATATAGAGACATATTTTCTTGTTGATAAACTAATCTAAAGGTTTTTATGCCTAAGAGTATAAAAAATAATATTCTGATGAAGCCTAACATCAATCTTATCAGAAAAATGTTACAACACTATAATCCTAAGATTGCAAAGCCATATATGAATAAATAGATAAAATGATGGATGAAATAGTTATCTTTCCTATTCATCATTCTAATTAGGTGGCCAACATTTTTACTATAATAAATAAGAATGGAAAAGTCAAGATTTGCATAGATTTTTAAAATCTAAATCAGGCCTTGCTTAAGTATAAATATCCTATGCCAATCATGGATCAAATATTACAAGTTTTCACAAGCTAAAAAATGATGTTCATGATGGAAAACTTTTCTAGATATTGTTAGGTTGAAGTTATTATACAAGACTAATACAAGACAACATTTACCACCCCATGGGGAACATTCACATACAAAAGGATGACCTTTTGTCTCTATTGACTTTTCAAGTCTCCTTGATCTCTCATCACTTCACATGCTAGAAAAAATACTTTTAGGCTTAGAAAAATTGATGATGAACTAATAATGCCTTCATGATTGATCTCTTTAGATGAAAATTAGGTACCAACTGAAATAGTCAAGGTTTCCCATACTTTTTCATGCTTTAAAGCCTATTAAGCATATGTGAAGTCATAAGGTCATATTATCCCTTATTGAGGTTTATTTGATACCTAAAGGCATAACATATGATTTTAACTATGAAATATATAAAAAATATATTTTAATCAATTCATTTAGTCATGAATGAAGGATAAAAAATTCAAAAATGAGGGATTAAAGGCTAGTTAGAAGCTTGAAACTCCTTCACAACCCCTTAAAGTTAGTACATATTGTTCAAAGAGTATCTTTAACTTAGTTTTCCTCATTATTTATACCACCTTATGGATTATTTTTAACTTATAACATGGTAAAACTCAATCAATCCCATTATCATCTCTATTTCACCTTTAAAAATTTTGATTCAGCAAAATCAAGGTAGTTTCCATTGATTCTAAGGTGTTTCATATAGGTTTCATGAAGAATTATTAGTATTTTACTCTTTATTGCATCCAAAGGTACCATATCAAGAAAATTTTTAGGTATTTATGAATGAACATGAGTACAATATCAATTCAATCATAGTTTCCAAGATTCTTATAAAAAATTAAGAGCATGCAAAGGTTTTTTATCCAATTTTCCTATAGACATACAAAACATGACTATTGTAGGCACATTATGGGATTCAAGTAGTAACAAGGATGTCATTAGGTCTAAGATTTTTATGAATAATATATATATCCATAGTTATATGATGTTTTTATGCCAAGACAAGAAGTTTTTATAATATTAAGACTTTATACAAGTCTTAAGACAAAGTTTAAGCAAGATCTAAGGATAATAGTAGGGAATACTAAGGTTTTAAGTTTTTATGAAAGACTATAATTTCTTAGATTAATATCTTAAGTATGTTTCCAAGAATAATCAATATGAATACATGTTTACAAATCATTCAATAAGGTTGTAATGAGAAAATTAGAGGTTAACACATGATTGTAGGTTTCTATTAAGACTATAGATCCCCATCAAATATATTAAGCAATAAACAAGGATTACAGAGGTTAGAAAGAGTCCAAATAATATAAAAATTTAGTATAAAAATACATAAGGTATTCAAGGGAGTAAAGTGAGGTATTTAGTCTATGTGATAAGATAAAAATAAATTTTGTAGGGTTTTACTGTAATCATCTAAAAATGACACTTGAGTACCAAGTGTGTTACTTGAGGATACCCATCTTTAGCATATCACTATACCTATCTTAGGTAATATTTAAATAATTATATAGATTTTGTGTAAGAAAAAAACCTCCCTAGACATCTCAAAACTAGTCCTAAACCCTTCCTTAAGAACCTAGGCCCTTAGAGCCTCAAGATCTGCCACATAGACACTAAAGTCACAAGTGAGAACTAATACCACAATGCTATTGTCCTATTTTGTCTATATTGTTATTTTCCATATTTTTAACTGAGAAATATATCTTTTCAATTCCTAAGACACCAAGGGCTATCTATACCTATTTAAAACCATGAAAAAGAGCCATACCAATATATATATATATATATATATATATATATATATATATATATATATATATATATATATATATATATATATATATATATATATATATATATATACATACACACACACACACACACTCGTGACTTTTAGCCCTTTATCTAGTAGAGAAAAATTAGATTCAAATACACAAAAATAAGATTAGAATAAGTTATGCACAATCAAGGTTATTAATCCCTATTTTGATCTACTTCTACATATATTCATCTAAAACCCTCCTATGCTTAGAATACACAAATTTAGAATATTAAACCTCACTCAAAGCACTTAAACCAACATTAATAATAACATTCACTTGTATTTTCACCAATTATTTAAGATAACTACATTGATCTTAATGCCTCATCAAAGTATTAGTATGTAGGAAGTGTGCCCAAACAAGGATATATATCACACATTCAACACATTAGACCAACTAACCCCTTTTTCATGGTGTTTATTAAAACCCTTACAATCATGAAAACCTAGGTTTTTTGGAGGAACATAGAGCTATAGGGAAAATTATTGATCAACATACCTAAAATTTGGACTAGAGCTAGAGCAAGACCTAATCTACAAAAACTAGAAATAATTTAGAAAGAGCAAGGACCTGTTGATGCCTCTATATGTATCAAAGGTGTCCTTAGGCTTCAAATAACACTTCTCATTTTAGAATTTTAGAATTAAGAGCATGAGTAGCAAGTTTTGGTAGCTTATGTTACCTATGGTGAAATAGTGGTAGAGCAATGTTCAATTATCCCACAAAATTTATATTAGTTGATGGTTGGGAGCCACCATGGTCCAAATATTTTCAAAGTGTTACTATATATGCTAAAACTAGTTAATTATGATCAAATATTAAACTACAAACTAATCTAAATGGACATTTACAATGAAAGATAAAATAAATTAATCTAGTTAAAAAAATAAAAGAGAAGGGTAAGCTAGAAAGAGAATAAGTGATTAATGATCTTAGCCTAAAACATTATGAAAATGTTTCAATTAAAACTAAGTATGAATTTAACTATTATATAGTTCAAAATAGCATAAGCTCAATCTCACTACATAGTAGGCAAACCTCCAAGGATGATATAAAGAAGTACAAGTAAGAACTAAATTTACTTTAAAGATTCACTACCACACTCAAATAACATTTGCACATTCTAATGCAGAGAAAATAAAATGAATCAAATTCAAGATCATTCAACTAATCTAGCATAATCACAAATTATCAACCTTGTAATCAAATATGCAACCCCAAATTCATAGAAACTATTCAAATTTAATACTTAAGACTAGAAATTAAGATAATTTTGAGCAAAAATTTGTACACTTTGAGTAGTTAATATAATCAAGGAATTTTAAAAAGATTATCTAAGTTTGTTTGTGTCACCACACTCAAACATCATTTTCAAATTATAATGTAGAGTAAATAAAATTAAGCAAATTCAAGATCATTCAACTAATATAGCATAAGCACAAATTAACAACCCTGTAATCAATGATGCAATTCTGAATTCATAGAAACTATTCAAATTTAAGATTAAGACTAGAAATTGAGAGAAAAGCCATGTAAAAATTGAAAAAAACAAACTTGGACAATATTTTTATAATTCCTTGATTGTATTATCTACTCAAAGTGTACAAATTTTTGCTCAAAATTCTCTCCCTTTACAAAATGGCAGTACTACCTTTTATAGAAGGATAAGGCAGTATACCATTTAGTTACAAGATACAAAATGTACAAAAGATAATGATAGTTGTCCTTATTTACAACTATAGAATACATTTGATTTTCCAAACTAAAGTAACCTAGAGGAAAATACGCTAACAAACTAACATATGCCTTTACAAAAGAATATTCCATGTTCAAATATTATAATGTTTTACAACATGGAACATTATTCAATTGGTTGGTGGACTCTGAGCTAGAGAACTTGCTTGCTAATACTGAAGAATGCTCATAGCCTTTTCATATTACTCATTGACTAGCTCTAATTCCATATCCAATTTCAAGGGACACCCTTCCTCTTTTTCAGCCAACTCATTTAGTTCTCTATCATTTCTAGACATGGCTTCTTTGATGTTCTTGGTTTTAGTTATTCTTTCACCTACATTGAAGATCATGTCTACGATCCTACTATTGTCTACCCCAGACTAACATTGAATTTTATTTTTATTTCTTGAATCATCAAAGTAGCCCTATGTTTGAATTCATCATCCTTGATGATGCCTAGGAAAGTAGGTTTTGTAGGTTCTTTGAGCATTATCTGAAGGAGATTTTCAATCATTTCTATTAGCTCCTCATCATCCTTGAGGATTATCTCTAGATCCTTGGAAAATGCATTTAAACCTTGGACCTTGTCAAAAACAATTCCCATAATTGCATTCAAATGTCCCAAAATTATTGATTTGATCCCAAGGATCTACTTTACAACCTGGATGTTGATTTACCCTATTATTTGATCCTCTAAAGTTTACCATAGGGATATTAGACCCTTAGCTACTATATTATGTTATTATAATGCACTCTACCTTAGCTTCATTATTTTAAATGCATCAAACATGTCATGAAAGGATTCATCAAGCATTTTAATCATTACTTTAGGCACTGATAAAATAGCTTGTGTCTCCAAGTTCTCTTTTTCCTTGTCCAAATTATATATTCTTTGTTTCATAACCTTGATGCCTACTATGACCTAAGATAAGTGAGCCTCAATCAGTTTTTAAATGTCCTCTACATGGATGGTATGCTCACCAAGTCTCTAACTTCCAACTAGAGTTAATCCAACAAATGGATTGATCTACTAAAAGGTGAATTCTTCAATCCCCACGATGGATTTTATAGTTGTCACTCTTTCCAACTCAATAGTCTTGTTGGGTGAATATTTTATCAATCAATGTACTAATAAATAAAATAGGTTTGATCAACCACAGCAGGAAGATTAGCCAGCCAGTTGTGTAGGTTTACCACATCAAAAGGGGACTAATCTCTCCTCTCATCAAGAGGAGGTTCCCTATAAATACGTAGGAGCTATATACAATATAAATAAGTAGAAAATAACACATGGGGGGTAGAATAAACCATCCATATCTCTTCTTTCAGAGATGATGCTCACAGACAAAGGAAAAAATCTTGGTGGAAGCACTAAAGTCACTTCTCTTCTTTCAGAAGTGTTCTTATAGGAAATAGTAGGACTTTCTTTCAGGTAGTAAAAGTAAATGGTGACAGAAGGGCATAGTAACCAGTAGGATGAAACAAAATACAAAGTTTCCACCTCAACAACCCAAAGAGTATGACACAAAGGATAATGGTGGCAAAGTCATCCTACAATCCTCAACACAAAAAGAAAAGGAAAAACACATGCTAAAAACAATTGTGAAAGCACAAAGTCTTCTCACAGTTGGCTTCAGGACACCTCCCTTTTTACCTTCACTAATTCGGCTTGTCAAATTAAATAAATAAGAATGCTTCTAGGAAACAAACATAAGAATAATTTCCTAAAGTAGCACAAGTCAAAACAACACAAAGTCTACAAGTAACTTGCTTTCTCATTCAGATAAAATGAAATGAAATTACAATCTAAGCTCAAAGTCTTAGTCTTCTTCTTTCAAAATGGGCAGAGTTTTGCTTCTGTAAAAATGAAAAAAATCCCCTTTCAATGATACAAAAGATTACATTATATAGAGGCAAAGAGAGGCCTAGCACCTTTTCCCATGGGGTGATCCATTCGGCACATTAATGCCTTAGATGCATTCTTGATTTTGTCAAGCTAGAACAGGGTAGCTGCTTTAACTGTGGTGTGTTGGTTCATCTCCTTTGTCTACTCCTTAGCCTGAATCACTCATTCCATCACCTTCTAGCTGCACAATTGTCTATTCTACCTTTATCTTAAAGGGGAAAAATAGATAGTGTTTTCAATGTTTAGAGGCCCCAAATATTTACCCAGTGAACTGCTTCACCTACTATAAATAACTCTTTCAAAGATAATTCTGGTCCTTTGCATCGATCTTCTCTCCCCTATAGCAATTTGAGTCTTCAGGTTCTCTTTTCATTTAATCGCTTGGTTCTTCCTTTAAGTTCTATGCTTTATTTGAATTTCCATGGATATCCCTTTAAATTTGATGTCCACAAGACTGTCAATGGTCACCAACTGCTTGAACCATGTTGAACCTTGAACCCATTGAATCATTGAAAGTTCATTGGTTCATTGGTTCATTCTATCTCTTTTGTTCTATCACTTCTTGGTTCAATCGCTTCTTCACTCCTTGGTTGAACCATCCGTTGAACCACTTGTTTACTGATTTTTCCTTGACTGAGGCCGCCTTTGATCTTTTGAACCTATGAACCATTGAACTTTAAACTCTTTCAGTTCAAAGTTCAATCGGTTCACTGGTTCATTCTATGTATCACTCAATCATTTCTTCCTTTATTTTTCTAAGCTCTAGTTGAACCTTTGAACCTTGAACCCGTTGAACCTTTTGGTTTAATAGTTCAATGATTTAATTGATTCATTCGGTTCATCCTTTGAAGTCCCTTTTTGTCTAAGTTTGTGAAGGTTCATTTTTGCATCTTTGTTCAGTGTTTGGAACATCCCAAAGGGAAGGTGTCCCTTCGGGCTTTTAAAATAGTCCTTTCTTTGTCGCCAAGTGCCCCCTACAAGGGTACTTGTCCTTCGGGCTTCAACTTCCCCAGTGGGTTCTTACTTCTTCAGTAGGATTTTGGCTTTTAGGATTTTTCCATTGGGAAAAAATCCCAAAAGAATTCCTTCAGATAAAATGTCTGAATGAAAGTTTCTTGTTACTTGGCCATTCATTCTTTTTTGTTTCTTCAGACTTTTTCTCTAGGTGAATTCCTTCAGACAAAATGTCTGAAGGAATTTTTCCTTAACATTTTTTTGAGAAAATCTTCCTGAGAGAATTCTTTTAGCCTATTGGACTTATCCATTTTCTTGAGGGGTTCCTAATGTTTGTCCACTTTTACGTACTACCCCCCGTAAGGGCACTTATTCCTTTGGCTTTGGGGCAACCCCTTGAACCTACCAATTGAACCAAATTTGGTTCAACAGTTCAATGGTTCAATTAATTCATTCTTCATTATTTGGCTAAGTGTTGAACCCATTTATTTCTTGTAGAGTCTGTAGAAACCATCCTTGAGAGTCTGTAGATTTGAGCCTGCCTACAGAGTTCATAGAAGCCAAGTTCATAGTTCTAAGCCTGTAGAGTCCATAGATTTGTGAAAAAGCTTTGAGGAATGAAGAACCTAAATGCTCATAATATTTTTTTTAAAAAGGGGAGAGAGGATTTTGGTCTATACAGGGCCAAAATATTTTGTCGGTTGTCCCAAAAATGAGTGGCATTTTTCAAGGACAACAGCTGGCTCTAGTTGGGGAACTACCTTCGGTTGGAAACTTGAAACACAACTAAGGGGAGTAGAAACTAGAATATCTAGTGCCTTGAAGTGTGCCATTGGGATATGGAGTCATGTTACCCAAGAAGAAAGGCTCTAAAAAATGAAAACAAAAGAACAAAATAGAAACAAAAGACTATACAAATATACATATGTACAGGGGAACTCATTTGATACTTCAAGAGTTGAAGTGCTTCAGATGTTGCCCATTATGAGGCAGAGAAAAGAGAGTGCCATCTTGATACTTCAACAAGAAAATATTTTTACCATTGAGATGATGAATAGTAAAAGGGCCCCTCCATAGGGAATCAAATTTTTTGTGTATCCCCTTTGGTTCTCTTCTCTTGTCCCATAACAGGACTTGATCTCCAATCTAGAAATCACAATTCTTTGCTTTCTAGTCGAAGAGCTTCTTCACCAAAATTTGATGGGTGGAAATTCAGTCCACCACTGTAATTCTTTGCTTAGTCATCTCAGCAAGGCACATGATCCTCTTCCTTTACCAATTTCAATGCTGGCAATTCCAAGGTGATTGGTATGTCAACATTAACACCATAAAGAAGTTGGAAGGGAGACATACCAATTGCCCTCTTGGGTGTAAATCTATCTACCCATAGAGCATCAACCAATGCTGTATGCTAAGTCCTTTGGTTGTCATCCACCAACTTCTTGATGATAGTCACCAGGTTCTTATTGCTTGATTCAGCCTGTCTATTCCCTTGTGGAAAGTAATCAGAAGAGTGGGAGAGTGTGATTTCGTAGTGGAAACAAAATTGAGTAATCTCTTGGGAAGTGAAATAAGTTGCATTGTCAGTGACAATTTTGATAGGGACCCCAAACCTAGACATGATGTTTTCTTTGAGGAAATTACATACTACTTCTGAAGTAGCATGTTTGGTTGGAACTGCTTCCACCCATTTGGTGAAGTAGTCTATTGCTATGAGGACATAGTCATGTCCAACACTTGATGATGGGTTTATATATCCAATAAAATCAATTTGCCATTACTGGAATGGCTCCTCTATGATCAATGGTTTGAGGGGTAGGGAAACTAGCTTGGGCCTTCCAACAAACTGTTGGCACAGTTCACATCCCTTGACCCACTTATATGCATCTTGAAAGAGAGTTGGCCAATAGTACCTAGCTCATAGGATCTTATGGGCAATCACAGGGGCAAAAAAATGTCCTCCATAGGCCAAATTGTGGAAGGACTTCAGAAGCCGACTTTGTTTCTCCTTGTTGTCTACATAGCGAAGGAACATTCCTTCAAGGCTCCTCTTATATAGGCTGTTGTCCCAGAGGACAAAATTAGTAGCTTTTAGCTTGATGGTTCTCATTTCTTTATAAGATAGGTGAGTAGGACACTCACTATAAGTAAGGAAATGAGCAATACCTAAATACCACTCATTTGTGGTGGAGACAAAGAGGACTATTGGTGTGTCATTCACTTCTGGTTCTTCATGCTCTATTCCTCTTGGCTTGTTATCAGAAATTAGTTGGCATAGCCCCTTTCCACACACTAGCTTTATTGGCTTAGTGATTAGGTTGAACTCCTATATCTTTACAACCCAATTTCCTCTTTTTATCCCAAACTTCTACTGAGTCAGTATAGATTTCATTGTGGTGTTAGGGACCAAGGTAGTAACTCAAGAATTGAGGATGCAGAAATGAAAATGTTTTACGGCCTTCACCATAGCATAAGCATGCTTCTCCATATTTGAGTACTTCAGCTCATGAGATTTGAGAGGATAGCTCATGAAGGAAATGGGAGATTCCATATATTCTTTATTCTGTTGAACCAGAATTGTTGAAAGTATATGTTCTGAAGCATAGATGTAAATGGTGAACTCTTTGCTACAGTTTAGACAAGCTAGAATTGGAGCATGGGCAATGGCAGTCTTGATATCCTCAAATTTTGACTTGCCTTCTTCAGTCTAGTTGAAGGTGGCCTTTCCCTTCATCATGTTTACAATGTGCCTAGTCTTCTTAGCAAACTCGAGGATGAACCTCCATAAGAAATTCACCTTTCTAATGAAAGAGTGAACATCAATATTGCTTGTGGGTAAGGAAAGTTCTTGGATAGACTTGACTTTGTCTAAGTCAATATTTATGCCTCCTTTAGACACAACATGTCTGAGAAGTTTCCCCTCTATTACTCTAAAAACTAACTTCTTAGGGTTTAAGGAAATGCCATTCTAGCGGCAACATTCTATCACTTGTTACAAATGGCTCACATGATCTAGGCGATGCTTAGAGAAGACAGTCAAGTCATCAAGATAAAATACAATGAACTTACCCATCTCATCCTTGAAGTCAAGGTCCATTACTCTTTAGAAGGTGGTGCCAGCATTTATCAAGCCAAAAGACATCCTTTTATATGAAAACATGCCCCAAGGTGTGGTGAAAGTGGTCTTATGCTAGTCTGCTTCACCAACTTCGACCTGATTATATCTTGAGAAGCTATCTAGCATTGATAATATCTCTGAGCCCATCACTATCTGTAGCACTTGATCCATGATTGGAAAAGGATAATTATTCTTCAAGGATGCCTGATTTAAATTCCTAAAATCCAAACAAAGGTGAATTTCACCATTCTTCTTTCTTACAGGCACTATATTTTCAATACATGTGGAATGATGGATTGGGAAAATGATCCTGACATTTAGAATTTTTTGTATCTCAGATAAAATAGTACCTGATATTTTTGGATTATAATGCCTAGAATTTTACCTGTAAGGTGTTGAATCAGCCTTGAGAGGGATGTGGTGTCAAATTTCATCAGGTCAGAGTGATTTTAGGTCAGCATAGGAGTACACTAGGACATCCATATATTCATTGAGCAAAGAGGTGAACTTGAAATGCTCTTCAGGAGTACAACATTTCCCAATGTTCACCATCTTGGGGTCTTCCTTGGTTCCCAAATTTACTTGATCAAATTATTGAGATGAGCTTAAATCCATTGGCTACTGTCTGATGAATCTATCATGCTTGTCAAATAGCTTCTCAAGGGAAACCAAGCCTTTGGGAATCTTATTCCCTTTGAGTTGCAAGAACTCCTCACCCATGTCTGCATTTGATTCAGGAGTTGTTTCACACTTCTAAGGTTCACTACCTTCAAAATGTAGCTGTTCAAAGCCATCTTTTTGATCCAAGAAGGAAATGATTTTGTTTTCATTGTTTAATACCTGCCAATGACTGGCATTATTAGGTACACTTGGCTGAAAGACCAACTCAATTACGTACCTATCTCCTTTAAAATTTGGGTGGGGGACCAAGAGAGTAGCTTAAATAACTAGTGCATCTGCTCGGTCATTAAATTCTCTAAGAACTACAGAGATGTTGAAAGCATCAAAGTCTTCAAGTTGGTCCCAGACTAGATTGCAGTAATGACGCAATCTTTCATTCTTGGTTTGATATAGGTTCCTCACCTAACAAACCACTAGTTCAACATTTCCTTTAGCATGAAGGAGCTTGATGCCTTTTTCTTGAGCGACTCTCAATCCAAGTAATAGAGACTCATATTTAGCTGTGTTATTCATGTTGCTAAATTGTAATTTATAAGATGAGGGAAAAATATCTCCTTGAGGAGATATTAACACAACCCTGGCTCCTGAACTAGTGGAAGAGTAGTTGCCATCAAATTCAAGAATCCATACCTCATTTGATACTAATTTTCTTTTGGATTCTTCTTCATCTGGGGGTGGAGATACTTCCACACTTGCCTTGTGCTCAGCCAATTCCTCTGCTATTTTAGCTAAATGCATTTCTAGGTTGTCATCTGTAGGAGCTCATTAGATGTCTTATGAACTCCATCCATGTACAAAAAGTAGTTACCCATGCTTGAAGACTCAAATAGAATTTAAGCTTGAGGTTCTGAGGTCTGGGTGACCACATATTTTGCTTCCTTCTTAGGGAGTATCCTCTTCATAACACCTTTGACTAGAATCCTCACCTCTAATAAATCCATGCTCAATTCACCACCAACATCCCTTCAGAAATTCTACCCGAGAAGGATGCCATATGATGTTGGGATGTTTGCTACCAAGACAGTCATCTTGATTCTTTTGTCTAGAAAGGAAGAAAATGCAAATTGGGCATCTTTAATTTGTCCCAACAAAGGCACTTTCTTATTCTCCATGGAGAAGCATCTACCAAAAGTTTTGGTCAAGGTGAGGTCAAGGGATTTAGCCACTTTAATGGACATGACATTGTCTGAAGCTCCAGAATCAATGATGCAATTATTCAACTAATGTCCATTTATCAACAATGAGACATAAAAAGGTTCAGTCCTACCAGGAGTAGTAAGGGGAAAAATGACAAGGTTGTTCTTAGTGGGTGCATTCCTGGTAGGATCATGTGTCTCTTTGGGAATTACTTGTTTAACAGGGATGTTCTAGTTTTTAACACATTAAACCATTCTGTCTAATTACTCAAGATGGGACTACAAAAATTCAAATTTAGACATTTGAATTTTGGTTCTCTTTATATGGTCAATGATATCAAATGTCTAAAACAAGCTAGGAGTAGAGGATGGGAGTTCATCCTTTTGATTTTTGAAAGGGGGAAGATTGGACTACAGATTTGAAGTATAAGGCATAGGGGCATTTGGGGTACTTACCTTTCTCAAAATCACTGGGTCTTTTGGTTGGAAAGGAAGAGTGGATCCACACTTATCAATTGAAACTGCTAGTTGAGGTTGATTCTCTGCTTTCTCTTTATCAACTTTTTGAGCTGATTGATTCTTGGATTGGGTGAATACAACATATGACTCCTCAGCTATATTGCCTTCACTTCTAGGTTCATCTTGATAGTTCAGGAAACCAATATGGGAGTCACTAGCTAATTCCTATTCTTCCTCAATGAAGAGATTAACATCATCTTTAGGATTAAACTCAGGCTAGAATGAGAAATCTGATTTAGCTTCAAGATATCCAACTACTAAGTTGTTTGGAGGTGATTTAAGGGTGAGGTTCCTCTATGGAGGAGGAAGGCAATTTTGCTGTCCCTAATTCCTGGCAGCATTGCCTTGGTATGCCTAATTTTGGAATGTCCTCCTAGGCATATCTCTATATTCAAGAGCAGATGACATCCCTTGTGCCATTTGCTTTTTGAGACCTAGCATTTCATTTGCCAGCTTTTGCACCATTGGGTCAATGGTGGTTGTAGGTGAGTATTCAGAAGATGAAGAGGATTTACCTTTATTAGGGTCTCTCCTTATATTTCTTGCCAAGATGAGGTCATCTTCTACCTTAGTAGCCAAGTCCTAAGAAGTAGCAAGGTCTATGTGTCTAGCCTATCTCAGCAAGAAACTCACTTTAGGTAGTTGTGAATTGATGAAGAAGCATTTGAGGTTTTGAGGTGTTAGTTGGGTGACCATGGGAATCTTGTGCCTTAGCTTGTCAAACTTGGAAATAAAATCCCTCATAGGCTCATGAGGTTCTTTCTTCATCTAATTGAGATAGGCCAACAAGGCATTTGCATCTTCTATAGGCTTAAACTTGGCTTCAAATTTGTCTTTCAGAGTGTCCCAATCAATCACTAATCTAGCCTGCAAGTGGTAGAACTAGTCTACAACAGTGCCTTGTAGTGTCTCCATGAAAAATCTAACTGCTATGTCTTCAAATTCCACCCCTATTATGCCATAGGCTATGCTGAAAGCTACAATGTGTTCATCAAGATGAACTTTCCCATCACCAAAGAATTTGGGGAAATTTTTCCTTGAACTACGTGGAAACTCATGCAGAGGTGGAGTCAAATTTAGTGGACCAAAAGAGTTACCCTAGGGGCCTTGAGCCATGATTTTATTATGTAAAAGTGGGATCACTAATCCAAGTGGAGTGTGGATAGGCAAAGCTCAGCTAGCAGTAAGCTCTACCTTATGGTGGTGACCTAGTAGGGATAGGAGGAAGACTCCTAGTTCGTCTAAGGTGAGGTTTTGGAAGAAAAAAACTCAAAATTACTCTGCTGCACCAACTCAAAAGTAGGGTCGACAACACCTTAGGATTTCTAGCCTCTGGTATAGCATGGATTACCAGATTGTGAAACAAAAATGGAAAAGGACTGATCTTGCTTCAATTTGAAGCTTAAGGCTTCAAACTACTTATCCCTCCCCAACAGAGTCACCAAAAACTATTGGGTGAATATTTTGTCAATCAGCATAATGATAAACAAAATAGGTCTGATCAACTATAGCAAGAAGATTGGTCAACCAGTTGTGTAGGTTTGCCACATCAAAAGGGGACTAATCTCTCCTCTCATCAAGGGGAGGTTCCCTATAAATATGTAGGAGCTATATATAATATAAATAAGTAGAAAATAACACATGGGGGGTAGAATAAACCATCTATCTCTCTTCTTTCAGAGATGATGCTCACAAACAAAGGAGAAAATCCTAGTGGAAAGACTAAAGGCACTTCTCTTCTTTCAGAAGTGTTCTTGCAGGAAACAACAGGAGTTTCTTTCAGGTAGTAAAAGTAAATGGTGACAAAAGGGCACAATAACTAGAAAGATGAAATAGAACACAAAGTTTTCACCTCAACTACCCAAAGAGTATGACACAAAGGATAATGGGGGCACAAATTCATCCCAGAATCCTCAACATAGAAAGAAAAGAAAAAACACATGCTGAAAACAATTGTGAAAGCACAAAGTCTTCTCACAGTTGGCTTCAGGACACCTCCCTTTTTACCTTCACTAATTCTATTTGTCAAATTAAATAAATAAGAATGCTTCTAGGAAATAGACATAAGAATAATTTCCTAAAGTAGCAAAAGTCAAAATAGCACAAAGTCTACAAGCAACTTGCTTTCTCATTCAGATAAAATAAAATGAAATTATAATCTGAGATCAAAGTCTCAGTCTTCTTCTTTCAAAATGGGTAGAGTTTCATTCCTATAAAAATGAAAAATGTCCCTTTTCAATGATATGAAAGATTACATTATATAGAGGTAGAGAGAGGCCTAGCGCCTTTTCCCATGGGGTGATCCATTTGGTGCATTAATTCCTTAGATGCATTCTTGATTTTGTCAAGCTAGAATAAGGCAGCTGCTTTAACTGTGGTGTGTTGGTTCATCTCCTTTGTCTACTCCTTAGCCTGAATCGCTCATTCCATCACCTGCTAGCCATGTAATTTTCTATTCTACCTTTATCTCAAAGGGGACAAATAGATGGTGCTTTTAATGTTTGGAGGCCCCAAATATTTACCTGGCAAACTACTTCACCTACTGAAAATAACTCTTTTGAAGATAATTCTGGTCCTTTGCATCGATCTTCTCTCCCCTATAGCAATTTGAGTCTTTAGGCTCTCTTTTCATTTAATCACTTGGTTCTTCTTTTAAGTTCCATGATTTATTTGAATTTCCATGGATATCCCTTTAAATTTGATGTCCATGGGACCATCAATGGTGGCCAACTGCTTGAACCATGTCGAACCTTGAACCCGTTGAAGCATTAAAAGTTCATCAGTTCATCAGTTCATTCTATCTCTTTTGTTCTATTGCTTCTTGGTTTAATCACTTCTTTACTCCTTGGTTGAACCATCGATTGAACCACTTGTTTTCTAATTTTTCCTTGACTGAGGTTACCTTCGAGCTTTTTAACCTATGAACCATTAAACTTTGAACTCTTTCAGTTCAAAGTTCAATCGATTCACTGGTTCATTTTGTGTCTCTCTCAATCATTGCTTCCTTTATTTTTCTAAGCTTTGGTTGAACCTTTGAACCTTGAACCTATTGAACCTTTTGGTTCAATGGTTCAATCGGTTCATTCAGTTCATCCTTTGAAGCCCCTTTTTGTCTAAGTCTATGAAGGTTCCTTTCTACATCTTTGTTCAGCCTTTGGAACATCTTGAAGGGAAGGTGTCCCTTTGGGATTTTAAAATGGTCCTTTCTCTATCTCCAAGTGCCCCCCATAAGGGTACTTGTCCTTTGGGCTTCAACTTCCTCAGTGGGTTCTTACTTCTTCGACAGGCTTTTGGATTTTAGGCTTTTTTAGTCAGGCAAAAATCTTGAAAGAATTCCTTTGGACAAAAGGTCTGAAGGAAAGTTTCTTATTACTTGGCCATTCATTCTTTTCTATTTCTTCAGACTTTTTCTCTGGGTGAATTCCTTCAGACAAAATTTTCAAAGGAATTTTGCTTTAATATTTTTTTGAGAAAATCTTCTTGAGAGAATTCTTTCAGCCTATTAGACTTAGCCATTTTCTCGAGGGGTTCCTAACTTTTGTTTGCTTTTGCTTACTTCCCCTATAAGGGTACTTGTTCCTTTGGCTTTAGGGTAGCCCCTTGAACCTATTGATTGAAACAAATTTGGATCAATGGTTCAATGGTTCAATTGATTCATTCTTCATTATTTGGCTAAGTGTTGAACCTATTTCTTTCCTGCATAGTCCATAGAAACCAACCTTGAGAGTCCATAGATTTGAGCTTGCCTGCATAGTCCATAGAAGCCAAGTTCCTAGTTCCAAGCCTGCAGAGTCTGTAGATTTGTGAAAAAGCTTTGAGGAGTGAAGAACCTGAATTCTCAAAACAATTTTTTTGAAAAGGGGAGAGAGGATTTTGGTCTGTGTAGGGCCAAAATAGTCTGTAGGTTGTCCCAAAAATGAGTGGCATTTTTCAGGGACAATAAGTCTTAAGATTGAATTAGACCTTGGTAGTTGGTTCAATATAATTTGGAGGTTTATGAGCCTCCATCTAGGTATTGTTTGATTCTCCTAGAGAATCCATGTGCTTGCTATCTAACCCTACAATAGTCACTATTCTTCTCTCTTCCTCCTCCTTCATCAAAGCCATTATCCATGGATTTATATCATCATGTACATCAATATTGATATTTTGGATCAAGGCCTATGAGTTGGAATAGGAAGGGATTTTATGCATTTTACCATATATGAACTAATTAGGGATGATTTTTCCATGAATGGGGTATTCCTCACTAAATAAGTTGATTCACTTGTAGGGCAAGTGAAAGTCAACTTGGGATTCCTTTGCCCAATTGGGATCATTGTCAATTCTACCTTTCTCTTCCTTAATGGGGGCACTAATACTATATCTAAGGTAGGCAATTTCTCCTTTTCTTTCTCAGCCTCCTCTATTTGGTCTTATGCTTCCTCAATATGTTCCTCTTCTTCATCAGACCCATACCCCTCATTATGGACCTTGATGGCATCCTCTACTATTTCATCAAGTTATAAGGAAATCATGTCTAAGAATTCAACTAGGTATGTTAGTTTATTAGGAGGGACTGAGGATGATAGACCCTCACCATTTCTCTCTTCTAACTTATCCTTGTTGGGACCTTGTGTAATCTATGTTTGGGGTTATTACCCTTCTAGTTATAATTGATCTTGAGGGGATCTTGAAGGTCTTGGAAGTAGATGGTATTGTAGATGTCCCATTTTCCATATGTCACCTAATGGCTACTCATTATTGGTTAATCTATGCTCATGTCTAATGTCATGTCCCTTAAGCCTAGATAATATTTATTTAAAATTATTTGCTTTGATATATATGGTGTCATGGACACCACATTGGTGTACATACACTAGCTTGGGAAATTGATTAGATTTTAAGTGTGTGGATAGCATGAAATTGGGGTCCCATAACTTTACCTCATCAATTTACAATTTGAAATATTCCCTATGATTGGCTATAGTATTCACCTAATCCCAATTCTATAGCACAATTTTACCAATGGTCACTAGAAAGGGATGGAGGAAGCCTTTCCTCATGTCTTTGCACACTCTTTCCTCACCATTAAGAAGTTGGTATGCAATTTCTTGCTCTACTAGCTTGATGGAAACATAGACAAGCAACCTATAAGGTTAGATCAAAATCTCTTCAATTTTAGTAACTATACAATCTAGATATAACCAAATGTCTCCCATTAGTTCCATGTATTTATTGATTAGAGGGATTACCTTGGGCATAGGGGTCTTTGTGATGGATTCTACCAAGGTTGGATACACACAGTCATAGATGAATTAGATGTTATGCCTATATTTGAACATGTGTAGCTTTGAATAGTGATGGGAGACTATTAATCTTCCCTTAGGTGACCAAATTTTGATATAAGGGATATGGGTGGAGGCTAGCATGGCATCTAATAGAGAGGACATCATAAAGAATTGGTTACTAGTTTTATCCTTAATGGCTATGAATCATCATTCTAAATAGATGTTGCTCATCTCTCCAATTGGGGGAGTGAGCTCTTTCTCTACCATGAAGTATATGCAATGCACCCAACTCTTATTAACATAAGTAGTTGAAGGAGCTTTTGATATTATATTTAACAAGGTCATAATTACCCTAATGCCCTCTCTAAATTGGGCTATTGGGATATTTCCAGCAAGGTCTCAGATCACATGGTTCCCTTGGAGAAACCATGGCCTAAAGATGGCATCTAAGTCATTCTTGCTAGTCCATTCCTTAATAGTGGGTAAATCCACTTGGTGTTTCAAAATATTATAATAGTTATGGAATGCTAATGGGGAAATGAATTCAATTAATCTAAAGGTCCTTTCATGAATAATCTAACCTACTCAATTCTACAATCCTTAAGATTGGGAGAAAAGATGTCAATGCAGTAGATTAACTCTGGTTTGGTGGCTACATGGTAGATATTGGCTATTTAGATTACAACTAGGTCATAATACCTTTTGGTTATAGTGGAAATATTATACTCTTCTTTCATGATGGTTTGCATATCTTCAATGGTTAAAAAGGCATGGACCAATTCTTATTACCCATGATCAATGTAGTAGTATCTAGGTTTGTGTCCTTGAAGACCCTCCCTTCATTGTCTATAGACAAATACAACTCTGTCTCATCCTTGTATTATTGCCTCTAAGCTGCCATGGCTTCCAAACTTTAAAAATTACTTACTTTTGTATTCCAAATGGTTTTTGAGTTAATTATTTCTCTCAAATTGTAATTTTACTCTCTTTTAGCTTAATTTTGATCAATCCAAACTCAACTTAGGGACTTTATGCAAGTTTGGGTCTCTTATGAAGCTTTAATGGTGACGACTTACTTGGGTTTTGTCTCATATGTGCCTCAAATTTGATTTTGACCTTTGTATTTATACATTTGCATTTTTGAGCACACAAGATCTTCATTTTGTCATTTTGTGCTTATTTAGTGCTTATTTGACATCTATCTATCAATTTTCATGGAAATTTTCAAAAATGCCTTTAAAGCACTAGTCATTTTTATTTATAAATTGGATTTTTATTTATGGCATTTGATCAATATCCAAGGATCAATGTAGGTCATTGATAATGATCTAGGCCTTCACATGTCATTATCCATCTCTATATCAAGTCCTATGGTTGTGCCACTTAACACCTCTATGGGTTATCTAAGTTATAGCACCTATGTTAATTACATATTGAATGGGTGTCTACCACATGTTGAGCCCATATGCTCTTGGAGCTCTATTGAAAAGAAATCAATGATCTCACATCATTAGATCATCTAGGCCCAATGAAGCATAAATCATTGATCCTTCAAGATGCACTAACTTTAATCAGTGTATGGTTATAGAAAAGACTTAGGTTAAAATCCTTTATGCTAAGTTTATTTAATGTTAATAAACATGCCATAGAGTTAGGCTAAAATATTTTATGCTAAGTTTTAAAACATGATATCAAATGACCCCTCGAATGATATAAAACATGCCCCTTTTATCTAATTAAAGTTTTAGATGATATTGAGTTTGATAACCTCATGGATGTCAATGATGGTATCATAGACATCAAATGATGTTCATGAAAATGTCAAATTTAATCTCATGGAGTTCCTATATTCTATGGATCTTAGATTTAATTTGTTCCATCTGATCAAGAGGATCAATGAAGTGAGAGCCATCCAATCAAGATATAAGTGAGGGCATGCTATTGGTTCAAGTTTCTATTAACATTAAGCTTTGAATGTGAGAGCACCATGTGGTGGCTTTATGGGGATCCAAAGCTTTGACCCTATTGACCCTAGGGAGGACCTATAGGTTATTGATCTTAGTCTGAGTACCCAAGATGATGACACTTGTCATACTCATGGGACTCCTTTGGCTTTTGATATTTCAACATTATATTTTCTATATTATATCTATATTTGTGAGTGACCATGAATTATTTATCATGTTCTAGGCATTTGTACATGATTAGATCTTTTGATTAGTTAAAGTCAAAAACCTAAGTTTTAAACTAAGGTCTCATTGTATTAAAATATATAATGAGACCTTACGATAAAACTTAGGATTAAGCCTATATTTAATATTGGGGCCCATCCAACCTTTGAGCTTCCCTCACATCATCCAATCTTTAGTTCCACTTAAGTGTGGGTAATTGATCATGATCCATGATTTGTCCAAAGGATGAAGGCTTGAGGATCCTTAGGCTTCCATCACATCATCTGATCAAGAGGAGTGATGAAGCAAGAGTCATTGGTCTATAAAAGGAAAAAGAGTTTACGTTAGGAATCAAGAAAAAATAGTAACTTAGGATAATAAGTTAGGACTAAGGTCTCGTTCATGTTGATAAACATGAATGGGGCTTTATAATTAAGACTTTAGGTTAAATAGGTAATAAAGGGGACCATGATTAGGAAAATAAAAGGACCTTCCCAATATAAAATTTAGACTTTGTTATAAAATAAAGGAAACAAAAAAGGGGAAATAATAAAGGGGACCCAACATGATTTTAGGTTAGGGTTTGGTCATGTTGTGAAACATGATTAAGCCTTATCATAAAATTAGGCTTAACTTAAAATTCAAATTATTCTTGCCAAATGTAAATTTGAACCAAGGGTTTATGATAGGGTATTCTGAAGGAGAGCTTTCACAAAATGAAGCTCAAATAGAGTTAATTTGTAAACTCTAAGGATGATCCATCAATAAAATCCCCATGAAACCACTTCAAAATAATTACCATATCCACATGAAAATTATTGGACATGATATCTATACATAGGGGATAATCATTAGCAATAGTAGGTAAATTTAAAGTAAAACCATAAACTAGTAGGCCAACTCTATCAAAGTGGATGATATTAAAATTCTAATAATGTTCAAAACATGTCATGTTTTTAGTATTAAGGTTCAAAGTATCTCAAGGGTCCTAATTTTTAAAAATGGGGTATGTTGACCTCAAAAAATGGTGACTTCCATGGGAAACATAGCAATATGTTGGAACCTAGATATTCTAGTTCAGGAAAACAACTAGGGCATCCACTCTACTTGATTAATGCCATTATCTAGATTAGCTTATGGTTGAAACAAACCTTGCATGTACAGAATTGGGATCAAATATTAAGACATAGCCATGTTGTGTGTGTGATTTAATTCCACTTACTATTTGCCATATGATTTAGGGGAAACTTCTAGGTTTCATGTTTTTAATCATTAACATTGACTTGGAGCATGTTTAGATATTCATGAAGAACCATGCTTCTAGTTTAGGGAAGGCTTGGGCATTGCTCTTCTACCAGCTAGGCATCCATAGCCCTAATAGATATGCCTTTGTCTCTAATCTTGGCTTTGCTCCACTACCAACCAAGTGTCCATAGATAGTAGAGATTACCAGAATCACCTATGCTTGAGAATCTTTTAATTTTGCACTAAATTATTATTTTTGTATTTTTAGATCTTTTATGATTTTAGCAAGGTTGGGAACTAGTGTAGCCAAGTTTAAATATTTAATCAATTTTTTGATCCTTAGAGAAGAACCTATAGATGTAATCATTTTCCCAAGAAAGAATGTTTGTTAAGTGAAAACATAATTGTGCCTCAATAGATTAAGCTTTCATCCTACAAGTGTAAATATTCTTAAAACCAAATATAGGTCAAGACAATGTTTAATATCTCATGGAGAAGTTGGCCTCTTCCATTGGTCTTTACTAGTTTTTTTAAATCAAAATATTAGGCTCACATTTCAGACCCATGGTCAACATATGTATAGGGTTCATACCCACATTATTGAACTATAGAGTTTCAAACAAACTAAATAAAATTTGAGCTAAGGGTTGTACCTAAGGACTTATTAGAAGTAAGGAACATGATAGAAAAATCAAACACACAACAAAATCATTAAATCAAAAGGCAAGAAGATAAACCAAAAAACATATACATGCTTATGTCCAAACAAGGAACATGAATGAAAGAACTGAAGGAAATTAACTAGCCTACCTATACTAAATCTAGCCATCTTATTGACTTACTCCATGAAGACTTCAAGGGGATCAGTAGAGACGTAGTGCTTGAGGTATTTCCCATTGGTGGGTATTATGAACTCTGATCCTTGTAAGCCTTTGAGTCTAAAGGTATTATCTCCCAGTGTGTCTACAATTTGATAGGGGCTAATCATAGAGGTGTAAACTTTCAATGTTTGCCTTTAGGTTTAGATAATTTGTCCCAAAGGAGAACTAAATCCCCTTATTTGAACACCTTGATCCTTGATCTCTTTTCAAACCACCTCTTCACCATGGTCTAATATCTACTAAAATTAGAAAAGGCTTATTCCCATGCATCCTCCACCTAGATGATGTCTATAAATCTTATAATTATAATCTCATGGCCTTATTTGATATATTATTGCATGCATTTGTATGTAGGAAACTTGAAAGTGATAGGGAATATATTCTCTTGGCCATACACCAATAGAAAGGGTGATGCTTTTAAGGTTTACTTGATCCTTATCCTATCTAACCATAGGGAATACTTAAGAAGCTTATGCTAAGTCTTCAGCTTGTATGTAGCAAACTTCTTGATTGTTTTCATCAAGTTCTTATTGGTAGACTTAGACACTCCATTTCCTTGAGTATAATGGTTGGATGGTAACTTAAGATAAATTCCATTATCATATGACCATTCTATCATCTCTATGGATATAAATATAGATTCATTATCACGCACCAAAGAGACTGGAGTTCCAAATCTGGTACATATGTTCTCTTCCAATAAACTAATCACTTCTTTAGTCCTATATTATTTAGTGTTTACAGCTTTAGTCTACCTTATGCAATAATCTATGGTAGTCAAGATATACTTGTGACCTTTTGATGAATTGGGGTTGATTACCCCTATAAAGTCTAGCTCCCATTGTGTAAAAGGTTTGTCAACCATGACTAGTTATAAAGGGATTGTTGCCTTAAGCTCCTTATCAATAAAGATCTATCATGAGTGACATTCCCTCATGTGCTTATGAGAATCTTAGAAAATAATTGGCCAATAATAGCTAGCTCTAAGGATCTTGTGGGATGTTATCCTTCCATATGGGTGCCCATTGTTGAACTTCTCATGGAAGGTGCTCATGATTTGGGTAGCATCTTCTTTTGAGACACACCTCAAATATACCCATTTAAAGTTATTTTTTTATAAAACCCCATTTTTAATTAGATAATGGGTTGCCTTGAGCCTAAGGGCCCTCTTTCGCTCCCTGGTTAGACCTATATGACAAGTACCATTATTTAGTAAATGAATGATGGAATCATACCACTCACTATATTGAAATATTTTTTGATCAAATTGCATAATACTTAGCTTAGGTTTGGTATTATTAATCATTTGAATCAAACCTTGGCACCTTACCAGTTTTTTAGTTTTCATTTCTATGTCATATTCTTGCAAAATTGACATCTATTAACCTCTACATTCTCTAAGTTCATTCTAGCTTAGCATAAACTTTATTTCAGGGTCATATATAATAACATGCACTTTATTTCTAAGGATAAAGTGCCTAAATTTATTCACTACCTTAACTAAATCATATGCTTGTTTATCAATCAATGAATAATTCAACTCAACATTCTTAAAGTTAGTACTCAAGAAAACTATTGGGTGATCACACCCATCAATATTCTAAGTTAAAACTATAGCCATAGTATGGTCAGATGTAAAATAATAGAGATAGAAGTCCTTTGAAAAGTTAGGACTTATCAAAACTAGAGCTTGGCTAATTAATTCTTTGATGTTATTGAATACCTTCCTATATTCCTCATTCCAAGTGACCCTAGCATCCTTCTTCAGCATATCATTCAATGGTTTGACAATTTATACAAAAATAGAAATGAATTTTCTTACAAAATTTATTTTGCCAAAGAATGATTTTAACTCTTTTCTACTATTTTGAGGCTCTATCTTAGATATAGATTCCACTATTTCAAGATCTATAGAGATCTCATCTTTAGTTATGACATGTCCCAATAATTTGCCTTCATTAACACAAAAGATGCTTTTCTTGGGGTTGAGGGAGATTCCATACCTTCTAAACCTCTCAAATACTTTTTTTAAATGCATAAAGTGATATTCCCTATTTTTAGAAAAAATGGTTAGATCATCCATGTATATAATTATACACTTACCAATCAGACTTTAGAAGGCATGTTCCATGGCCCTTTAAAAAGTAGCTCCTACATTTATTAATCTAAAAGGCATTATTTTATAGGAAAAGGTTCCCTATTTAGCTATGAAATTTGTCTTCATTATAAATTCCTTATCAACCAACACCTTGTTGTAGCCTAAAAAACCATCAAGAAAAGACATCATGGCTAAACCTAAAACAATTTGTATTACTTGGTCAAGAGAGGGAAGTGGATAATTATCCTTTTTTGATGATTTATTCAAATTTATAGAGTCAATGTACAGCCTAATCTCACCATTATTATTTTTGACTAGCACCAAATTGCCCACCTAGGTAGAATGCCTGATGGAAAACACAATTCTAATATCTAACAATCTCTTGACCTTTTTGAAAATCATAAGTTTTAAGATATGGTTCATAGGTCTTTGCTTCTACCTAAAAGGTTTGAAACTTCTCTTAAGAAGTATAGTATGGGTGATGAATCTTGGATCAAAGATATTTAAGTCATCATAAGACCAAGCTATGACATCTTTAGACTTCATTAATAAATCTTTAGGTTTCTCATTTTTAGAACTAGTGCAAGATTTTCCAATGTTAACCAGTTGAGGTTGATCTTGAAGCCCAAGATCAATAGCATTGTAGTTCATCCCACTTTCTTTATGAATCTTATAAACCTTAACTATCTTATCTTGATCAAACAACCTCTCTAAGGCAATCATCCCCTTAGGAATCTTGTTGTCATTCAACTGAATGACTTAACCATTAAATTTTCCTTCTTTAAATGCATTCTCATCAGCATCATCAATGATATAAACCTCAAATCCTCATGAAATAGTCATGAAGTTCAATATTTGTTGATCATCACTAAAGACATGAAAATGATTCATATTATCCAGGACCAAAGGATAAGCTATAAGCTCAATGCTAAAGTTAGGTGAGTCTTAGTCAGGTATGAGGTTGGATATAATAGATGCCAACTCATTAGTAGCTTTTTTCTCCTCTCTAAGGATGGAGATAATGTTAAAGGCATCAAAATACTCAATTAGATCCTAGAACCTAAGCTTATACCTCTTAAGGTATGATAATTTGTATTATTATTTACTCTTTACTTGGTTAACTACAAGTTTTGCATCACCATAGACTAGTAGTTTTTTAACTTTATTTTTGATATCAAACTATATACCTAGGATGAGGGCCTCATATTTGACAAGGTTATTTATGCATTGAAACTAGAGCCTATAAGATACATGATATTTATTATCAGTAGGATTAGTTAGGATAATACTGACCCTAGACCTTGACTTACACCTAGCACCATTAAAATGTAGTTTCCATAGCCCAAGCATAACATGAGTAATCTTAGGATCACATACCTTTATAGTCTCTAAGGTGGAAACTCCCAAATCAGAGTCAATTATGTTGACCCTTTCATTGATAACATTGTACTCAATGATCATGTGTTTCATCATCAACTCTCTTTCAACCCTAATCTAGTTTTAAACTCATTTTCATGGTAGCCATAAATGTGAATAATCTGTGGACATGTAGTCATTTAGATATTTGGTCCATTCCCTACTTAAAAAAATCCCATAAACATCAAGAATGTCAACAAATTGGATATCAATAAATTGTTATACTATAGGCTCAAAGGCCAATTGCATATGGACATTTAGTAATTACCCAATCACCTTAAATCTATTAGACTTAATAGGTATCAAGCCAAGTTATTTAAAAATACTTGTTGGCATGATATTGGTGGATGCATCATAATATAATAAAAAATTGTGTAAATTCTTACCAAACATTTTGAATGTGAGTAGGAAAGGAGATGATTTTACCTTAGCTTTGTGCATAACCATATTAGCATTATTAGCCTTGGGTGGTTTATTAGATTTATTTGAAAATGATTATAGTAAGAGGTCCCTTTGTTTTATGATCTATGTCAATTAATTCAATGTGATGTTAGATTTTATCTTCTTCATGTCCTCAATGATATTATAACCAATCTTATTTGAAGAACTAGGAACATCAACATTATGTTTAGAGGTACTTCCTTTAGGTGGTTCTAGATCATTACTTGAAGAAGTGTCTAGACGAGTTTTAAAGTTATTTAGAGGTGTTGAGGTAGTCAATGGATACCTATAATCTCTATTCTTCAAAGGATAAGTCTTCTTCAGGAATTGTTAGAAGGATTAGATTTCCTCAAAGACATCATCAAGTTCATTTTCATCTTGAAAAGGGAAATAAAATGTCTCTACCATGAAATTTTGATCAATAGGATTTAACCCTAAAGTACCTACACCATGATCCTTATTAGGGACCACTTAAAATGTGTATAACTCTTCTTGTAAAGCTTCATAACCCTTAAAAAACTTAATGCAATCAATCTCATAATGTTTGGTTGTATAATGCACCCTACAATAATTAGGCAAAGTAATATCAGTAAGATTAATGTCCATATCCTCTTTTTATAAGATGGTTCATTATTATTATTATGTAAAATATCATTATAAAACATATTATTAGGCATATTAAACCTTTGGAATGAGAAGTTCCTACCAGATCCCTCTCCAATATTGCCAACTTGATTTTGTAGCTAAAGAAAATTAGTGCTTAACTTGTGGACCATTTTTAGAATAGACTCATTCTCATTCTTGCAAGTTTTAGAATTATGAACCCAATTATTGTTAGTACCAATATCTAGTACCATATCTCTTTGATCATTTGTATTGAATCCATTAGCATTAGGATGACTTAAAAATCCTAGGTTTTGATTAAGAGCAACATGATTCAAAGGCAATTGATTCAGATTTGGGAGTTGATTCAAGGCTAGAATATTCTAGTTATTATTGGGGAATATGTTCAAAGTGGGAAAATATGGATTGATATTTGAGATGGAGTAGGCTATTTTTCCTTGGGGATACATCTGATCATTGATGATCATTACTTTATAATAAGCCCTGACTAATGAAGTTATAGATGAAAGAGATATTTTTAGAAATACATAAGTCACTGCATCCTTATAGATTTCTAGAGCTAATACATCATCAATTTTATAAGGGTTTATGGTCTTGTGACACATTTTATATAACCTATCATTAAAGTACCTTGTAAGATTGCTTGCATCCCACCTAATGGTGGTGAACTAGTGGTATATGACACATTTACTAACAATTTTACTAAACTGGTCTATGAAAACATTAGTGAAACCATCCTAGCTAGTAATATAATTATTAAGAAAATTGATAAACCATTTGTAACAATCATATTTAAAAGTAAATAGGAATAATCTACATGCTACATGTTCATGTATGACATATAACAACCTAAATAAACTTTGAAATATTTAATGTGATTTTTAGTAGTTACAATAATAGTTGGACTAAATGTTGGCAAGTATTTTTTAAGATTATGTGGGAGATCATGTAAAAAACCTGGCACACTGATTTAAGAATATCCTAACTAAGCCATACCTGGATGAAAGTCAAAGGTAAGGGTACCTTGAAGAGGTAGGTTGGTAAAGATTTGGAATGTCTATGCCTACATTTATCTTGCTTGGATTTTCTATGGACTACAAAATCAAGCAAAGGTTCTCTTGTCTCTAAATGTGATCTTGTTCAGATCCTTGGTAATTCCAACTTAAATATTGAAGATCTTATTTGAAATATAATGTGTCAAGTTTATCTTTATAAATAACAAGGATTAAACTTGCACATTAAGCTGATTTTGTAAATATTTGTATAAAGAATAGTAAATGATGTCAACCTTTGACTAATCTTAGTCAAAGATGTGTATAATTATGCAAATATGGTCTAACTTTATAATTCTAAGCTCAAATAAACCTAGATCCATGAAAATTATACCATTCTCTGACCAAAACAAGCTATTCTAACCTCAACTACCATGGATTCATAGATCTTAAGCCATTTTTACCAAAATTAAGCATCATAATTTAAAGAACTATGATCTTTGAATAAAAGAAGCACAAAGATATGTAAACGAACACAAATATCAATGATCTATATGGTTATGAGCAAATAGTTATGCAAAATTGCAAAGATAACACCAATCTTAGATTAAAACACTAACATTAACAAAGATTTAACTAATTCACAAAGAGGGCCTACTTTCAGCACTAAAGGCAACCTCTTGATGCCTCTAAATTTATCATTGGTGTCCTTAGTGTTCAAATAACACTTCTCATTTTAGAATTATAGGAATTTAGAGCATGAGTAGTAGGTTTTGGCAACTTATGTTTCCTATGGTGAAATAACAGTAGAGCAATGTTCAACTATCCTATGGAGTTTATATTAGTTGATGTTTAGGAGCCACTATAGTCAAAATATTTACAAAGTGTAAGTATCTATGATAAAACTAATGAATTATGATCAAAGGTTAAAATAAAAACTAATCTAAATGGACATTTAAAATGAAATCTAAACTAAAGTGATCTGGTTAAAAAGAATCAAAAGAGAAGGGTAAGGTAGAAAGAGAATAAGTGATTACTGATCTTAGCCTCAAACATTATGAAAAAGTTTCAATTGTAACTAAGTATGCATTTAGCTAGTATATGGTGAAAAATAGTATAAGCTCAGATCTCACTAAACACTAGGTAAACCTCTAAGGATGATATAAAGAAGTAAAAGTAAGATTTGAATTTACTTTAAAGATTCACTACCACACTCAAATAACATATTAAAATTCTAATGAAAAATAAATAAAATGAAGCAAATTCAAGATCATTCAACTAATCTAGCATAATCACAAATTAACAACCCTCTAATCAAAGATAGAACTCTAAATTCATAAAAACTATTCAAATTTAAGATTTAAGACTAGTAATTGAGAGAAAAGCCATGTAAAAATTGACACAAACAAACTTGGATAATATTTTTATAATTCCTTGATTGTATTAATTTCTCAAAGTTTAAAAATTTTTACTCAAAATTCTCTCCCTTTAAAAAATGGTAGTATTACCTTTTATAGAACGACAAGGTAGTATACTAGTCAATTAAAAGATATAAAATGTACAAAAGATAAGGACATTTGTCCTTATTTAGATCTCTAGAATACATTTTCTTTTCCAAACTAAACTAACCTAGAGGTAAATACACAAAAAAACTATCATGTGCCTTTACAAAATAATATTCCATGTTTAAATATTATAATGTTTTAAAAAATAGAACATTATTCATCTAGTTGGTGGGCCCTGAGCTGGAGAACTTTCTTGATTCTATTGAAAGATGCTCATAGCCTTTTGGTGTTGCTCATTGACTACCTCTAAGTCCATAGCTAGTTTCAAGAGATAGCCTTCCTCTTTGTCAACTAGCTCATTTGGTTCTCTGTCATTTCTAGACATGGATTCTTTGATGCTCTTGGCCTCAGTTATTCTTTCACCTAAATTGAAGATCATGTCTAATATCCTGCTATTATCTACCCCATACTGGCCTTGACTCTTAATTTTTATTTCTAGAGTCATCAAAGTAGCCCTATGTTTGAATTCATCATATTTGATGATGCCTAGGATGGTAGGTTATGAAAGGTCTTTGAGAATTTTCCCAAGGAGATTTTCAATCCTTTCTATTAGCTCTTCATCATCTTTGAGGAGTCTCTCTATATTTTGGGACCATGCATTTATACCTTGGACCTTGTCAATAATAATTCTCAAAATTACATTCAAATGTCCCAAACTTATTGTTTTGTGCCCAAGGATATACTTTCTAACCCATATGTTGATCAATCATGTTATTTGATCATCTAAAGCTTGCTATTAGGATATTATACCCTTAGCCATTGTATTTTATTGTGCTAATACACTCTACCTTAGCTTTAGTGTTTTTAATACATCAAACATGTCATAAAAGGATTCATCAAGCATTTTAATCATTTCCTCAGACACTAATAAGATAAATTTTGTCTCCAAGTTCTCTTTTTATTTACCCAAATTATATATTGTTTATTTCATGCCCCTAATGCCTATTCTAACCTAAGCTAAGTGAGCCTCAGTCAATTATTTAATGTCCTCTACATGGATGGGCTTCTCACCAAGTCTCTGACCTCTAATGAGAGTTAAGCCAACAAATGGCTTGACCTCCTAAAAGGTTAACTCTTTAGTCCCCACCATGGATTTTATTGTTATAACTCTTTTCAACTTGATAGTCTTAGGATTGAATTGTAACTTGGTAGTTGATTCCATATACTTTGGAAATTTAGGGACCTCTATTTGGGTACTACTTAATACTCTTGGAGCATCCATCTGCTTACTATCTAACCTTGAATTAGTCACTATTATTCACTCTTCCTCCTCATTCATCAAATCCCTTTACATGGGTTGATATCATCATGTACATCAATATTGATGGTTTGGGTCAAGGCCCATAAGTGGGAATAGGAGGGGATTTTATACATTTCCCCATAAATAAACTACTTAGGTTTAATTAGTCTATGAATGGGGTATTCCACACTAAATAAGTTGATTTTACTTGTAGGGTGAGTGAATGTCAAATAGGGATTCTTTTTCATGATTGGGATTATTGCTAATTCTACCTTTCTCTTCCTTAATGGGGGCACTAGGACTAGATCTAAGGTAGGCCCTTTCCCCTTTTCTTTCTCAACCTCATATGTTTGGGTTTGTGCTTCCTTAGCATGTTCCTCTTCTTCATCAGACCCATATGCCTCAGAAAGGACTTTGAGGGCATCTTCCACTGTCTCATTAGGTTACACAACAATCATGTCTAAGAATTCAACTAGAGATGTTAGTCTATCAGAAGGGACTGAGGATGATAGGCCCTCTCCAAGTCTCTCTTCCAAAATTTCATTGTTGGGACCTTTTGTAATCTATACTTGTGGTTGTTTCCCTTCTAGTTATAGTTTCTCTTTAGGGGGACTTAAAGGTCTAAGAAATAAATGGTATTGTAGAGGTCCCATTTTCCAGATGTCACCTGGTGGCTTCTCATCACTAGTCAATCTATGCTAAAATATAATGTTATTTCCCTTGAGCCTAGCCAATATTTCTTTGAAATTATTTGATTTTATAAATATGGTGTCATGGACACTGAGTTAGTGCATATACACTAGCTTAGGAAATTACTTAAATTTCAAGTATGTGGAGATCATGCTATTGGGTTCCTACAACTTTAGCTCATCAAGTTAAAATTTGAGAGATTATTTATGCCTAGACATAATATTCACCTAATCCCAATTATATATTATAGTTCTACCAATGGTCAAAGGAAAGGGATGGAGGAGGCCTTTCCTCTTATCTTTGCACTTATTGTCTACACCATTAAGAAGTTGGTATTCAATTTCTTGCTCTACTAGCTTAATGGGAACATAGAAAGACAACCTGTAAGGTTGGATCAAAATCCCTTCAATTCATATCACTGTAAAATCTATATATAACCATATTTCTTCCATTATATCCATGTATTTATTGATTAGATGGCTTAACCTAGGCATAGAGATCCCTATGATGGCTTCTACCAAGGATGGATACACACAGTCATAGATGAATTAGATGTTATGCCTATATTTGAATATGTGTAGCTTTGAATAGTGATGGGAGACTATGAATCTATCCTCGGGTGACCAATTTTTGATATAAGTTATCTAGGTGGAGGCTAGTAAGGCATCCAATAGATAGGACATCATGAAGAATTGGTTACTAGTTTTCTTCTTAATGGCTATGAATTGCCATTCTAAATAGATGTTGATCATCTCTCTAAGTGGGGGAGTGAGATCTTTATTTACCATGAAGTAGATTTAAGATACCCAACTCTTATTAACATAATTAGTTGAAGGGGTTCCTAATATTTTATTTAATAAGGTCATAATTACCCTAACCCCTTATCTAAATTTGGTAATTAGCATATTTCCAATAGGGTCTCAGATTACATGGTTCCCTTGGAGAAACCATGGCTTAAGGATGACATCTAAGTCATTATTTCTAGTCTATTCCTTAATAGTGGTCAAATCCACTTGGTGTTTTTAAATCTTATAGTAGCTCTTAAATGCTATTGGGGAAATGAATTCAATTCTTCTAAATGTCCTTTCATGAATAATCCAACCTTATTCAATTTGATATTCTTTGAAAATGGGACCAAAGATGTTAATGTCATAGATTACCTCTAGTTTGGTAGCTTCATGGTGGAGACTAACCATTTTAATTGCAATTAGGTCATAATACCTTTTAGTTATAGTGGCAATCTTCTACTCTTCTTTCATTATGGGATACATGTCTTCAATGGTCTAAAAGAGCTCAGACTAATTATTATTACCCATTATATATGTAGAAGTGTCTAGGTTTGTATCCTTGAAGACCCTCCTTTCATTATTTGTAGATAAATAAAACTCTGTCTCGTCCCTGTATTATTGTCTCTAAGTTGTCATGGCTTCTAAACTTTGTAAATTGCTTACTGATGTATTCTAAATGGTCTTTGAGTTAATTATTTTTCTTAAATTACAATTAGACTCTCTTTTAGCTTAATTTTGATCAATCTAAGCTCAAATTAAGGCTTTTATGTATGTTTGTGGCTCTCTCGAAGTTTAAATGGTGATGGCTTACTTGGGCTTTAGCTCATACATGCTTCATATTTAATTTTAACCTTTGCCTTTATATGTTTGCATTTTCAACCACATAAGATCTTAATTTTGTCATTTTGTGCTTATATGGTGCTTATTTGGCATCTATCTATCAATTTTTGTGGCATTTTTCATAAATGCCTTCAAATCACTAGTCATTATTGCTTAAAATTGCCCTTTTCTTCATTCCATTCGATCAAGATCCAAGGATCAACATGGGTTGTTGATCATGATTTGGAGCTTAACATGTCATTAGCCATCTCTATATCAAGTCCTATGATTATGACACTTGGCACATCTATGGGTTCTTTGAGTTTTAGCACCTATGTTAATTACATATTAAATGGGCATCCACCATGTGTTGAAGCCACAGGCTCTCAAAGCACTATCAAAAAGTCATCGATGATCTCGTAACATTGGATCATTCAAGCTTGATAAAGTGTGAGTCATTGATCCTATAAGATGCACAAAATTTAATCAGTTCATGGTTATAGAAAGTACTTATTCTAAAATATTTTATACTAAGTTTATTTCATGTCAATAAACATGTCATAAACCTAGGCTAAAATATTTTATGCTAAGTTTTAAAACATGATATCAAATGACCCCCTAAATGATATAAAACATGTCCCTTTCATCTAATTAAAATATTAGATGATCTTGAATTTTATGGCCTTATAGATGCCAATGACGATCTTATGGATGTTAAATGACATTCAAGATAATGTCAAATTTAAGCTCGTGAAGTACCTATATTCCATGGATCTTGGATTCAATTCACTTCATTTGATCAAGAGGAGTGATGAAGTAAGAGTCATATAATCAAGATCTAAGTGAGGGCATGCTATTGGTTCAAGGTTTTTTTAACATTAAGCTTCAAATGTGGGAACACCACATGGTGGCTTTGTGGGGATCCCAAGCTTTGACCCTGTTGACCTCAGGGAGGAACTATGGGTCATTGATCTCTATTTGAGTCCTCAAGATGATGAAAAATTTCATCTTCATGAGACTCCTTTGGATTTTGGCAATTCAATGTTGTCTTCACTCCATTATATCTATATTTAGGAGTGACTATGAATCATTGATCATGATTTAGGCACTTGTACATGATTGGTTCTTTTGATTAATTAAAGTTAAAATCTTAATTTTTAAAATAAGGTCTCATTTTATTAAAATATATAATGAGGCCTTATGATAAAAATTAGGCTTAAGCCTATATTTAATAATGCGGCCCATCCAACCTTTGGGCTTCCCTCATGCCATCTGATCTTTTGTTCTACTTAAGCATAGTTCATTGATCATGATTTGTGTGATGACATAAGATTGGTCCAAAGGGTGAAGGATTGAGGATCCTTGAGCTTCCTTAATGTCATTTGATCAAGATGAGTGATGAAGAGAAAGCCATTTATCTATAAAAGTCAAAAGTGTTTAAGTTAGGACTTGGGAAGATATAAAAACTTAGACTAAAGCATTATGACTAAGGTCTTGTTCATGTTGATAAACATTAATGGGGAATTAGAATTATGACCTTAGGTTAAATAGGTAATAAAGGGCACCATACTTAGGAAAATAAAATGACCTTTCCAATACAAAAGTTAGACCTGGTTAGAAAATAGAGGAAACAAAATAGGGGAAAATAATAAAGGGGACCCATCATGATTTTAGGCTAGTGTTTAGTTGTCTTATGAAACATGACTAAGCCTTAGCATAAAAATAGGCTTAAGTCAAAATTCAAATTATTCCTATCCAAATCATTCTTGTCAAATGTAATTTTTAACCAATGGTTTATGCTAGGGTTTTTTGAAGGAGAGGTTTTATAAAATGAAACCCGAATAGAGTTAATCTATAAATTTTAAGCATGATCAATCAACAAGAGCTCCATGAAACTGATAACTTAAAGACATGAGGGCCAATCATTAGCAACACTAGGTAACTTTAAATCAAAACCATAAACTAGTAGGTCAACTCTATCAAAATGGATGATGTTCAAATTCTAATAATGTTCAAAACATGCCATGTTTTTAGTGTTAAGGATCAAAGTATCTCAAGGGTCACAATTTTTAAAAATGAGGGTATGCTGACCTCAACAAATGATAACACCATAAGTTGACACTAGTGCCACAAAGTTATTGTCTAAGGTAGGTAATTATTATCCACAAATAATTTTGACACTTGGATCCTATTTATGACACCCAAATCAGCTTTTGTGCTAGTTTTCAACCTCCAAGTTATCTGTCTCAATCAATTTCTAGATGAGTATTCATTTGTGTCATTCATTACTATTAATATAAATATTAGTTTAGTTTATTTATTTCAATAATTAATGGTTTCATTTATTACATATTTTATACCTTGATTTATGGTACATATACCCTTTAACAACCTAGAGCTTACACTCCATAAAACCTAAAAAATTATTTCATTTGCTAAACCTGACTTATTTCAAATACAACCCAAACCATAGACTTAGATGATTTTAGTGTTTCTATCATTTTGTCTTATATGTTGAGATATTAGTTCCAAAATAATATATTTGTTTTGGTATTTAATTCTTTAAATCTTTCATATATTAAATTTATTTAAAGTTTCACAATATACAACTTCTTGTTTTCTTACTTCCTTACCAACAATAGAAGAACTCAACAACCAATTCAATGAAACTGATAATATAAAATTGAGAGATTTTATTTACAAACATTTAGGTATGTAATATGACCTTATCAATATTGTCCATGAATAAATTTAATAGTATAACAATGGTTAATCTTCTACTCCCCTAGATAATAGTATTATTACACGTACCTTAGGAGCAACTCAACTTCTACAACAACCTTTTTTAACTCAATAACCTAAAACAATAGAAACACCTCATATAGATATTTCCTCCTCTCAAAATGTATAATACCTTATGTAGGAGATCCATGATCTATAATCCAAAGTGTTTCATCTTCATTAGGGTGCTATTAGGCCATTACATGACCTAGATTCTCATGTTCTTTTATGTATACCCTCAACACAACACATAGTGGCAACCCTTTTTCCATCTAGATTTATGGCACTTAAGATTACTTTATTTAATGGTAAGGGTGATCCATAGAACCATATACATACTTTCCACATGGAATGTTTGTACTGTGTTTCCAATGATTAGATATTTACTAAGTTTCTCTAATGAAGTCTAAAATATTATGCCTTATTATTCTATGATCTTCCAAAATAGTCCATCACAACATTCAATCCATTGGAAAATATGTTTTTTTAACACTTCTCAATGAACATCAGTGATAAGGTTTCATATTCTAAAGTCGCTCAACATAAGAAAAAATATAATGAGCGTATAGTATAATATGTCTTCTGATATAAAACTATATTAGAAAAAATGACTAGTCCCATGGCAGATAGATATTTTCAAGACATATTCAAACAAACTCTACATTATTCAAGAAGTGTCCAACATTCATAGATTTATTCCATATAATGAATGAATTTTAAGTCAAGTTTCTCTCTATTGTAAAAATAAAGTACAAAATTGGATCATATTCAACTAATAAGAATTTTAATAAACCTCCATATAAGGCAAAACCTAGTGAAAACAATAATGATTAAAATCCATAATTAATGCATCTTTAAAGCCACCTCCTCCCTTGGTTTTATCAGCTTCTCCATAGAGAGTTTTAAAAAATCTTCTAGAATCATAGGCATGTGTTTTAAAGTAGCACTTGAAATGCAATGCCATATCTCTCCCTCCTATCAAATAGGTTGATATAATTAGGCCTAATGCAAATAACTATGATTCCAATGCATTGTATGACTATCACTGGGCACTAGGCCATATTAAAAATTGATGCATCAACTTGAGACATAAGATACATTAATTGATAAAGGCCAATACCATTGATGTTAACAAACCTACAGAGGAACTTAAATTTCAATCAATAAAATCTAAGGCCTTGAAAATATTTTTGGATATGTTTACAAAACATACATCTAATGAGATAAGAGACACTTTAGGTGTTCACTATATATATAAGGCCCATCCACCATCGACATATTATCTAAATACTATAGAGGATACTCACCCATACATAATATCATTTGGGTATATCACACTACAATGCCAACTAGACCTCTCATCATTTTCTCAAAGTAGGAGATTGTCAATGATGGATTAGATTTATATGCACTCTTTGTATGATCCTACAATGATCATCATCATATTTAGATTATCATGGTTGACAATGGATGAAGTGTCAACATGTGTACCATTAAACTTGTATGACATTTGGGTTATTTAG